>MU226922.1:382666-424643 GCA_018584345.1 Thuja plicata | reverse complement strand
GTAGTAGACATTAAAAGCTTTCATAAATGTATTACGGTCTAGGGTAAGTAGGGGTTTTCCATCATCCCTTTTAATAATTTTGGACAAGGGATCATACCTACTGGCCAACTCTAGTATGAAATCAACAAGAATAAACACATTTGGGAAAATTAACCTAGCTAACCCACAAGTCCAAGGGTTTGAGATAGGCATGGGTTCATCACTATTCTTAAAAAATTAATTGAACAATGAATACCCTGAAGACCCAGACATCTTTGCATCTCTAATATATGCCATGTTATCTATTAAGGTGTCAGCACTTACCTTTTTGTTCTGGCTTGACCTTAGCAACAACGTAAGAGATTCATCTAAATAATTTCTCTTACCCTTTGACTCATCCTCTACATCATCATTTTTTCCACTAGAATAAGCCATGCTCTGTGCTCGACTCATTTTGCCGTGTTTGGTTATCAACTTTCGGTACCAATATTTAAACAAATCTATCAACAAACCCTTGCTATCAACCTGTAAACCCTTTGCAATTTTGAATTCAACCACCAGACACATTAAAACTTTCTCTCTCTATCAAATTCTAAACTACTAAATTACCTGTTGAATTCTCTATTTTTGGAAATTTTACTTACTCAGAAGGTACTTAAAACTTCACAAACTCTTTGCATCTGAGAAAATGAAAACATGGTAAAATGAAATGATAACAACAAAACATACTTATAAGAAATAATTCAATGCATACATCTCCTCAAACTGGTAAAATAGCATTCTTTCACTTCCGCAATTAGTTTCACATACTGTGCCATCAATTTCTGGTTCCCGCCATGGGAATAAAACTATCATACAATCAATTTTTGATTAGTGATTTCGTATAAAAACCTTATAAAATTCAAAGTGTAATCAAAATCAAATCTGATTGGCCACATTTACTCAGACTATGGCTACTTTTCCATCTATTATAATCTTTAAAATCTAATTGGTTAACCACTGTCTATGGTGGCACCACTGAAAAGTTAATTTTTAACTCTGATCAACTTCCAGCAACTTGGCGAATGAGTAGTCTCGTTGTCGTATGATAATCTAGATAACTAAATCTCCCTTAGGAGAATTTGTGGCAATGTTGTTTTTAAACTGATTTCTAACCTCTAGTTTATTAAGAGACTTGGTGACTGAGCAATCTCTAGGTTGCTTGATAATTTTTGAACTATGGTTTCAATCATGAGACTTCCTGACTATCGCTGGATGCAATCTTTGATCAACGGTTGTCGCTAAGTCTTGTGTTCCTTTTTTTAACTCACTTTTAATCATGAGACTCAGTGACAACACTTAAACTATTAACTTATAAACTTAACCCATTATCATGAGTTATATTAGGAGACAACGCGACTGTATAGTCTCAATGTTGCTTTATAGAATCTTTAACTCTGATTAAATCTCCAGACAACACGACTGTCGTCAGATCCATTCTTAGAATCAACAGTGGTCACAAAGTCTCCTTATTTTTTTAGCGTATTCCAACAAATCAAGAGACTACGTGACAAAAGCCTTTTTGCCAAGTCTCATGATAATAAGGAATATTCACTTTCTCTTACGAGACCCAGCGACTAAGAAATAAAGCACATGCCAATAAATTTAGCTTAAGTGCCAAAAAGGTAACAAGAAAATAAGACCAGTTTCAGAAAATTAGGGTTTCTTCACATTTTTGCTTAGGAAATACTAGGGTTTAAGGTTTTTTGACATTCTTAATATGATTTTGAGGCAACAAGACCTACAAATAATAGAATATCATCATTTTTAATTATGATCTTAACTTTTAGGATATACGGGATGACCGATAATTCCAAAAATATTAGGGCAAACATCAAATAGTAAATACCACTAATAGTGGCTCTATTCTTGGATTGACTAAACATAGTTTATGGCAAATGATCCTAGAATCTCTGGTTGCAGACCACTACAAAATTTGAGAGGAAATCCAACTAACCTATTATAGAAAGGATACTATTTACAGTATTTACACAACTGAAGGAAAATATTTTACAGTATGATACATACTTATCCATGCATGAGCCTTGACTTTTTAATTGAAAAAGGGCTTGAGAAATTGTCCATGCATAGGTAGCTCAAAATTTTCTCTGCTCATATTCTTCAACAGATAAGAATCCTTTCCATAGCTTTGTGAAATAACAAAAGGTCCAAGCCATAAAGACTCCAATTTTTTGTGCTTTCCCTTATCCTCTGCTCTTGCATTCCACTGAAGAACTAGGTCACCTGGTTGGAATTTTCTTTTAGTAGCTCTTTTGTCAAACAGGTATTTCATCTTATGTTGTAACTTAATGTTTTCTTTCTAGCTATTTCTTCTTGTCTTGTACAACTCTACCAACTAGATCATTCTATTTTGCATAGTGTCAGAAACATCTAACTGTTCGTCTTGTATGAACTGACATATTGGTAACAAATTATTAATAGGCATTCTTGACTGTAAACCATACACCAGCTCAAATGGAGACTTGCCTATTGCTTTCTGAACTATTATTCTATCAGCCCAAAGTGCTAGCTTCAATTTAGTATGTCATGCCCTTTTATTCTTTTCAAGAGTCTTCTTCAATATTTTCAAAATATTTTTATTACTAGACTCAACTTGTCCATTTGCCTGTGGATGATATGGGGATGAATATGATATTGTAATCCCATATTTCTCATAGAAATGTGTCATTTCTTCTTATCTAAAACTCATGGCATTATCCATTACTAATTTAGAAGGTACACCAAATCTAGTTATAATATTTTCCATTAGAAATTTAGTGACTACCCTGCTTGTTGCCTTTTTTGTAGGAATGGCCTCAATCCATTTGGTAAAATAATCTATGGCAACCAGTATCCAACTGTTTCCCCCACTAGATTTATCTTGAAATTCACCAATGAAATCAATTCCCCACATAGTAAAAGGGGCTTCAGTACTCACTGGGTTTAACAACAAAGCTCCTGAAAATTTAAGCTTATTGGAGAACCTTTGACAAGGCTCACATTTTTTGACATATTCATAGGTATCTTTGAATAAACTGGGCCAATAGTACCCAACCCTTAAAATCTTGTGGGCAGTAGTCTTAGCATAAAAATGACCTCCACATTCTCCTGCATGCATTTCACTTAAAACCCTTTCATCTTGGTATTTATCTAGACATAACAACAATACACCATTTTTATCCTTCCAATACAAGTCTCCTTGAATCAAAGTGTATCTTTGGGTTTGCAACTTCAAATTTATTTTTTGATTTTCTATCATATGATTAGGACATTTGGCATTTTTCAGAAAAAACACAATATCAGTATAAAATGGTTGTCTTTCTATACTTGTAACATTTTTATCATGTGTTTCTGCATGATTTACTTGTACTAAATCCAAGTTTTCTTCTGTCATGAGTTTTGCCAAACCTTGGCCTCTTATTAACTTTTTAATATGGATTTCAAGATTGAATTCTTGTATTCTATTTATCCACTTACACCTCTTACCAGTAACTTCTGACTGTGTAAGAATATCTTTCACTGCTGAGTGAGGAACATATGCTTGTACCTGGGCACAGACCAAATATGGTCTAAAAGACTTTACAGCTTTTACCAAAGCATAAGCCTGCTTCTCCATAATTTCATAATTAAACTCTATAGCTTGTAGAGATTTACTATAAAAAGCTATTGGATGTTCAATTCCTTGTTCATCTTTTTGTAGTAAAACAACAACAATTGTATGATAAGATGCAAATAAAAATAGAGAAAAGGGCTTACTATAATTTGGAGATTTTAGAACTAGAGCCTCTTGTACTGTTTTCTTTATTTTCTCAAATGCCTGTTGGGCTTCTTCATTCCAAATAAATTTTTCATCTTTCTTTAGCGATTTTGCAATAGGTTTGACAATCTCTACAAAATTTGCTATAACCTTCTGACAAAATTGATCTTTCCTAAGAAAGATTGTATTCCTTTCAGGTTCTTTGGAGCAATAACCTTTTTAATTGCTTCCACTCTTTCAAGGTCTATTCTTACCCCCTCCTTAGACACTATGTGTCCAAGTAACTTTCCCTCTCGTACTGCAAAATGACATTTCTTGGGATTCAGTGAAACACCATATTCTAAAGCTTTATTGAAAATTTTACCTAGGTGCTCACAGTGATCCTCAGCTCTCTTAGAATATGCAATTAAATCATCTTGATAAGTAACCATGAATAAATCAATGATTTCCTTAAAAGCAACATCCATGGCTCTTTGAAAATTTTCCCCTACATTTATCAGTCCAAATGGGGTTTTGATATAAACATAGGTTCCCCATGGAGTGGTAAATGCAGTTTTGTATTGTTCTGATTCTTTAACTAAGACTTGGTTATATCCTGAGAAACCATCCATCATAGACAGTAACTCACAACCGGTCACCTTGTGTAACATGGATTCCATATTAGGCAAGGAATAATTATCTTTTAATGAAGCAATATTTAAATTTCTGAAGTCCACACACAGTCTGATATCACCATTCTTCTTTTTGACTGGTACCAGATTTGATACCCAAGTTGAGTGTCTGATTGTCTAGATTATCCCTTCATCTTTTAACTTTATCAATTCTTGCTACATCTTAGGAGCCAACAAGGGGTTAATAGGCCTCTATTTTTTCCTAAATGGTTTTACATATATCTTTAGTGGGATTTCATGTTGACAAAGATCCTCTCTATAGGCTTTCAAATCCTCATATGACCAAGAAAAGACATGTTTATATTTTCTTAACAGTTTGATCAAATTTGTCCTTATATGAGAGTCTAAACCTTTTCCAATATAAACAACTTGAGGACTATTTTCAGATCCTAAATTTATTTCCTCCAAATCCTCAACCTTTGCATTGCTTAACTTTGTTGAATCATTATGTTGATTACTAAATAATGCTTCAAGCTCAACCATACCCCTTGGAATCTGATTAGAACTTAACTAGACAACCTCATTTCCCAAAATATAGTTTTTCCATCATTGCTTTCTAGCAATGTATTACAATCTATACTCTGGTTCTCATAATGGTCTAGACATCAAATAAATCTCAGAATATCTTGGTCATCCTAAAAAGCCTTCCAGTTGTAAATGTTATCCGAAACAACTGGTCTTGTCTTAACTTCCAATATTGACACCCCATGTAAGGTCAAATCATTAATTTTTAGAGCAACATTTGCTAAAAAATCAGCCATTATATTCTTTGACCTTTCTATCCAGCTTATATCAAAGGCATCAACCATTTCAATTTGATCCCAAATAGCATACTTATACATTTTTAATCTATCTTTTTTTAGTGCATATTTGGATCTAACTTGAGCTACCACCAATTCAAAATTACCATAAACCTTTAAACATTTAATCCCATGTTTGATGGCAATTTCAAGCCCTAAAAACAAAGCCTCATATTATGCAGTATTATTTGTACATTGGAAGGCTGATAAAAAGGAATACTTAAAAGTTGTACCTGATGGAGATACCAGTAATTTACCTGCCCCTGATCCTTATTTTGTGAAAGCCCCATCAAAATATATTTTCCACAATCCATCACCTTGTACAATCAACTCTTTATTCAGAGGATCAATCTCTTCATTTTGGTAATAAAGTTCACTCTTTTGTATCCTAAAATTTTCCATATCCATATCAATGCAACAATTAATGTTAGTGTCTTCAAATCTTTCTATCATGTGCGAAGTTCTACCCTCCCTTGACACTTTAAAATTATCTCCAGCAATGTTAAAAGTATCATATCATAAGTCACTTTGTATACTACCTCCCATTGAAGCACTCCACTTTATTGACAGCAACATGCCATAATGTGGTGTTATATCAACAAAAAGAACATTCATAGTCATTACCACATCAGGAAATATGGCTAACTTATAAGGCATAACCTGAATGGTACCAATCAAAGGGACTTCTCTAGAGTCCATTGCTTGACATCTCCCACGAGGAGTGTCAACCTGTAATCCCATTGACCTCATAATTTCCACTGGCATAATAGTATTAGATGCTCCTGAATCAATCATACAATTTTTTAGCATCTTTCCATTAATTATTAGTGAAAGAAAAAATCGGTCAACAACTTTTGGGGAAGAAGTTGTATTCAAGAAAATTTGAGGAATTTCAGATGTTAATACCTCAACTTCTTTCCCTTTGTTAATTGGTTCTTGCCAACATTCTCTAGACTTTGGACTTTTATTATGGGCACACTGTTTAATAATGACAACACCTTTTCCTTGTGTTCTTTAATTCTCATCATTCCTAGAAATGACACCTTTACTTTCATTTGGGACAAACAGTGACCCATGTCTACTAGAGTATATTTCACATCTAAGGACTTTGATTTTTCAATAGTAATGTCACTTTCCTCAATATGTACATTCAGAGTTGGTTCTTTTAACTTTTTTCTTTCTATCTTAAGAACAGGAGTATCTATTTCTTTCTTTTTTAATTCTCCTTCTTGTACAACATTTGGTTCTAAGGCTTTTGTAATTATTTTGACCTTATGTTTATTTACATTTTCCTTAGTTCTTTCCTTTTTTGTATAGATTTGGTGTCTACATTATTTTCTTTTATAAAGACACCAGATGGCTGACTACTAGTACCACCCACTATTCTGTTTCTCAAATGGTAGTTGCTTCTAGCCTTATTTACCAAATTTGCAATAATCTGTGCTTTCTCTTCATCTGAAGCTTTTCTAATAAGTGGAAGATCCTGATTGTTTTGAGCATAACATCTTATATGGTCATCAGTTTCCTCTGCTTCACTATCTGACAAAATCTATTGATGATGACTGTCTATCCTTCTTTGTGAACTACAAGAATCATGATTTTCAATTTCACTATCTGAATCTATATCATGACATGAATAAATATTTGTCATACTATGATCACATTGTTCACCCTCAACATTTCCATGTTCTTCATTTACTCTTAAATCTAAGGAAACAATACAAAAATCAGGGTTATGTGGGGCTTCACAAGCTTCACACTAGGGATCATCATTGTAGAAATGGACAACATTCTTATGTATAGGGTCTGGAGTTATGTTATCAGTTTTCTCCTTTCTAGGTGGAATAATAGGCTTCCCATCCTTAAACTGAGTTCCATAAGGATGATTTTGCATTCTATTTTGAGGATTATATGTATTATTGTAAGAAGGTCTATTTTTCTGAGGAGCCCTATATTCCTTATATTCTAATTCTTTTAGATTGCTCCTACTAAACCTTGAGTCATCTCTCCTATTTAATTTACCAGACACACTTATGTTCATTTCAATATTCACTGCTATCTTATAAGCATTAGTAAGAGTTCTAGGGTTTTTATCCCTAAGAGCATATCCCATTTTAGAATCAAAGGCATTTAAATAAGTTACTAGACATACCTCTTCATCCAGCCTTATCTTTTGAAACAGCTTGTGCATAGCTCTTTGAAATCTAGTATTAAACTCAGTGACCTCTTCATTGTAATTATTTTTGATGTTATTGAATTCATTTAACAAAAAGCCTTTATCTAGTTTATCACCATACTGATCTTTAAATAATTCAATTAATTCATCCATGGAAGAAACATAACCATTAGAAATTCTCCTAAACCATTCTCTAGCATCTTATACTAGAGATTGGACAAAAAGCTTCATTAACACATCCTCATGAGTGATATTTAAATCATCAACAAAATCAATGAACTTTCTTAAATGTGTTTCACAAGAAATAACATTGTTACCTGTGAACTTTGGGAGCTTTTCTCCTATATCACCCACATATTTTGGAAATGCATTAGGATATCTAGGGATACCAATGAAGTTAAATTGTTTATACCTTTCAGTATGCAATGGTTTTCTTTGAAAACTACAAATCTCTTTAAAAGTAGTATCTTTTTCTTTGAAAGTTGTAGTATTCTCTACTCTTGAATATTTGGAAGACTACAAAAAATATATTTTCTTCTTCATTTCAATTGTTGCAGCTTCCATTTGTGCCTTTTATAACATCTTTTCCATGGTCTCTTTTTCAATTCTTAAGTTTTCCAAATCAATATCCAACTTGGACATTTGCTCTGTTAAAGGATTCTGAAACCTAGGTTCTTCATTTCTATATTCAATCATTTTTTCCTTACCTTTGTCCTTGTCTTTCTGTGAACTAGAAGCTATATAAGTAAGTGGTATTTATTTTTCCTTTCGATACCTCTTTGTACCTTTTATATTTTGACATTTTAAGGATCTTCTTTTAATCTTGTCAACATCCTTATGCTCATGTTTTTTCTTTCTCAATTCTCTCTCCCTTTTCATTTGTTGAATAAGGGAAAGATGTTTCATGATAAGTCTTTCTTCATTTTCCAGCTCATCAGAGGGAGCTCCTTTATAATCTAAACTAGATTTATTTGTTCCCTCTCTTTCATTATAAGTAGAAGTGACTGTAGGTGTTTCTAATACCCTCTCCATAGCTTCTTCATATTCTGAAGTATTTCCATCATGAGAAGGCTGATTGCTGCTCACCTCTCTCCTAGTATTACTTTCTTTACCTTCTGGAGGAGTTTTATCAATGCTAACTTGGTTTCTTTTCTTCCTCCGGGACATCTCCATCCTTGAGGATGATGGGATTCCACCATCCAAGAACCGTTTAGGATTATTTTTCATTCTTGACCTAGTATTCATTCTGAAAGATATTTACTGAATCTGTATTGATCTCAGATATTTTCTTTAGAGCCGCCACCCAACAATAGTTAGGAATGAATGAATACTATAAAAAGAAAATTTTGACAACTATAACTGGTATGATATTTAATCACTTGACTTCCCTAGTGGAGTCACCAATTTGTTAGGGTTTTTTCTTGCAAGGACTCTATAATGCTTGAATACTTAAATAACTCTATGACTCCCAATGCCTTTGAAACTCTCACTCAAGGAAAAAAAAATACTAATTAATGAGTTATTTTGATAACACTGGGGATACCTATTATCACCTCCTTTTTTGAGACCCACTGACTCAGGCAGGTTTTACCTATGATTGATCACTAACTTGTCCGTATCTTTAGAGTGGATTTTAATTATATGTTGAATGCTCTGTTCCTATATAGATACATAGATGACAATGCAAATAACTATGATTACTCTGAGGAAAAGATAAACAATCCAAATAATTATCTTGATGATGACAGAGAACAACATAATAAGGAATTTCATATTTCTTACCTTTTACAATTCTTATCAATCTAGGAGGAATAACCTATTTGATTTTCTCTCCAAGAAATCAACAAACTTCAACTGTAAACTCTATTGGTACAGTTGATTTTAAATATATGCTCTGAAAGTAATTGATTCTGAATAGTTTTAAATATTTTGGATGATGATGGATCACCAAGAAAGTTCTAGACCAGTGCTTATCCTTGGGCTATAGAGTCAAAAGATATAAATCCACAGAGACAAACAAATAAGAATACTGTAGGATGCCTTATAACCTACATACAACTCAGGTAAAGTGCCTTACAAGTTACCCTGTCACTCCCACAATGTTATATCAAATCCTCAATTACTGTTGTACTCTCTGAAACTACTCACAAAGTTTAATTCTCCCCTTAGAAGAAACATGCAAATAATTAGATAGCTACCTTATAGCCAAGATGTTTAAAATGCCTTACAAATTAAACATAAAAGAGTACACACAATAAATAAAGAGACAATAAAAATATATATAATAAATTTGTACTGTATTTTATTCATAAATTTTTGCTTCAGTACATATCAAGTCCAAGAGCTTAAAGAAAACCACAGACTGAAATCTAGAAGTCTGGCTTGCCAATATATTTCATCTCTCTTCAAAATATTACAATTTGATCTATTTATATGTTCTAACCATCTTGGAATCCTTAAAAAAAGGATGCAACAAGCTTCAAATGGTTGTAAAAACCTAACCCTAAAACTTAGGAAAAGAAAAAAAAAATGCACCAAGCGGTGGAAAGACAAAATATAGTAATGAAATATGATATTTTCTTTGTCTTCATGTGATCTTGGACATCTTTGGTTGTGCATCTTGAGGATAGTCCCTGATTTGAATTTTGGTGATGACTAACCTACTTTTCTTCCAAAAATCTGAACTGGATACTCTGACATTCCTTTTTTCTTCATCAATGATATCCAAATCTATTGTTACTGGTCTCTTCTTTTTTGGCTTTTTCAGATTGTCCTAGGCAGTCACATCCTCTTCTTTTAGCCATTCAAAATTTTGGATATTCTCCAGTTGGGTATTTTGCTTCTCCCATCTAGAATTGTTTTTTTCTCTTAACATCATATATGAATTTATTACAATATGACTCTACTTTAAATGCCTCATCAATTAGTGTGTTGAATCTTTCCATATCCAATTCTCCCTTATCTGATATATAAATGTCTTTATTTGGGAGTACATTGCCAAAATCTGATAACCATAACCCCAATGGTTTTATTTCATCATCCTCTGTCCTAATACGTGGCACAAATATATTATATCCTGACCCAAACATCTTTAACTTAGCATCTACTTGGTTTGCCTTTCCTTTAAAGAAAGATAGAGTAGCACCAATTTGTTCTATCTTAGTACCAACCAAGGTTACTATTTCTAGTATGTCTGACCTCAATGGTTGTACTAATGCTAGTCTTTCAAAAGGTGTAGTCCTTCCAGACCAAGTAGCATAATAGGGGTTCAAAATTGTCAAAAAAACTTGACACCTCAGCCTGTATACCTAGCAATCTACCATATGCCCCATACACTACATCCATATTATCCTTAATAGCATTGATACTATGCTGCAAAATTGACACCAATGCTTCCAAAATCACACCATTATATTCAATGGCTCTCTGCTTTGTTTCAATCAATGTGTCCCCTTGTATCCTCAGTCTAAATTTTAGCATCTCTTACCTCTTTGGGATCAAAAGGGGTGGGCTCTGCAATTTCCATTAGTTTCTTAGTAAGTTCACTTATAAGCATATCCTTCTCCTTGATTTTTATCATTGCAAGCTCTCTATCTTTTGCAATATCACCAGCATCACTAGTAATCTTCTATAGTTTCTCTGAGAGTTGAACTATTTTAGCTTCATTATGCTAAGCAACATTCGTTAGAAGTTGCGATACCTTAAGATCCCCTATATTTTGAAGGGTCCAAATAATGTTACTTCCCTCCATCTTCTCTTGAATATTCAGAAGGGCTGGTTTTTGTTCCTTTGGAGCTAAAATCCATATTACAAGTGCTTGGGATTTAGGGCTATACCCAAATCCTCTAACCATGTCTCCAACTTGGGTCTCTGATGACAATTTCATACCAGGGTGTCTCCTTATTTGGTCAATAATGAATGCTGAAGATAAGTCCCATCCCTCAACAAGTAGTATCCCACTGGCCTTTACCATCTGTCTTGCTTGTTCAGGAGTAATCTCTTCTAATTCAGGATCATAATCCTATAATGTTTGAAGAGCTTCTTGGGTGACTGGATCACCACCTTCTAATTGCAACTACTTTTTAACTTGTTGTTTATTCAATCTTAAATTGTCTTTAAATTCCTTTGTTTTGATGAAGTTATCATCCTTAAGGAATTCCTCCTGATGAATCAATCTTTCATCAGTACATGATCTCAGAGGCAATTTCTCATCTACCTCTATATCCTTTTGTAGCTTTTTTCCAGCCCTGATCTATTTTCTGAGTAAATGATCATAGGGTCTATCCCCTGTTATCAATGCTGCAATTCTGTTTATTCTTTTCCTTTGGGAAGGCTCACCTATTTCCACTTTTTTCCTCTTAGGTGGAGGCTCATTTGTGACCTCCTTTTCAGGGACCTCTGTCAAGTCAATGATGTTCTCCTCTTCTACCATACACCATAGGGGAGCTACTTGATACTCTGGATGAGCAACCGGTGAGGGACAGTCATGATCACTGTCATCATCATACTCAAACTCAGAATGGTCTTTACGACCCTTCTCAGGAACTACCAATGCTTCTTCTAATTGATTACATAGAAGAGTATGATTTTTGATCATTGCTTCTAGCCTTTTCAAATATCAAAAATTGGGAAAGAATCCTCCAAATTTGAGTCCTTTTCTTTTCACCTACCTTTCTAGGTCCAAACGTTCATTGAACTTAGTTGCTCTTTTGTTTATTTCTTCATCTTCCATGATATTTCTTATCAGGTCCTCCTCCATAATTTCTTCATGTATTTTGGTATAAGGGATAGTGGATGTAAGAAATTTTCTTGCACTAATGATGAATCCCTCTGTATCCACATGCCTATGGAAGGAAAAAATCATCCTGTAGTGATTCATCTAGGCATTTATCGGGTCCACAGCCTTCTTCCCAATAGTGAAATTGTAAATTCTAAACTGCCTGGGGGTAAAAGTACCCTTCCTATGTGGAGCCAAGTGCTCATTGTCAACCAAAATTAGTTTTCTAATGAATTCAACTGCTGCTATCCTGGGTGGCAAAAAAAATGGAAAAATATGTAGTGGTTGAGGGCAACCATAAACCCTCGTTATTGTAAAGTTCTTCTCAAAATAGAAATCACCCCAATTATGATCTCCTATCCATTTTTCCAACTATTGACAAGGCCTTAATAGATGGGTAACCTTAACAGGCAATCTAGTCTTCTCTACACCCAAAAATTTAAGAATTGGATATATTATCCAATTCTCAAAAGCACAAAACTCCTACTCTCTGGAAGTATTATTCTATATTTTAAGCCAAAACTGAACAGGTTTATCTTGACCATGATGAAATCTCTATGGCTGCAAGTTATGACAGTTCATAATTAAAAAATTATGATATAGGATCAAATGCATAAGTATTAAATAGTGTAAAAACCTTGGGTGATTCTTCTTGCTTTGGATATCAACAAAGCCCTGATGCATTTGATCAATGATGTACTGAATGTAGTCATAATTTGAAATAGTATGGAAACTTTGCATATCCAATACCATCATTAAAATGTCTAAGGTAATTATGTTAGCTCCAGAATATTTTCCCATCACTCTACATAGTGCATAAGCTATATATTTGACATAGAAATTCATGTCCTTATAAAAATATGGGGTTGTACCGGCCATTAGATGTATGTATGCTTTCATCTTCTTAGGGACATGGAAATCCTTGATATCCTTGTCCACAATGCCTGCTTCCCTAACATATCTATTTTCCAATCTCTGAAGGTTTATCTCAGTAGTCATGGGGTATTAGACATCAAAATCTTTCATAAATGTATTATGGTCTAGGGTAAGTAGGGGTTTTCCAACATCCCTTTTAATAATTTTGGACAAGGGATCATACCTACTAGCCAACTCTAGTATGAAATCAACATCAATAAACACATCTGGTACAATTAACCTAGCTAAGCCACAAGTCCAAGGGTTTGAGATAGGCATGGGTTCATCACTATTCTTAAAAAATTAATTGAACAATGAATACCCTGAAGACCCAGGCGTCTTTGCATCTCTAATATATGCCATGTTATCTATTAAGGTGTCAACACTTACCTGTCTATTCTTACTTGACTCTGGCAACAACGTAAGAAATTCATCTGAATAATTTCTCGTCCCCTTTGATTTGTCCTCTACATCATCATTTTTTCCACTGGAAGAAGCCATGCTCTGTGCTCGACTCATTTTTCCTTGTTCTGTTATCAACTTTTGGTACCAATGTTGAAATAAATCTATCAAAAAACCCTTGCTATAAACCTGTAAACCCTTTGTAATTATGAATTCAACCACCAGACACACTACATCTTTCTCTCTCTGTTAAATTCCAAACTACTGAATTACCTATTGAATTCTCTGTTTCTGGAAATTTTACTTACTCAGAAAGTACTTAAAACTTTGCAAACTCTTTGCATTTGAGAAAATGAAAACACGATAAAATGAAATGATAACAAGATAACATACTTATAAGAAATAATTCAATGCATATGTCTCCTCAAACTAGTAAACTAGCATTCAGTCACTTTAGCAATTATTTTCACATACTGTGCCATCAATTTCTGGTTCTAGCCGTAGAAATAAAACTGTCAGACAATCAATTTTTGATGAGTTATTTCATATAAAAAACTTATAAAATTCAAAGTGTAATTGAAATCAAATCTGATTGGCCACATTTACTTAGACTATGGCTACTTTTCCATCTGTTATAATCTTTAAAATATAATTGGTTAACCATTGTCCACGGTGGCGCCGCTGAAAAGTCATTTTTTTAACTCTGATCAACTTCCAGTGACTTGGCGACTAAGTAGTCTTGTTGTCATATGATAATCTAGATAATTATAGTTCCCTTGGGAGACTTGGTGACAAAAATTTTTTCAAACTGATTTCCAACCTTTGGTCTATTAAGAGACTCAGTGACTAAGCAATCTCCAGGTCGCTTGATAATTTTTGAACTATGGTTTCAATCATGAGACTTCCCGACTACCACTGGATGCAATCTTTGATCAATAGTTGTCGCTAAGTCTCATGTTCCTTTTCTTAACTCACTTTTAATCACAAGACTCAGTGACTATAGTTAAACTATTAACTTATGAACTTAACCCATTATCATGAGTTATATTAGGAGACAACGCGATTGTATAGTCTCAAAGTCGCTTTATGGAATCTTTAACTCTCATTAAATCTTGAGGCAATGTGACTGCCGTCAAATCCTATCTTAGAATCACCTATCTTAGAATCAATGGTGTTCATGAAGGCTCCTTATTGTTTTAGCCTATTTCAACTGATCAAGATACTACGTGACAAAATCCTTTTCACTAAGTCTTGTGATAATAAAGAATATTCTCTTTCTCTTATGAGACCCAGCGACTAAGAAATAAAGCACATGCCAATAAATTTAACTTAAGTGCCAAAAAGGTAACAAGAAAATAAGACAAATTTCATAAAATTAGGGCTTCTTCACATTTTTGCCTAGGAAATACTAGGGTTTAAGGTTTTTTGACAGGGGATGACCGACAATTCAAAAAATATTAGGGAAAACATCAAATAGGAAATACCACTAACATTGTCCTCTATACAACTGGCTTGATGCAGGTGTATTCAGTGTCTACCATAAAACATATGTCAGTCTTGAACTTTTCTATTAACTATTCTAGAATCCTTACTCTCTTCTGTATTCTTTCTTTGAATCTAGCAAAGTATTCATCCATGACTGATTCAAAATTATCTCCTAGTGATTTGATGAACTTACTAATCTATATGGTCATTGGTCTTGTAGTGTCCCATTTGACATTTCCTATAGATGGGAAGGATTCTTGGAAATAGAAAAATATGCACATTATCAAAGATCCAAACTTACATGAATTAGACTTTGCATTTCTTATTGTCTTTATGTTCTCTTCTAGTTGTCTTCACAGAAGTTCTGACAGATCCAAGTGCAGTCCCTTCTTGACAATCTTGTATGTTGTATCCACTGCTCTGGATGAAATACTATTCATCCTGCTAGCCTAAAATAACTTGTATCCTAATTCACATGCTCCAAATTTTAATTCATCATTGGCGATGGTGGATACCTTTAGTCCTCTTCCATCCCATTTAGCTCTTCTATTCTTTTCAATGTTAGCTTTAGGCAGGTGCTTCAATACCTTTACTTTATCGATTATGGGATAACCAGTAATAGCGTGTATAATATCCCTGGTTATCATTTTTGGCTCATTTTGCCATATCTGTCAGTCATGTATCCTGCTTAGTACTAACTAAATCCATTCAGTTTTGAACTTATTTGGGAAGCATAGGGCATTTGTGAGCCCTTTTACCTCAATGTGTATGTGCTCTTCCTTGATAGTGCCATCATTTTTGCAAAGTTTCTTGAAAGCTTGTTCAACTTCCAAGTCTCCAATTTCTATGATCTTGCAGTGAATATAAGCTTGCATGTCTTCAACGAGAAAAACCATAGCTCATATTTTGGAGAATGCACCAGCATTGTCGGGTTCTGAAGCAACCTCAGGACATATCTTGTAATGAGGTTCCTCACAGGTTGAATTCTTGATTAGGTTGACCTTTTTTTTATCATTCTTGAGCTTAGTGGTTCTTGATGTAGTTGCCATCGTTTCTTAAATTAGGGCTTTTTCCCATAAATGAAAATAGAGTTCTCGGTTATCTTTGTTACTTACTTCAACCTCTGTAGCTTTTAGGAATATTTTTGGAGTGCTATGAACTGGGTTGGAGTCGCTCTGCAATCTTGTCACTTCATGCTCTGGTTTTGCTCTGTCTCTTGTCTCTAATCACTTGGTGAAAAATGAAACCCTTTCATTGTCTATTTATAGACTTTGCCCTAATTTGATTCATTAATGCTCAACCATTTCTCAGTGTGTGAAAATAGAGTCATCGAGTGATACACAATAATATTCTCGGTGATAACGTGATTCTTTGAGGTAGATATTAACTTGTTACGTTCACCGATGGATTTCAGTGTATGGAAAAGACAACATTGTCAACTCATATGATTAACGATGGATCTTGGTTTACACTAGAGACTTATCCTTTATGTGTTAAGCAATGTGTCTTGGTAAGTATAGAAAACTTATCTTTATATGTACACCAATTCATTTCGGTATGTATTGACCGATGAGATTTTATTTCACAGAATTATAACAAGTAATACCATAGTGCATCTTTAATCATGCTGAATTGGTATTTAACTATGGAACTGATGCAAAATATAGCTTGGTACAATGCACTTCCATACTTACTTGTTCTACTTAGGTGGGGGTGGTGATGTCACCAGATCCATTGGATAAGGTGTCACCAATTGTATTTCTCGGTCCATCTTCTCAGTGTTTTTAGATTTCCTCCACATTTTGTTTCTCATCTTCCTAATGTCTTCAATGGTGTTTCCATTGGAAAACATGCCGGTATCCTTCATTCGGTCTTTGTAGTCTTTCTTCAGATGACCAAATTTTTGAAAGTGTAGACATGCCATTCTGGGGTTAGTCCAGCTCCTAGACTTTCTTGTCCATTGTCTCATACAATTTGCAACTATGTGACCAAATATTTCACATGTTGTGCAGTTTTCCATGTGCTCTAATCCCAAATGTATTGGTTACCCACTCATTTCGGTTGATAGGCAATTTTATTTTCTTTAGGCTTCCATGCTTTCCTTTTCTTCTTCTAGCATTCAAGAGATGTGTGCCCATGCATTTTACAAGTAGGAAAATATTTTTCCGTGTAGGTCTCCTTCTTAGGTTATCTCACCTTAGATTTACATTCATAATCTTTATGTCCTTTCTTGTTACATTTATAAAAAATTCCTATGATTGAAGGTGTGGTTTTAGGAATACCTTTCATTTTTCTCCTGGTTAGCTTTCTTGGTCTTGGATTTGCATAGACATTCTTTGGATCAAATTGATCTGGTGATTCTTTATTTTTGGTATACCCTAGTCCAGTATTGTTGTTGACTCTTCTTTGTCCATCAAGAAAATCATCCATCCTTTTGTTTCTTTCTTCATCTCTATTGATTATCTCATTATGTTGTTGCTTAATTCTCACTTCATGTTTCATCTTTTCATTTTCTTCTCTTAGCTCACCGATAGCTTCTATTCTTTCAATGAGTTTTGTATTCATTATGTTTGCCTCTTAACTCATAAGAATAATTTGATTTTTGATCTCATGATGATGTTTAGTAAGTCTTTGTATTTCTAATTCATTCTCTTGTAGCTTTTTAGTAATCTTCCTTCTGTCATCAATAACTAGTGTTCTTTCTTGCTTAGCTTGTCTACCATTGTTCATGACATCAATCATTCTTACCATCTATATTTCTTGACTGATTTGTAGAGATTTTACTTGTCCAACCAAATGTTGATTGATTTCATTCAGACTTCTGATGCTTTCTTCTGATGTTTTTGATGCTTTGCTAGTTGTAGATCCTGAAGACTCAAATAGATCTAGTATCTCTTCTTCATGGTAGTCTGTTTCATTATAGTGAGATGCCATAATGTTTTTTTCATCTAGAAACTATCTCATCCTGATTCTAGCTTCTTTATACTCCTCATAGAAGATCTAAATTTCTAGCTTTTGATTCTCAATACTCTTGTCAAGCCTGTACTTCTCCATTGTATGATCTTTTCTCTTAAGTCTTTAAAATTTCCAAATAAGAGATCTAGCTCTGATACCAATTGTTGGAAATAATGGGAAGCATGTACTAAGAGGGGAGGGGTGAATCAGTACCTCTAAAACTTTTAGTTAATTGACCTTTATCCTTATGTAATCAAATCTTTGCTTTACCGATCATATATGTTGTTCTTTCTTTATGAATATGATATCAATTCAAAATCTTAATTGTATTTATACATTCATAGAAACATTCATGAAAACAATAACACATGACACAAGATATGGTAATGCAGAAAACCCCTGTTAGAAGGTGAAAACTGTGGTGGGGATGGCACCAAAAAAAACTTCACCATTTGCAGATTGGAAGGGGCCGGTTAAGGATTACAATTTGATCACTTCTGATGATCTACCCTATTAGGATTATTATGTGGAGACTATTTAAGGTCTACTATGTTAAGAGCTTTAGCAACATTGTTTAGTGTGCACTCGGTTAAGAGATTTACAATAGGATTGTTAAATCCACCTTTCTTGAAAGGATTTCTTCTATTTTCTACACTTGTTAGAATGTAGACAAAAACAATCATTGACCTGAGTGTATGCAATCTACAATTACTGATTACAGATCCATTAAATTCTACACGTACAAATGTATCAGCTAATGTGATTGATTAATACCTTTGTTGCTCAGTAGACATGGTTCTTGGTTCTTGATAACTAAATTAATCTTTTTTTGTTATGCTTCTTGAAACTCTCAGTCTAATCCATAGATGTGCTCATTAGCTACAATCATCCTCTCATCCATATCAAATGAATGATTACAACATATATTTATAACATATATTGACCTAGTTTAGTTTCACGTATTACAAAACTAACTCTATGATCAAAGGTGTACAACTTGACCTTAATCTCCTAGTTTGCATGTATTTAATCAGTTAGACTGATTAAAACAATTACAATTATGTTTCTTGTTCCTCAATAAATGGTTTTAAAACAAATCAAAACTCTAAAAATACAATATAATTATTTTATCTGATGTGGAAGTCAGATCCACTTTTCTCGGGATATAACTGAATTTTGGTGTCTGATGCTCAGTTTGCTCTTAAATTAGTTTGACTATCTTTTGGTGTTCCTTTGTTAAATTTTCTTTTAGGTTCCCTTATTGTTAGGTTCCTCTATTTTTTCTCTTTCGGTTTATAGTATAGCCTTCTTATCGGGTTTCTCTGTATCATCTTCAAGTCACACTTTCAGTTTATATTGCAAAACTTGTGTTGTATGGTTTCCCTTTACTTAGCACTTTCAGTCTGAACTACAACCTGAATTTCAGTGTATTGTAATTGATGGTTCATAAAAAAAAATTTCTCTTTGCATACTAATGGAAAAACTTATATCCTCACCTCATTCCAAGTATGGTCTTTAAAAATCAATATCTCTAAGGGTTATCATAAGGTTACATGGGACTTTCAATTTAAAATCTTAAAGAAGATGGGGTCCATGAAATATTGATCAACCTTGTTAGGGAATGTGTGGAGTGGGTTAGACTAAGTTATTGTTAATATAATCCAAAGGGTTTCTTTGGAGAAGCCAAGGGCATCAAATAAGGAGACCTATTATCCCCTTAATTTTCTTACCATTATTTCTAAGGTTTTGGGCATTAATTTCTTGAATCTCATGATTACAAACAAACTCCAAGGTGTTAAGGCTTCTACTATAATCTCTCCTATATTTGCAACAATTTGTTGATGATAGTATTCCTTTTGGGAGGGCTTTCCTTGTTAAAGAAAGGGAATGGAGGGAATTTCATATTGATTATGTGACGGCTTTATGCAATCAAGGATAGTGGGAACTCATAGAGTTGAAACAAATCCTTGTAGAAAGAGCTACACAATAGAGTCCAACAAAGAATAAAAAATGAATGTAACATCATCCTTATTATTATGTTAAACCAGTTACATGCCATAGTTGTAAACAAAAATACATTCTAGGTGAGGACATTAATTTTTCATTAGTATTCAAACAACACTTTTGGTAAGCTTACACCGAAAGACAGTAAAGGGAAAACTGACAATCAGATTAGAAAATCACCAAAATAGACTAAGTATAGAGATAACTGACGACACAAGGTAACCCGATGAAGGAACCCAAAATGCAAGTTACAGTGCAGACCGAAGAAACAGATTCGGTGCAACCGACAGTGAAAACTGAAGGACAGTCAAGCATGACTGATGGACATAACCGAAAGTCAGTTGCAGCCTGTAAAAAGTGGATGTGACTTCCACTTCAGATAAAGCAAGGGTATTCTATTTATATAGGATATTTAATTGTTTTTAAATCCATTTCTTTAGGGACACAAAACATTAATGTAATTTTTTTAATCAATCTAACTAATTTAAAATATATAGACTAGGAGATCTAGGTGCAAGTTGTAAACCTGATCTTAGAGTTAACATTGTTTTATCACAACTCAATGAAATCAATCCATCTATAAATAGATGATTTAATCACTCATTAGAAGTGTGTGCAAGAGAGAGAAGGATAGAATGAGAATAGCCATGGATTGAATTGAGCGTTTCAAGAACCAGTATAGAAAAACAAGAATTTGGTTAGCAGAACCAAGAACAAAGCAACCTGATAATCAGAGGTATTATTCAATCATAGTTAAGGTGATATTATTTTTATGTGAACTACATAGGATCTGTATCAACAATAGGAGATTGCATTTACCAGGTCAATTTTTGATTTGTTGTCATTCTAACAAGTGGAGCAAAGTGTAAAAATTCCTTTCAAGAAAGGTGGATTTAACAGTCCAATATCAAATCTCTTAACTGAGTGCACACTTAATAGAGTAGACTTTAATAGGTCTCCACTGATACTCCTAATAGGGTAGATCATCAAAAGTGATCAAAATTGTAAGCCTTAACTGGCTCCTTCCATTCTGTAGATAGTGAAGTTTTGTGGGTGTCATCCCCACCGCAGTTTTTACTTCCTAATAGGAGTTTTCTGTGATATCATATCTTGTGTTATGTGTCAAATATGTAAATGAATGTTTTTATGAATGAATCACATGCTTATTAATGTTATGAAATGATATAACTCAAACAAAGATAATATAGATTAGATTCAATGGATATACAATTGATTACTATGGTTAATTGAAAAAGGATATGAAAAAGTTTTAGAGGTACTGATTCACCCCTCCCCTCTCAGTACTACTTCCCATTAAACCCAAAAATTGTTATCAGAGCTAAGTCTCTTCTTGGAAGGCTTAAAGGCTTAAGAGAAAAGATCATACAATGGAGAAGTACAAACTTGATAAGAATATTGAGAATAAAAAGCTTGAGATACAGATGTTCTATGAATAGTATAAAGAAGCTAGAATCAAGATGAGAGAGTTGTTGGATGAGAGGAAAGGAATGGAAAATTGAAGCAATAAAAAATATTATCAAGAAGAAGAGATTCCAGATTTCTTTGAGTATTTAGGATCAAATGCAAGCAAAGAATCAAATACATTAGAAGATAACAACACAAATCTAAAGGAGATCAATCAACATCTGATAGAACAAATAAAGATGTTGCAAATTGGTCAAGAGACTCAGATGGTAAGAATGATTAATGTGATGAGTTCTGCTAGACATGCTAAAATAGAAAGAACACTAGCTACTGATGACAAGAGGAAGATTATAGAGAAACTGCAGGAAAAGGAATTAGAAATTCAAAGACATGTTGAGCATCAACATGAGCTCACAAATCAAATTATTCTTATGAGTCAAGAAGCAAATAGAATGAATCCTGAACTCATTGAAAGAATACATATTATCGGTGAACTAAGAGAAGAAAATGAAAAACTAAAGCATGAGGTTAGAATTAAGCAACAACATAATGAAGTTATCAGAAAGGCTGAAGAGAGCAACAAAAGAATGGATGATTTTCTTCAAGGACAACGAAGAGTCAACAACACCAACGGTATAGACTTTACCAAAAATGGAGAATCATTAAAACAATCCAATCCAAAGAATGTCTATAAAAATCTAGGACCAAGAAAGTTGACATGCAAGCGCTATGGAAAGCAAGGCCACACAGCAAATGTATGCAGAAGGAAAATAAAAGGTAATCCTAAATCTACATCTTCATTCATAGGATTCTATTATAAGTGTAACAAGAAAGGACATAAAGCATATGAATGTAAGTCTAAGATGGATCAACCAAAGAAGGAAACCTACATGGACAAGTAATGTCCTACATGAAAAATAAATGGGCACACAAGCCTTGAATGCTAGAGAAAAAAAAAAGAAAGCATGGAATCCTAAAGTTCAAGAAACTTCATATCAACCGAAACATGTCGGTAATCAATATGTATGGGACTACAATACTTGGAAAAATTGTATAGCATGTGGAAGGTATGGTCACATTGCTACAAACTATATGAGACTATGGACTAGAAATTCTAGAGGATGGACTAACCCAAAGAATGGCATGCTTACACTATCACAAAGTTGGTCATCTCAAAAAGGACTGCAGAGACCGAATGACATAAACAAGCACTTATCCCAATAGAAACACCATTGAAGATATCCCGAGGGCTAGAGATAAAATGTGGAGAAAAGCTTCAAGCAATGATGAAGCTGGAATGATAAATACAAATGGTGACACCCCATCCAATGGATCAGGTGACATCACCAACCCCACCTAAGGAGAAAAAGTAAGTATGGAACTGTATTAACTCTAAGCTATTACTTTACATCAGTTCCAAAATATGATGAAATAATTCCAAATTAGTAGAAGAAAGATGCATCATGGTTATACTTATTGAAATATGTAAGAACTATGTCTTTGAGCATATATACTGAAACCCGTTGGTATACACTTAAAGCAAAGACTGCCTACATTTACCGAGAAGTGTCGGTTACAAGCAAAATTTTTTAAGTATTGACCGAGCCACATTGGTAAACATGCACATAAACAAGCTGTTTGCGTTACTAAAATATATCAATAAAAGCATAACGAACATTTACCACACCAAAACATTGTAAGTGTCACCGATGGAAATAAAGGCTTCACTGATGAACTCGGTCTTTTGACACTGATGATTTGGTGAGCATTTATGACACATGTTTTAGGGCAATGGCTATAAATAGGGCATCGTAATGCTTCATTTTTCATGACACCCAGAGAAAAGAAAGTGAAGGAAATTTTGAGCAGAAAGAAACCAATCAATAGAGTGATCATGACTCAACCTCCAAAAACTCCAAATCAGTACAAAGATCTTTACTAGCACAAAACTAAGTTCTTCAAAGCCAACAACTCCCATTTCATGCATTTACATAGAAGCCCTTATTTTCTAAAAATGGCATCAACTTCACAATCTGTGAAATCTAAGAATGCAAAGAAGGATGAGTTCGAACTCATCAAGAAAAATGCATGTAAGGAACCCAACTACAAGATCCAACTAGAGGTTTCCTCACAACCCGACAACGCTGGTGCATTCTCACGCATTCTAGCTAGGGTTTTGCTAGTTGAAGATGTCCAATATTTCATACATTGCAAAATTGCAGAGATTGGTACAACAGAGACAGAAGAAGCTTACCAGAAGCTTTGTAATGATGATGGAACCCTTAAGGAAGAACATAAGAACATTTAGGTAAAAGGGCTTACCAATTCCCTAAAGCTTCCGAAGGTCTTCAAAACTGATTGGATTTAGTTAGTACTAAGTAGGATGTATAAAAAAAAGATGTGGTTGGATGAACCGAAGGAAATTACATGAGATGTCATCCATATGGTCACTGGTTATCCTGTAACCAATAAAGTAAAGGCACTAAAGAATCCACCGAAGGATGAGACCGAAAAGATGACTGGAGCCAAATGGGATGGCCGTGGATTGAAAGTAACTACAATAACTGATGATGAACTTAAGTTTGGGGCATCTGTAATGGGCTACAAATTCTTCCAAGCCAGAAGATTTAATAGTATTTCATTAGGTGTTGTGGGAACGGCTTAAAAAATTGTGAAGAAAGGAACACAGTTAGACTTATTCGAGTTTCTCTTGAATCAGTTGAAAGAAAATTAAAAGACAATTAGGAATGCTAATTCAAACACCTATAAGTTTGGCTCACTAATCATGTGTATTTTCTTTTACTTTCAAGAGAAATTCCCATCAGTAGGAGATGTGAAATGGGGCAGCACCAAACTGGTCACCATACAAATCATTGAGCACATAGCTACTCTAGGAGATAATTTTGAAACTGTCATGGATGAATACTTTAATGTATTCAAATACTGAATGCAAAAGAGGGTAAGAATCCCCTAGCAACTCATTGAGCAATATAAAGATGAGATATGATTCATGATTGACATAGATCATACTTATCAAACCTATAGTCACAAGGACAACATGGCTACAACCACTCGAATATGAGATCAACATTGATCTTGCAACAAAGGCAATTAATGCCTTAGCTACCAAAGTTTGGCACATATGAAGAAGCCAAGTCAAGAATTAAAAGAGACCTAGGTGTCAAGAAGATAGTAAAAAAGAAGGACAGAATGGTAAAGAATCTCAAGGAGATTCTATCTGTAGATGTGGAAGAAGCTAAACAAGCTAAAGAGATTACACAAGAGGAGGAAACCAACGAACAAGTGTCCATTAGTAAAGATGAAGAAAATAATGAATCCAAGGAAATAGAGTCAGATTCACCACCTCCTCCACCATCAAAGAAACCAAGAACTACAACTACTTCAAGGACAAGAAACCAAACATCCAAAGAGTCTACTCCTTCACCTCTTAAGAAAGGAAAAGTGAGGACTTAAAAAAGAAAAGCTCCTGCACCAAAAAGAGGACAAAATAAGAAGGGTAGAAAATTCATCAAAACCTGAGAAGATATAGAGGACATTGAGAGAGATGAAGCCTTAGAGGCAAAAAATGTCAAGGCAAAAGAACCTGACACCATTGATGACATTTGTGTTTATAGTGCAAATTCAATTTCCATTACAGACCCACACATTAGGAAATGGGACAAAAGAAATCAAGAAGATCAAAATAAAATTGAAGAAGCCATGATAGCTAAAATGTATAACTTCAAATATGTACCCATGCAATTTGAAGGAAAGTATGTTCCACAGGAACTCTTGGATAGACTATCTGCCCGATGGACTTTTGCTTTGACAAATGGGAAACAAATAAGATAGAGTACTTGTCTCTCTAATGCCACCTGATTCAACAAAGGAAGAGATAAATGAAATGATGGAGAAACACAAGAAATAATTCTCACCAAAGCTAAGGGCATACAAATTTATTCAAGGAAAGTTGATTGAACTTGAGAAGGACAGCCACAATAAATGGTGTAAAACATGAACATACCAGTTGAGGAAGACATCCCTAACAAATACCTTCAACAACAAGATATTTTTAAGGTAACCCAAGATGATACATCTGTTGAGCTGGATAAAGAGGAAGATGATACAACAGGGAATAAGACTGCATATGTGGTAGACGAAATATGGGATGATACCACAAATGACAATGTTGTGGATACCAATGTCATTGACATTACCGATGACCCAGCAAATGAAATCAATAAGGATGAAGATGTCACTATTATAAAATATACAATGGATGAAAAGGACACAATAATTGATGGCACATAGGTGAACATTCCAGGTAAACTGCCAATATTGATACAAGCTATCAATATCTTGCAAGAAACAAGTAAATCACCTGAAAAAGGAAACTCCAAAGGATGCAAGAGAAGAAAAAATAAAAACAACACTGATGGTCAGCAAAACATAAGAGATACTCAAGATGTAACTGATGCTAACAAGGTTACAAAAGGAGATAAGGACAAAGATGAGAAAACTCAAGACAAGAATGAGAATAGAAAAATAGATGATGCAAAGGAGACCAATGAAGGAGAGAAACCAAAAGATGGAACTCCTAAGCAAATAGACAAAGGTGCTACCGACGATGCTAAGGTGAATGTAGAGACATTTGTAGACACTCGATGAGCTGAAACCAATGCCAAGCAGTAGTAAGAAGCATGACAAGTCACATCATCAAGTACAACAGAAAAGGATAATAAATTAGCAATGGTTCTTCATTCTACTGAGTCATCAAAGAAGAAGAAGAAGACTAAGAAGAACAAGTTAGAGGTTACACTAGATGAAATTATTGAAATACCGAAGTGTGACCCCTCTACACTTGACATGGATGCACTACAAGAGTATGGATAAATATGCCAGAGGAAGGCATTGCAAGAAAAGATGAAGAAAGAGCATAAGGAATCCATGGTACTAGTGACAACACGGGAATTCTACATCAAATTGTACCCGATGTTGATATTTATCAAAATAAGCCTATACTTGATCAATCAGCTATCCTCACCGACACCATCACAACTCAGAACATTGATGTTGAGAAATCAATTGAGGAGAAAGAAGAAATGAAGTACCAACAAAAGCTCCTAGAGAACATTAGCCAAGAAGTGGCCGAGAATAAGGTAAAGCTGTCAAAATTCATATCTAAATTAAACCCCATTGTATCTGAAGTTATAACCTTAATTCAAAAGCTAAGCACAATAGAAAATTTCACTCAAGAAAATAGTGACAACATAGCTAAGCTAGATATAGATCTAGCAAACAATGCTAGTAGCTTAACCACCGATGGAGAAAATGCAGTCAAACTGCATTATGAGAAGATCATTGACAGAAAATGGTTAAGGCAAGAGCTGTGGGAGGCAGATACATGTTTCAGAGAAGAAGTAACCAAGCTACAGGCTCAACTTCTACCCAATCTTACTCTGCTACAAAAACAACATATCAGTTCTGCACAGCAACTGATAGCAACTCTCGAGATGTCTATGGAAGAGAACATCTATGATATGCATGCAAAGATAACACTTGAGAAAATGGCTCTAGAAAACCTAAAGGAGCAATGGGAGAAAATTATGGAAGACATGAAGTCTTCTCATTCACACATTTTTGATAAGCTCTAAGGTAAAGGACCTTTACCCTTAATATCAAATAAAGGGGGAAATGACATTATACAAAATATCAGATGGGAAAAAGGTAAATATGTATATGTATATTCATAAAGGGACAATGATATGAAGAAGTAAAATATATCATATGTACAGATATACCGGCATAGACATAGGGGGAGTCATTAAATGACTAAGGAATATATATGTTGTATATACTAAACATTTTGTTAGTATTTTGCACATATCAATTTTTAATACTAATGTCAAAGGGGGAGATTGATGACATTAATTTGTCATTAGTATTCAAACAACACTTTTGTTAAGCTTACACCGAAAGATAGTAAAGAGCAAACCGACAATCAGATTAGAAGATCACCAAAATTGACTAAGTACAGAGATAACCAATGACACAAGGTAACCCAATGAAGGAACCTAAATGAAATTTACAATGTAGACCAACAAAACAAATTCAGTGCAACCGACAGTAAAAATCAAAGGATAGTCAAGCATGACTGATAGACAGAACCAAAAGTCAGTTGCAACCCGCAAAAATTGGATTTGAATTCCACATCAGATAAAGCAAGGGTATTCTATTTATAGGATATTTAATTGTTTTTAAACCCATTTCTTTAGGGACAAGAAACATTAATGTAAGTGTTTTAATCAGTCTAACTGATTTAAAACACATAGACTAGGAGATCTAGGTACAAGTTGTAAACCCGATCGTAGAGTTAACATTGTTTTTATCACAACTTGATGAAATCAATCCATCTATAAATAGATGATGTAATCACTCATTAGAAGTGTGTGCAAGAGAAAGAAGGAAAGAACAAGCACTTCTATGGATTGAATTGAGATTTTCAAGAACCAGTATAGAAAAAGAAGAATTTGGTTAGCAGAACCAAGAACAGAGGAAACCGATAATCAGAGGTATTATTTAATCATAGTTAAGGTGATATTATTTTTATGTGAACTACATAGGATCTATATCAGCAATAGGAGATCTCATTTACTAGGTCAATTTGTAATTTTTTTTCATTCTAACAAGTGGAGCAAAGTGTAAAAATTCCTTTCAAGAAAGGTGGATTTAATAGTCCAATATCAAATCTCTTAACCGAGTGCACACTTAACAGTGTAACTAAAATCTCTTAATAGAGTAGACTTTAACAGGTCTCCACCAATACTCCTAATAGGGTAGATCATCATAAGTGATCAAAATTTTAAGCCTTAATCGGCCCCTTCCATTCTGTAGATAGTGAAGTTTTGTGGGTGCCATCCCCACCGTAGTTTTTACTTCCTAACAGGAGTTTTCAGCGATATCATATCTTGTGTTATGTGTCAAATATGTTCATGAATGTTTCTATGAATGACTCACATGTTTATTAATGCTATGAAATGATATGACTCACACAAAGATAATATAGATCAAATTGAATGGATATATAATTAATTACTAAGGTTAATTGAAAAAGGATATGAGAATGTTTTAGAGGTACTAATTCACCCCTCCCCTCTTAGTACTACTTCCCATTAAACCCAACACTAGGTGTATAGGACAAATCATAACCTTCAACGAGTTATCTTTCTATACAATCTACAAAAACAATTGCATAAACCTTCCTTAGGTACTTTCTTAGATCCACTAAAAAAATTTTAGCACTGGTACACACTTCACTCTTAAGGGGTTCTTCTAAGGGTAATAATTTTTTCTTCATTCCATTAGCAACAATGGTGTATACATTCTTCCTACCATTATGTATAGCTTTCTTATCATACTGTCATGGTCTACCCAAAAAGATATGACACATATCCATAGGCATAATATTACACAAAACTTCATCATAATACTTCCCAATCTTGAATTTAACTAGGCATTGTTCACTTAAGAGTACCTTTTGTTCATATTGTATCTATGTAATATGATAGGTTTTAGGATGCTTCAATCTCTGCAACTTTAGTTTTTCAACCAACTCCTCTGAGGCAAGATTATCAAAATTTCCATTGTTTATGACAATTTTACAAACCTTGTATTGTACCTTGCATATGGTTCAGAATAAATTCTTCCTTTGTTAAGGTTCTATATCTTTCTCTTTATGATACAAGGTTCTCTGAGTTATCATGTTTTCTTCATCCTCTTCTTGATTTTTTTTTACTGATCAAGAGGAATCTTCATCTGCAAATGTTGTTCACCTACTTCTTTCTACCTTCTTCTCAAAATTTCCTTGTTTTCATTCAAAGGCTCGATGTCCTGCTTTGCCACTGTACTTCCTTCTATCACTACTTTGTCCTTCACTATGATAGGATCCTCTATCATTTATCCTATAGCAATCATTTTCCTTAGCTATAGACTCACTTTTTCCCTGATATGCAAAAGATCTTCCTCCAACATTATTACTAGATGAGCCTCTCTGAAACTTTCCTCCTCTACCTCTTTGCCTTAGTTCATGCTTTTGGTTCAAATTCTCTTCAACCTTTAAAGCCCATTTTTAAGGTTCTTCCACACTCCTAATCTATATCAGTCTAATTTCATCCTTTATTGACACCCTTAAACTTTTAAGGTAGCGAGGAACTTGTTCGCCTTCATCATCTACATGACCAGATATCGATGAAGCTTAATGGCACAAAGTTTGATGTTCCTACATTCATGATCGACCTCCTTGTGCAATCACATGGAATTTAATTTATATCTTGAGGATTTCCTATGGATTTAGGTCTTTCCCTATATGTTGTAATACATTTTCTTCATTCTTAGAGAATATGATCTCCTTGGTCGGCTTGTGGCTTGCGATCTTGTATATATTTTTAATCTTAGTTCCTTAGTTCAAGATCTTGGTAGTAGCTCTCAGTAGTTAGGTTAGCATCCAGTATCGATCTATATTTATGTATGTAATTAGGCATGTGTGCCTTAGAATGTAAAATGACATGTAGCTAGACATGTATGATGTAAATCTTGAGTATTTGATAATGTGAAGGTTTGATTGGCATGTTTTATGTTCATTATTGAGTTCTTAATGATCTGGAATTGATTGTTTCTGTTGTGTTGAATCTAGCTACATGGTTGGACTGTCTCCATTGGGGAAACTCTTTCCATGACTACATCAAGGCTTTTGGTCAATATATTAACTATGAGAAAAGAAACATATATTTTCTTAACACTAGCGATGATATGTAGAATAAAAATAAGGTCATTTTGGGTTGTCAAAGAATATTTCTACTTGGAACATACCTTGGCCTTCCTCTTACTATAAAATATGTAACCCCCAGCTCTTTGGAATACTATTTCAAAAAGAATGCAAAAGAAATTGGTAGGGTGGAAAGGAAAACATCTTAGTAGTGTAGGGAAGCTCCAACTTCTTGTACCTTTGCTACAAGTTATCCAAGTATATTTTTTTTCTTTATTCAAGAGCATTGGTACTATGGCCAAAATTTTTGAAAAATTCTAAAGGAATTTCCTATAGATAGGTATGGAAGAAAAAAAGAGAATGGCCCTTTTAAATTGTGATGTTGTTTGTAAACCTAAGATTCAAGGGGCTTGGGAAGTTGAAAACTAAACCCTCATAATAAATCCCCTATAACTAAGCCAGGGTGGAAACTAGCACTACACAACTCTGACTGGTGTAAATTCATAAGTGCTAACTATCTAAATTTTGAAAATCTCTACAGAAACCTCTCTACCCCTAGTTTTCCTAGTGGTTATAAAATCTATAATAATATCCTTAAATGTAGAAATCTCATCCAATCTGGTCTAAAATGGTAGGTTAGAAATGGAACTACTATTTAATTCTAGGAGGATGTCTAGGTTGGGGGCATTCCTTTGTCTTCTAATTAGAACTACAAAAGTATTTTTTTTCTAAGATATTTTTTGGGTCCCAAGTTACTGACCATATATATCTCATGATAAGTGCAGGAAGGATCTTTCCCAATGTTTTCAAAACCAACCTAATTTGGTACAGAAGGCTTACTTAGCTACAAAGAATGATAAAGAAAGTTGCAATCCCCTTGTTTCTAAGGGAGGACAACTTTATTTGGAGGAAAGATCAAAAGGTCAGTGAAATTAACTTCCAATCTATTGATAAAAAATGGAAACTCCTCGGGTTGTAGGAGAAAGATTTAGAATCCACATTTGATTCCTAAAATCAAATTCTAGTGGATGGCCATACACAATAAAATTTTAACTTGGTATAATTTTATTAAAAGGGGTATCAAGTTACCTAATAGCTGTGTTATTTGTAAGAGGGGTGAGGATTATATTTTTCATATTATTCTTCATTGTCAATTTGATCATGAATTATGGAAAAACATACTGCTGATACTTGAAATATCGTGGGTTAGAAATTGTACCATTCAACAATTAATTTTTGAATGGTGAGGATCCACTTTTAGTCCTCTGGTTAGACTACTCTAGAGGCAAATAACCCCCCACATTGGTTGGATCCTATCAAAAGAAAGGAAAAACATAATCTTTAGAGAGGTAGAAAGTTTGGTGGAGGATATCTTTAGAACATTTCAAAATTTTCTTAAGGAGAATCTGTCAAACGCTACTCGAAAACACCCCTCCTACCCCCTAACATCCTTTGATGATAAGTTAGAAAAATATTGTTACTTACCTAATGTTTGTGCCTAATTTGATAGCTCCAAAAGAATAATAATAATAATAATAATAAAAGTGGAAACCCACAAACCCAGGTTAGTATAAAATTAACTCTGAAGGATCTACTAGAAGGGGAAAGGTTGCGATCGGTGGAGTTATAAGAGCTTACAATAGAGATATGTTGGTTGTCTTTGATGGGAATTTGAATGGTTCTACTAATAACAACGTGGAGGGTATGACCCTATTTTTGGGAATTAAGTTTCCTCTTTCACTTGGCGTTAAGGATGTAGCTATACAAGGGGACTCAAAACTTGTTTTAGAAGCTGAAAAAGGATTACTCAAAAAAAATTAGTCTTTGGATGGAATTATAGGATATATCATAAAACCCCTACTTGGCCTAGACTTATTTTTTTATTGACCATCCCTATAGGGAATACGATAAGGTTGCACGCATTATGGCTGCATTGAGAATTGAAATGTAATACATCAAATATTGACAAAATATGGATAGTATCGGGCTCCGCATTTCAAAAATATCCTAGAGAGAGAGAGAGAGAGAGAGAGAAAAGTTAATATTTGACTAGATCAAGATTAAAAAGTATTTATTTTGGGGTACCTTATTTTACACTATTTGATTGTTGAACAAGGGAATCTTATGTTGGTTGTTTTTTTATGCTGTGATAACTAGACAACAACCTTTTCACTTTGCAATGGATCTTTAAGAGCATCTGACTCCAAGTAGTTCACAATAGAATGAAAAGGACCAACTAACAAGGATGCGAATCCATCCTTCTATGCTTTAGGTTTTGCAAAACCAAGGGGGACACCCTTCAACACCTTCAAATATTCAGTAAGGCATTAATCAGACAGAGATCTCACAAAGGCTCAACATAACTGGGGGAGACTAGATAAATGGCTAATTATTCATTGAACATCAACCATGAAATGGAGCATGAGATGACTATAACATAAAAAAAAACTTATGAAGATATAAGACGTATTGGAGTTTATGTCTATATTTGCAGAAACATAGCCAACATATAACTAGAGATGTCACAACATAAGAACTACTAGTCTCATATCAATGCCTTACTTATTGGGCTATACTCTTAAAAAAAATACAATATACAGAAGTTAATTATTATCAAATATTTCAGGCCATGAACAAAATTATCCCAAACCCATACTACTTATGAAATCCTATTGCATACCCAAATGAATCTATGTATCAATTAGAGCATCATTTAATTTGATCGTTGATCAACACTCTAAAACAACTACATACACACAAATAAGATCTATGCTAATGAATTGGAAAATTCATAACTCATTAGATGAACACTACAAGAGAGATTAGAACCAGGATCTTTGTATTAAGTATAAAGAATCACACTTCTGTTTACAAGATGTAATCAAAGATAAACACCTCTATAAAATGCTATAGACCTTGAACTTTATTTCTAATCTAGAAACTAATCTAGTACAATTTCTATTATATTCCCTAACTGAAAACTTTACAAAATGTTTACAATAACCAATTTTCCAGCCTCTTCCAATGATCTTGGGAATCCTTTTATAGAATAGGATTGCAAAAAGCTACCGATCAATTGTAATGAGGAAAAAATGCATGAATCATACAACAGACAAATTAACAAGTGAAGTGATAACCACTTTGTTACAAAGATTTTCTAAGTATTTTTTCTTCTGACTGCATGTTCACTACAACTTCTTAAACTTGTTCAGAAGTGGCCACCTAGAATTTTTTTCCTTAGTCTTCTAATATAAGATCTTTTTCCTTTTCCTATTTTGTTCGAAATGTTGGGAAGAACTTCCACTTGTTTCTTTTTACACAACATCTTCTTCTTCTTGGTTGGCTGCATTGTATTTTTCTTTCCAAGAGGTGAACACCTCATCATTCAGCCAAGGGAAATTGATGACCTCATCTTTATTTTTGTTCAACTCATCCCGACTGACCTTTGCCTTCTCAATTTCCTCCTTCTAAAATTCAAAATATAACTTGGCCTTGTTAATCATTTCAACAGTTTGAATAAACAAAAGTGTACTCTCTAGAGTGATGATACTATTTGTCCTTGTTGCCAATTCATCATTCATTTGGCTCATACATAAGGCTTCCCTCTTTATCTCACCATTTTTCTTGAATATATTGGGGAACATCTCATAATGGTCTTTTGAGTATTCCTTCTTCAATGTCTCTACCTTTTTCAAGATGACGCTCCTCTTTATGTCCAAATCTACCAATAGTTTAAAACATTTGTAAGTGGTAGCTAGTACAATGTCCACATTGTTATCCTCCTTGGATAAGGAGTAAAAATAATTCAATTCTACCCTTTTTCCTCTCCACTTTTCCATAATTGGGTCCCACTTATCTTTTTCTCCATTGAAATCATCCAGTATGCTCATAATTTTCTTACCCTGCAAATTAATGGAAGGAGGATTCAAATCATCAGCAAAATGTATAAGTGTGGCATTAATCTTATCTACATAATTTTTTTGCACCCATTCTCATGCTTCCTTGAACTTTATGCTTTCTTCCTCCCACTTCTTTCTTATTTCTTCCCACCTAGTCCTTTCAGCAACCATTCTATCTCTTTCTAAATCCAAGTCTATTTTTGTAGCAGGGATAGATGACATAGGGGAAGGAGGCAATTCTATGATATGACTAGATGAAGAAGGCTGATGTGGAACTTGTGCTATCATCCTTTGGGGAAAAACTTTAGCTGATTGCTTTCCCTCTAATATAGAAATTTTCTTATCTTTCTCCAAGGATTTTATTCTTTCATCATTATAAGCCTTCAAAACTATTTCTAGTTGTAGGCGCACTTTCAGTACCCCATTTTTAAGCTTCAAAAGCTGAATTGATAATGAGGTTTCCCAAAGTCTCTCTCAGTTTCACCTAACAATATTTCTATGAGGGTTGGATTGTTTCAAAATTCAAAAGCATCCAGGTGTGAAAGCATTGGTTTGAGTTTCAAATGTAGTTCAGTTTGAATGGAGAGATTATCATTTAGATTCAAAGGCAAATATCTGAGCTTCACAAGTGTGCTCTGTGGATTATTGGAGAAGTTCTCCCTTTCTCTTACTGAAGTGAAAGATAATATAAAATGTGCCTCAGGAGAATTTGTGAAAGATGGTGACAAGTTAAACCACATGATGAATGCAGTTGAGACTTTTAGATGTTTAATGTGTTACTTTGTCATAAATATTTCTAAGAAATGAATGGACTCTTAATCTCAAGCAAGCACATGATGGTAAACATATTGAGATTTGATCTCAAGGTGCGAATGAAGATAACTAGTGTATAATAAAGGTGCCAAACCTGATGTATCAAATTAACTTCAAGGAATCGGGTGACACTGCTTAAGATATTGATAAATCATGAATTTGGTATAAAAAGGCATGTTCTTTCTTGTCCTCATTCAAAGCCGATGGATACAAAGACCCTCTCAATTTTTTCAACTTGTGATCCATATGGTGCTAATAATTATCACAAGGTCTGGTGATCAAATTGTTATAGATAAGTAGAGAAGAGAAGGCTCGAAGTCATTGACATAAATAGTGGTAACTTCTTTCTTATGGAGATAGAGACAAAGGATTGGTGGAGGTCAAGCTGTGGGAATGAAGACACATAATACTCTGTTAAAACTTACGATGCAATGTTTTTCTCATAAAATTCAGAAAAGTGTGAGCTCGAGTTGTAATTGGGGATGGTATGAATCATGAAATGAGGATTAGACCACTACATGAATGATGGATTAGGCGTACAAAATGTTTGACTGGAAAACCAAATTGGTGAAAAGGGGAGTAGTCAAACTTGAGTTTTCTGCCAGGTAGAAGAAAATTGGAGTTTGATAATCCCACAGATTCTAAAATTGAAATATGTATTCAATATGAATTATCTTCATACAAAAGTTTAGATTTTGAAGCCATTGTATGAGAAATGGAGGAGGCGTAAAATTCATGTCTTAGTGCGTCTTTTGCAATCCATTCAAGAAATCCTGCCAGTGGAGAAGTAGAAGTCCAATTTTCCACCAGACATCAAATTCACAATAAAGAGCATGGTTATCAAAAGAGATCTATTTATATGCTTCATCTCATTAAAAGTGATTGCGTGAATCCTCCATAACAGAGCAAAAAATCTCTAATGAAGCCAAGGCGGAAAATGTATACTGTGGTGCTCCGTAGAAGCAATTTTGTGAAAACCCACCAAGAGATATGGTGCATGTAGGAAGTCGGTACCAAAAATAGGAGCTCAGTCCTTGGAAGAGGATGCATGTCAATTATAAAATTCCTAGCCATGAGAGACTTCGAGCTTGATAAAAGATCAAAATATCTTCAAGTGGAAGATATCTCAATGGATGGTCGAAACAGAGCATAGCATTGACAGAATACTCAAATGCATGTTGATGACCAAATTGAATGATTCCAAAGCCAAAGAGAAACAGAGACATTTTGGCAGTTACTTGTGAAATTCTCATGTTCACATGCCATGAATCGAGAAGGAGCCATGGATACAAGAGGAAGGTGATTGCTCACATAAGAGTAATAATACCAAAGGCAATGACTATAAAAAGAGATATAGGGATGTTGAGCCTAAAAAAAGGGGATCAAAATCAAGAAAAGTATGAATTACATAGTCCCCTGTCTCCACTAGAAGGTATACACGCAAAGCCTCAGTTGATTCCCATATGTGGAGATGTTCACAGTTATGCTTGAGAAGAATCGATTGTAAGTAAACAATCAATTAGATTGAAAGGTAAAGGAGAGACATGACTACTTTTCTCAACATTTGGAATTGTCATCCACAGTTATAGAGATATATTACCAAAACAAGAGATTCTCATGATCTTGCCAACAAAGGAAAGCAATAAGGAGGTCAAGTTTGTAAGATGGAAGATCAGTGTAAAAGCGCATCAATCAGGGTCGATGAATGGAAATCTCCATCGTACATGCAAGTGACTGGGTGGATGGATCACATAGTCTGAAAAATTCATATAGGGTGATGTTGTAGATGTCGTGAAGTTGAGCTACCTGAGCCCCACAGACATATTGAATGAAATTGACTTTGTCCTACTTTGATCAGCACCATGCATTCATTACAAAGAAGAGATCCCCTTGAGGAAAGGATGAAAGAAAAGCCTTCTTAGAATGATGATTATGATGACATGTAACTGATTGAATGTTTGACAATATTAAGTTAAAGATGATGCAAGGCATTAAATCAGTTAATGGTTTGTATTGTAATTGATGTCAACTTGATATCATCTATATGGTCATGCCAAAGCCTTCAAAGAATCAATAGAACAGAGGTTATGCTTTTAGCAATGCATAAAATTCAAGCATTCACTAAGTGATAGACCACACCGACGGAGTGCACACCATCGGTAAAGACAGAGTAAAAGTCACAGTGATGCCCGACGAGCAAAAGATAGTATTTCCCAACGAAGCAGAATCATAGGATGCCTGATAAGCTAAAAATAGTGTTGCCCAATGAACAAGATCCTATGATGCCCAACAGACAGAGATCCTGAAGCTGCACCAATGGAACTGGCAGTTGTCATTGGCGACGAACTGTAGTATTGACCGACAGAATAGAGAGATCATAAATGACAAAATATCTAGCTGGCAGAGCTAAAAGATAGACTTAACTGGTTGTTTTATTTTCTTTATTCAACTACCATTAATTAATTGATTTAAAAATGCTTTATATAGTTGGCAAGAAGATAACTATGAGATAAAACAGGAGTTAAAGCCATAAATCAATTTGGCTGGATTGTTTTTCATGCCAAGAATCAAGAACCTAGAATTAAGGAATATCATGTCTATTTAAGAGACAAGCATAATTCATTTCCATAAGCAATCATGTACACGAGGGAGTGAATTGAGAGAATATGCTGAAGAGAAACTGGTGAAGGTTAAATTCCATACAGTCCTGATCAATCAAGCTAAGGAAGAGCTAAGGAATTTTGTAGACATCAACGAATAGAAAAGCATAGCATCACAGAGCAAAAAGATTTAAGTACAAAGGAATTGAATTAATAAATTGATCAGAAAGATATTGTAAGTAAATAGATCTAAAAATCTATAATTCAGTTGCATTAGAAATAGGTCATTTTGTTTCAGTTTAACCATTGAAGCATTAAGTCTCTTAACAAAGCAGGACTTAATAGTCTTTTGTATTTGAGGTATATCCCAATAGATTACCAGAAGGTTGACTCATGATAGTAGCATCGGTCTGACCTAAAGCCTATTGACAATCTAAGAAGGAGGTTGATTCAAGGATGGTAGTAAGATTAGCATAAAGCCTATTGACAATCTAGAGACTGATTCAAGGATGGTAGCATAGATGCCAGATACTAAGTGAAAACCTATGTATAAAAATCCTCTAACAAGGTCACACTTAAGCGTGTATTTGTAAGCTTTAACAGGGTTGGCTCCTAACAGAGCTCACTTTAGAAGAGTGAAAATTTGGGGTATCGGTCCCAGTGGTTTTTTCCCTTAACAGGGTTTCCACGTTAAAATCCTTGTGTTATATGTGTATGGTCTATTACTTTATTGTTTTACATTCTACATATGCATTTATGGATTGATTGGTATACTCTACATATTTACTGAGCATTGGTAAATACAGTTACCTGCTTATCGGTTATCAAGGAGAATTAGGACAAACAAGGTAAACTAACAGACAGTTATTTATTTCAAGTATTTCAAAGGCATACATCTTGTTGGGACTTAATAATTTGAGAATTATATATTGGTGGATTAAATTTTAAATTGGATAAATGTTTGAGGCCACTAATTCACCCCACCCCCCAGTCTCAGTTATTACTAACAATTGGTATCAGAGCTTGTGTGCTTAGAAGGAAGGTTTCAATACCTAAGTGAAAGATCACAAGGTGAATAGACGAGATGTGCCCAAGTTGAACAAGGACAACTTTACTTCATGGCAAAGTAGGATAAAGCTTCACTTATCAGGTATTGGAAATGATATTACTCAATACTTAGATACTGCATATGTGTTTCCTATAGGACCATTGACAATAGATCAATTAAGAGTAAAGCATGAACATAACTGCATGGTTATAGAGCTTTCAACCTCACTCTCTGATGCTGAATTTGAGGATGTCAAAGATTGCAAAAATGTAAAGACAATGTGGGACAAGTTGAAACTTGTACATGGTGGTGATGCAAATGTTCTGAGAGCCAAGGCAGAAAGCCTTAGAGGAAATTTTGATGATCTCAGAATGAAAGAAGGTGAAAACATCAATCAGTATAGCACAAGAATAAAGGAAGTAGTCAATGCTATACGAGGTGTTGGAGGTACACTTGAAGAGGAGACAGTGGCAAGTAGAATCTTAAGAACCCTATTGCCTATATATGCTATTATAGTCTCTTCTATACAAGAAATGAGAACAGTAGCTAACAATACAGTCACTCTTGATAGCTTGATTGGTAGACTAATTTCATTTGAGATGAACAATTTTGATAATAGTGTCTTACTAAGTTTAGAGTCTGCATTCAAGTCTTCTATGAGAATAAGAAAATCTAGCCAGAGACACTCATCTAGAAGAGACAGTGAAAGTTAAAGTGAAGAAGAAGATCTAGATGAAATTGAAGCACTCATGGCGAGAAGAATGCTTAGAGGCAAAGGTAAATAGAAAGGTAAGTTACCACTTGTACGTTTTAATTGTAAAGAGATTGGACACTTTGCTACAATATGTCCTAAAAGAAAAGATGACAGAAGTGATAACAAATCTTTTGAAAAGAAATCTGACAAAGGTAATAATAAAGATTACAGAGGGTACCAATGATCAGAAAGGAATGATACCTAAGATTACAAGGATAAAGGCAAGAAGGATAGCTATCTAGCTGCTTGCAAAGATGAAGATACTGACAACAAACCAGATGATGATGTCAAGATAGTATTTGTAGCTATGAAAGATGGTTCAAATGAAGAAGAAAGGTATGAAGAAACTGCACTCATATCTAAGATTAGTAAGAATGATATCTAGATTATAGATAGTGGCTGCGCTCACCATATGACCGGTGACAAAGAAAAGTTTAATACTTTTGAATGCTATAAAGGTGGTACAGTAAGAATGGGAAATGATTCACCTTGTCAAATTAAAGGTAAAGGAACAGTAATGCTAAATAACCTGATAAAATGTGAAAATGCTTATTGGGTAAAAGGGTTGAATTATAATCTATTGAGTGTTTCTCAGCTAAATAATTCAGGTCACAAAGTAGCATTTGAGAACAAGAAGGCAAAGATCTTCAATGAATCAGGAATTCTGATTGGTACCAGTGAACAGACCAAAGGTAACTTATTCTATCTGAATGATACTAACCCCACTTGCTTGATGACTAGAAATGAAGTCATATGGATGTGGCACAAAAGGTTGTGTCATGTGAATTTTGACAACATGATGAAAATAAGAAGGAAAAGAAGTGTAAGAGGCTTACCGACGATGACAAAGCCAGACAACATCATGTGTAAGAATTGTCAAAAAGGTAAAATGACAAAGTCTAGTTTCAAAAGCAAAACCCATACATCTGATGATATTATAGAAATAGTCCATACTGATTTATGTGGACCTATGAGGAAAAAGAGCTATTATGGAGATTGATATTTTATTCTCTTTGTTGATGATTATTCTAGAATGATGATAGTCATGTTTCTAAAAGAAAAATCTGATGTATTCAAGATGTTTTAATGGTATAAAGCTATGGTAGAAAAACAAAGTGGTAAGGATCTGAAATGTTTGAGATTAGATAGAGGAGGAGAATTTGTATCAGATGAATTCACTAATTTCTATAATGAGAATGACATAAAAAGATAGGTTTGTGCACCAAGAACATCACAGCAAAATGGGATTGCTGAGAGAAGGAACAGATCAATATTTGATTGTGCAAGAACACTGATGATAGAGAAGGACATCACTCAGATCTTCTAGAGGGAAGCTATTAGCACTACTTTCTATACACTTAACAGAGTACAATTAAGAAAAGACTCAAAGAAGACTCCTTATGAGCTATGGTATAGTAAAACACCCAATGTAAGTTACTTCAAAAATTTTGGCAGTCAATGTTATGTCTTAAAAGACAATAGAGATGGAAAGCTAGATGCCAAAAGTGATGAAGGTATTTTTCTAGGGTACTCTACCATAAGCAAAGCTTTTAAATGTCTACTCAAGGCTTCTAACAAAATAGTTGAAAGCGCAAATGTAAAGATTGATGAATTTGTAGACAAGAATGAGATGGAAAGCACAAAAGAACCAAAATACTACAACAAGTTTGTATAAAATGAAGAACCCATCACCTTACCTGAGCAATAGTGCTTAAATCTAGAACAACAGAATGTTGCAACCGATGGTCCAAATGTTGTTACCAATGGTCAGGATAATGATCAAGATAATGTGCAAGGTAATGAAGATCAAGCTGATATTAAAAGAAATGCACTTGTACCTGCAAGATATGTAAGAAGGAATCATCCAGAGAACCAGACCATAGTAGATAAGAAAGGTAGTACAAGAACAAGAAGTAATTCTTTAAACTCAAATTGCTTAATTTGTAAGTTTGAACCAAAATCTATCAACACTACACTAGATAATGAAGAATGGATAAGTGCTATGAATGATGAGATTGAATAAATTGAGAAGAACAAGACATGGTCACTTGTACCAAGACTAGATGACAAGAACATCATCGGTACAAAATGGATATTCAGGAACAAACTGAACGAGAATGGAGAAGTCACAAGGAACAAAGCAAGACTAGTATGCAAGGGGTATGCACAAGAGGAAGGTATAGACTATGGAGAGACCTTTGCACCTGTACTAGGCTAGAAGGAGTAAGAATTCTACTTGCTTATGTTGCATACAAAGGATTCAAAGTATATCAAATGGATGTCAAGTCAGTATTCCTAAATGGAATAGTTGAAGAAGAGGTATACATTGAGAAACCAGAAGGGTTTGTGAATCCAGACAAGAGAAATATGGTATGTAGACTTCACAAAGCCTTGTAGGGATTGAAACAAGCTCCAAGAGCCTAGTATGAATGACTTCACTCCTATCTAAGAAGTATTGGATTCATGAGGACTAGTGAAAAAAGTAATCTTTATTTGAAAGAAGATACTAATGCTAACACTTTGATTGCTGAAATATTTGTTGATGACATCATATTTGGAGGGAATGATATGCTATGCAAATCATTTTCTAATGAAATGAGCAAAGAATTTGAGATGTCTATGTTTGGAGAGATCAAGTTCTTTCTTGGTCTACAGATCATTCAACAAAGTGAAGGTATTTTCATTACACAGTCCAAATACATCAAAGAAGTTCT
>MU226922.1:369216-382275 GCA_018584345.1 Thuja plicata | reverse complement strand
CCATCAAGTATCATTATTTGAGAGAACAAGTTCAAGAAAAAGAGGTGATACTTGAATATGTGCAATCAAAAGAACAATTGGTTGATATCTTCACCAAGCCACTACCCAAAGATACATTTGAGTACCTAAGAAAGAGACTAGGGGTCAAATCCATGTCTAACAGTTAGTAAAAGGACAGAAGGCTACATCAACCCCATATTATCAGAATATCATTCATAACTGATAAAAGCACAAGCTAAACTTCAAAGCTACATCTATATACAACAAGGTATATATCAGAATTGAGCACCAGTGCATATTTTTATATTGATGATGGATAAGGGAAATTCAAGGAATATATTATGGAATGAAAAAATTGGTTGACGGAATGTCAGATATTTATAAAATATTTGTTTGGCATTGTTGTCAAAGGGAGAGAATGTATCCATATTATCATCAGAAACTATTCATTATCAGATTACTCCAAACAGGGAGAGATCATATCCAAAGGGAGAGAATTTGTATAAAGTTGCTAATAAAAGACAAAGACATGAAAGAAGCAGAATAGTCAAGAGGACACAACACATCAGAAGAAACAATAGGAAGAACTGTAAGAAACAAATCTAAGCTTACACAAAGCTTATCGATGGTTAGACATTTTTATCAGTTATCAAAACAAATTGTTTGGTAATTTGATGAATCTCAAATAATTGTATTTCATATTGTATTAGAAATAGTATAGTGTGATAATATAGCATGTTGCCATCAATGCCAAAGGGAGAGATTGATGACATGTAACTGATTGAATGTTTGACAATATTAAGTTGAAGATGATGCAAGGCATTAAATCAGTTAATGGTTTGTATTGTCATTGATGTCAACTTGATATCATCTGTATGGTCATGCCAAAGCCTTTAGAGAATCAATAGATTAGATTTTATTCTTTCAAAAATGCATAAAATTCAAGTATTCACTAAGTGACAGACTACATCGACGGAGTGCACACCATCGGTAAAGACAGAGCAAAAGTCACAGTGATTCCCAAAGAGAAGAAGACAGTATTGCCCGACGAAGCAGAATCATAGGATGCCCAATGAGATGAAAATAGCATTGCCCAATGAACAAGTTCCTATGATGCCCGATGGACAAAGATCCCAAAGCTAACTAAAGCTACACCGACGGAACTAGCAGTTGTCACCGGCGACGAACTGCAGTATTGACCGACAGAACAGAGAGATCAGAAAATGACAAAATATCTAGCTAGCAGAGCTAAAAGATGGACTTAACTGGTTGTTTTATTTTCTTTATTCAACCATTGTTAAGTAATTGATTTAAATATTATTTATACAGTTGGCAAGAAGATAACTATGAGATAAAATAGGAGTTAAAGCCATAAATCAATTTGGCTGGATTATTTTTCACGCCAAGAATCAAGAACCTAGAATTAAGGAATATCATGTCTATTTAAGAGACAAGCATAATTCATTTCTGTAAGCAATCAGATACATGAGGGAGTGAATTGAGAGAAGATGCTAAAGAGAAACTGGTGAAGGTTAAACTTCATACAGTCCTAATCAATCAAGCTAAGGAAGAGCTAAGGAATTCTGTAGACATTGACGAACAGAAAAGCACAACATCATAGAGTAGAAAGAGTTAAGTACAAAGGAATTGAATTGATACATTGATCAGAAAGATATTGTAAGTAAATAGATCTAAAAATCTGCAATTCAGTTGCATTAGAAACAGATCATTTTTTTTTAGTTTAACCATTGAAGCATTAAGTCTCTTAACAGAGCAGGACTTAACAGTCTTTTGTATTTGAGGTATATTCTAACAGATTACTAGAAGGTTGACTCATGATAGTAGCATTGGTCTTACCTAAATCCTATGGATAGTCTAAGAAGGAGGTTGATTCAAGGATGGTAGTAATATTAGCATAAAGCCTATTGACAGTCTAGAGACTAATTCAAGGATGGTAGCATAGATGCTAGATACTAAGTGACAACCTATGTATAAAAATCCTCTAACAAGGTCGCACTTAACCATGTGTTTGTAATCTTTAATAGGGTTGACTCCTAATAGGTCTCACTTCAGAAGAGTGAAAATTTGGGGTACCGGTCCCAGTGGTTTTTTCCCTTAACAGGGTTTCCACGTTAAAATCCTTGTGTTATATGTGTATGGTGTATTAATTTATTGTTTTACATTCTACATATGCATTTATGGATTGATTGGTATACTCTGCATATTTACTGAGCATCGGTAAATATAATTTACTGCTTATTGGTTATCAAGGAGAATCAGGACAGACAAGGTAAACCGACAGACAGTTATTTATTTCAAGTGTTTCAAAGGCATACATCTTGTTCGGAATTAATAATTTGAGAAGTATATATTGGTGGATTAAAGTTTAAATTGGATAAATTTTTGAGGCCACCGATTCACCCCCCCCCCCCTCTCAGTTATTACTAATAGATTATTTTGAGTATAAGAAGATCTAAACGAAGACACAGTTAACCAGTGAAAACTGACATATTCGACATCGAGCATGTTAAAAGAATTTAATTTGTATTAAGGTGGCCAAGAAAAGAGGCAATGGTGGAAGAAAATGGTGAAAAAACGATAGAGGTTAAGAACAAATAAGCTTGAATCATCTCCATGGAAGAGATACAGAATGCAGACTTATCAGTTTGGGAAGGAAAAATGACATTTGGCAAGCATTGACAGATGCTGTCAGAATCAAAGATATCCCTTTCTCATGGCGTAACTTTTCAACAAAAGTTTTTTATTCTTTATAACTAAAAAAAGAGTATCAGTCAGAAAAAGAATCAGTTACTGAAAAGCCGCATTGGGAGGATTTTTTGAAATGTTTTAATTTTAAAACTTCCTACACTAAAGCATTTAAGTTGAAGAAAAGGTTCAATTTCACGGGTGAAACATTATATGAGTGGATCCTAAAGGGAAGTTGAAAAGAAAAGCTTTGAGAATATCATTTCTTTAAATAGATTTGGAAAAGAATCAAAGCCAAGTGGTACATGAGAAAAGAAGCAGTTATAGAGGCAGTTGGGGATCGAATAGTTGCGGTGACATTGTTTATTGCAGATCTTTTTCTTACCAAGTGGTACATGAGAAAAGAAGAAGTTACAGAGGCAGTTGGGAACTATATAGTTGCGGGGACATTATTTATTACAGATATTTTTCTTGGCAAGAGATTCTTCTTTTATGCCAGAGACAGAGTGCTATTGTGGAGAGGAGAGCATTTATTCTTACATTTTCATTGTAATTGCATTTGGAGATTAAATGTTTGGATTTATGGAATTTATTTAGCAGACAAGTTTTGGACTTATAATGGTCTGATTATTGTAATTTATGTTTATAATAAAAGAGAGTTTTACATCAAATCTAAGAGTTTGAGTATTAATTTCTTCGATTGTATTCAATCTGAGAATTGTTACATTCGTATTGTAAACATTGTCTTGCATCTTGGAGTTAAATGGGGAATAGGTTGTGAATCTGAGTATTTCATCCATTCACTTTGTAGGAGTCAGAATGTTTGATCTTCTTTTCATTTCAGTTTCATTGAATTTGCATTTATAGCATTCATACTACATTAACAGTATCAGGAAGTCATAGGAAGTGTGGATTATTGGCATTGGCTAGGATTAGGAACTGAATTTACTACCTAAGTTAGTTCTATGTAGGGATGGCTTGGTTTCCCTCTTCCATTCGCAAGATAAGAATGTACCCAGTTAGTTTAGTAATAAATTAAATTCATTGAATGTCATTCATAAGGGAGTTTTACCTTTCAATTCAGAGGAAATCTATCGACTTGATGATAGATTATCCAACTGCTGGTAGATGATTGTCTCTTACAAATTTGGGCATTTGGGAGTTTATTGAAAAATAAAAATCTATTTACCAACACTAGCTTGGTCCTTAGGCTTTGAATTGCTTCTTCTTTCTTCTCTGCTACCTTCGTGCTTAACTTTTCAGATTCTAATGTTAGGCTTGTTGCATCTACTCTTTTAGTTTCTACAACTCTTCTCACTAATAGGCTCCCTACATGTTCAGCCTAATCATTTCCATCAGTTTTCTTACTTTCCTTCTTCTTTAGTGACCACATTACCAATGTTGCATGATCTTCACTAAATTTAACACCTGTAGATGCTTGTTGAGCTTCTGCTTCATTGGTATGCATTAGTTTTGTCTCTTTTTCTGATGGAATCAAAGACTATGGCATCAACTATATCCCATTCTAGAAGAATAAGGACTCCTTCTTTTCTAACCAATTCTCAACCTTCTTCAAGAGTGATTTTATCAAATTTGGCTATCATTTCATGTTTTACCTCTGTTTCAATTTCATCCTTATCCTTATCAGGTTGATCTTTCTGCCTTTGCTGACACTTTTCTTTGAATTCATTAATGTGAATTCGGTATAGGAACTAGACAAATGCCCTATCTTTGACAAATTTATCATCTGATAGAAACTCATCACTAGCTTGCTTTGTGATGGGATTTAGTTCCTTACCAACAAATTCAGCCACTGTCAAGTCCATCTTTGCATGTTTGGGAGCCTCTGGTATCCCTTCTTGCATCTCCTGAGATGTTACAAAAATGTGCCCTATATTTCCCATCTGCACTAATTGCTCAACAATTGTTTGTTCATCCATATGCAGGAGAGATTGGGAAGGGGAATAAATATCTTCTTGTTGTTTTCCCCCTTCCTCTATCCTTTTCCTTTTGGGAGATGGCAATGATTTTGCACCTGATTCAGTGGGTCTCTTTCCTTTTGAAGTAGAAGCTACCTTTGTCCTTGGAAATACCATATTATACCCTCTTTTCTATTGCAAGACATACCTGCCTATTGGAATACCTCTAGAAGGGATAACCTTAATCAAAATTTCTTTAGCCTTCTCTAGCTCTCTTTCCATGACCTTTTCTTTCTTTTAATTCAATTCTTGCATGATATCTTTAAACATTGTCATTAAGGATTCTATCTTTTTTTCCCAGGGCATGAATTCTTTTAAGGGATCATATCTCTTATCAAAGTGATGAAAAAAATCCAAAGTTTTCTTGTACACCAACCATTTTTCTTTTTTGATCTCTTCTTCTTGTAAGTTGTGCTCATTTCTGATTATGTCCTCAGGAAAATTAAATTGGTGCTCCAATGTTAAACACTTTGTTCTTTTTCTAAACATCTCACTTATGAATCCTTCATTATCAGCACATCTTATCACTTATGTTTCCATCTGATAAGGTTCAAGGTACTTATGCAAGTGTGTCCATCCCCCTTTGGTGATAATGAATTGGTGTGAAATTGTAATAGTAGGGAAGATGGAGCCTTTCATTTTTCCTGTCAATGCCTCCTCTTGTAGCCCACCCATTTGTCTGAGTATTTCCGCAACACCTATCTTAAGGGGAACCTGATATGGGAGTACATTTGGAACTCCCCTGAAACCATAAACTCTAAAAATGGCTGAAAAAAGATAAAAAATGATGTTACCCCAATTGTGTACTATCTGAATACTTTTAGTATATTCCTTTGGTCTTACAAGATTCAATAAGCCTTTTTGAATTCTTGGATTGTCTAAAAATAATAATGCTCTGAGTCTAGAGGCAAAGCATCTATCAAAAGTGATGAAACTAGCATTCTTTTTGTCCTATGATAAATTTGCACTCCATAATTGGATAGGCATTTCTTCATCATCTTTAAGTCTCATTAAGTCCACTCCCTCCTCAAAATAATCAACATTCTTACATAATATCATATGCATCAACATGGAATACCATCCAAATGGCTTGACTACCTTGACATCTTTTACACCTATTAAACCCTCATGAATTAGCTTAGCAATATGGGTAGCAAAATAAAAAATAAAAGCTAAGTGTGGATGAAGGATTTGAACTATCATAAACATGTAGTGGATATGCATTACTGCTTCTTCATCCTCTCCAAAAAAATGACCCAAGGCACTGTACATTATTTTGGCTCTTGAATTGAAATAGTCCAATTTGAAAGGTTCTAGTGTACTGGGGCCTACCACAATCAAACCTCCTATCTTTTTAAAATATTCCTTCAAAGGCCCAGTCCTAAGGTAATTTCTTTGAGCTCCATATACTTCCTTGAAGTGATTGACATCAATATTCTCCATCGAGATAGAGGGATCATTCAATTTGAACACCTCCCTTAACTATTCAGCTGTGATGCTCACTAATATATTTCCATTTATATCCCTCAAATACCTAGTAACACTGTCATATGTATCTGCAATTTTGATCAATAAATCTATATCCATGAAAACACCAAGGACTATTAACTTTCCCACATCAAATTGTCATATATTACTGTCAGGAGAAAAAGCATTTCTCTGACTAAAAGATAGCTTAAATAGATCCAAACCAGTTAGACTAGTCTTGGCATCTTGTGCACATCTACCCCTATCATACAAACCCTCTCCAAATTTCAAATGGGAATGTATTGGCAATAAATTTTTGAGTTTAGTTGCATCATTTGTGGATTCCTTTAATTTCTGTAAAAGATCATCACATACATTTCTCTCTTGATAATCTACTTTTCTAGTGAAAGTTCTTCTAGGTGCCATTTTGAATTAGGGTTTCTTAATCAATGAGTATAAAATTTTATATAAAACCTACTTGCTTCTTAGAACTCAAAACCCTACTACAATTATAACTCACAATGCTTAGAACTCAAAACCCTACTGCAATTGTAATCCACAATGTTCAGGAGTATAGTCACAAAAAAATTTACCCGCTCTGCAAAAACATAAAACAGACCAAAAATATTGCAACTTTAGCTCTGCTCCAATCACTTCAACACTTATGGTATTTGTAAACTCAAGTGGTGAATCATATACACAATCTTATCAATTAATTTCATTGAATTTCATCTGAGGTGGCCACACGTTCTGTCATCAATTCAACCATTTTTGAACTTGTGCGGCCCAATGGTTCAATGAAACCATTTTAACAAAGAGAACAACTTTAAATTAGGACCATAGATTCCAACAACCTCTCATCTACCATGTGGCTATCATAAATTCACAAAGATTACTATTCACTTTAGACACGTGTCAACCAGGCTTAATGGCTTAAATTCCAGATCTCCGCTATAAGTCTTTAAGCTAACTGTCAGATCTTCTTAACTTGACCATAGGCTACTTTAACCAATACTTCACTAAATGTAGGTATAACTTCATGGACATGACACATGTTACCTAGAATTAATGGCTTAAATGTTAGATCAACCACATATTTTCTTTAAGTCATTAAGTCAACCGTTGAATCGACTTCAAACCGCATCACTTTTAACCTATGTTTACCACTGTGCTAGACCTGCCGACTGCTAGATGTCACTCAGAATTAATGGCTTATATGTTAGATATCGATCATCTTATGACCAAGTCTTTAAGTCAACCATCAGATAAAACTTCAAGTGCTTTCCCTTTAATTCCTTCCTTATGACTTCAACATGACCTACTGGGACATGTGGTGCAACAGCTTAATGGCTTGATTGTTACATTTCTCTCATCTCTGCTTCAAGTCTTTAATTCGACCGTTGGATTGATCGGAAATTGTCAGCACTTTAATCTTCGGCAGGGCCCATGTCATCAGAAGGATAGATTTCACCACGGCCCAAGTCATTACATCATCCATCCGATCAAAAATAAATTGTATGCACTTTATCATAGCCTTTAACATATATCGTGCCTGCCCAATATACATGTCATCACGACTTAATGACTTACTAGGTAAATTGACTGCATCTTGATGTTAAGCCATTACATCATTTGTTAGATTAAAAGGAAGTTGTATGCACTTTATCCACAAGCCTTTAACAAATATCAGGCCCACCAAAATCATGTAGCGTTCAGGCCTAATCTCTTAAAGGATAGATTTACTGCATATTGGAATTAAGCCTTTACACCATCCGTTGGATTAAAAGAAGTTGCACGACACATAATTATTAAAATAAAAGGCTTGCGGGGTCTCCAGACTTAGGGAAAAATTAAAGTGCTAAGGTCTTAGGAGAATTAAAAATGGCCCTGCTTAATGGTAAAACTAACACATGGGTCAAATTAATTTAAGTGAGTAGAAAAAGTAACAAAAGAATATAAAAAGCTCACAAAGACCTTAGGGTTTTAAACTTATACACTCCAAAATTGAAAGCCAGAACACTTAGGGTTTAAGTGAAACAAACCCCGCTTCAGAGTTAAGAAGCACAAAACTTATAGTGGGGGAAAATATTAAAATATCCCTAAAAGCTTCAATGTTATTTCAAAAAAATATGAGGCAAGAAAAGTGTCCCATCGACATAAATTTGAACCAAATAATAGGGAAAGAAGAGTTCCAAAACTGGTAGAATTATGTGGAGGGGTCCCTAGGTGGAAAGTTGAGGTAGCTCAATTGAGATGGAAGGAGGCATAGGACTACTTTGTCAGATGCCTCAATGGTGATATGGCATCATATTGGTATGAAAATGAAAAAAATATCTTATCATTATTTATTGGGGAAAGTTAGCAAAAGATTTAAAAATCTAGGACTTCTTTATTACTTGTAAAGGAAGGTGTTGTCTATATGAGTGAACTCTCCTGAGAAGGACAAGTAGTAATAAGGATGGAGCTAGCATGCATAATAAAATCTTAATCCTTTCATCTAGTTATTTATGCCATTTTTCCTTTTCACTGCTAACTATGGTAATTCAAATCTCTATGTGGGGCCAATTATGACTACTATTAAGAGTGGAAAAATGGGTGGGGATAAGATTTGATTGAGCCCAAAAAGTATGATGAATTCAAAAATTACATAGTGGTCTAACATATATGCTACAGTGGAATGTCACAATTTATTAAAATCATCAATGGCTATGACAAAGGTCTTTCAATGCAGTTTTCTACTTCCTGGATGGACAGAAGGGTTACTATGGGAGGGATTTATTTTGAAGTGAATGAAAAGGTGATTGAAAAGGAAACGAGGAACCCAACCACAAGAAGGAAATGTAATAAGACTACCCATGTTTTTTTTACAATGATAACCTCAACTAGTTCATTATAGGACATGAAAGTCATGTTAAGTTGCATAGGGGTTATGAAAGAGAACAACTTCTAGTGTCATAGAATCATTTATACCTTGTGATTATGAAATAATTCACTATGGAGGGTAGGTTTAGAGTTCCCTATTTTTACCATATGCCCTTCTTAGCCATTTTAGGAGTTGTAGCCTTATTTCATTTCCTCTTTTCCTTCGTAATGCCTTGGAAAATATTGTGAAAGAAGTGATTGAGAATGCTAAGATTCAAGGGAAAAAATATATCTTTCTCCATCAAGCTCTTATCTATCTACTATTTCCACAATACTTTGTGCTTTCCCAAGAAATTCATTGTTTAAGAATCCCCCAAATATGCTACCCCTCCCTCAGAGCACCTTATTGATACCCCTGGCCCTAGAAAGAAAGAGGGTATAAGATATACTGATGCTATCAAAATTGCCTCCCAAATTGGGTCTCTTGAAACCCCCCCACATCCCCGGTTATTGAGAATGGCCATGGAAACACAAATTTAAAGCATCACTTCCTAGCAAGAAAAAAGGGAAAAAAACCTACCCCTCATCTCCTCCCCTGACAAAAAAGAAAAATTATCCAGACAAGATATTGCCAGTGAGGATGATGATGATGGGGGGAAATAAAATAGATAGAATGGAAGAACCCTGAGGAGGTCACATAGATTGGATACCCACTCTGTTGACAAAGGAAATTTGAATAACCCAATGGACTATGATATTGAGGAAGAGGAGGAGAGAGGAAGTGAGGATAAAAAGAGGAAATAAAAATTGAGTAAGTGGATAAAGAGGGGGAGAAAGAAGAGGAAAGGGGAAAATTTGAGACTGCTAACAACTTGACCCATAGTTTGGAAAGTATTAAAATTAGTCTTATTGATCTCACTAATTATATGATGCTAAAAGAAGAGAAAATGAACAAGAAGAGGGAAAATGGCCCCTATAAAACCCAATAGAAAGGGACATGTTCTGATAATGAGCTAGAAAAATTTATAGATAGGGTCACTAAAATTGAAAGAAAACTTGGGAGTGTTTCTAGATTTATTCTAATGGTAATGAAAATTTCAACTATCTCCCTGTGCCCCATGCAAAAAAAATATATTGGTAGTTGATGAGAGTGACGAAGGAAATTACATGGAATTGTCCAAGTTCCTCATCCAAGACTAGTCAAATGTTCTCCATCAAGTTAGTTGTAGTTCAAGAATACTCACTAGGGATATATTCCCTTTAGTTTTTTTGTTAATGTTCATTATCGCCATAGATGGACTTATATTAAGAATTTTATTAGTATGGTTTATGTTTATGGTCTTCATAATTTTACTAGTTTAGATATTGCTAATGTTTTTTATGGCCATAGGTGGCCTTATAATAATAATTCATTTAGTTTATATATAGTGTGTCTGATATGAGTTCTAGAGATAATAATTATTTTTTTATGATGTCCTTGATGGTTAGATTTTGATGTTTTTGATATTGGGGCTGGGTTGTTAATGTGATGTTAATGGTTGTTATTTTCAATGCTAGTAACTTTGCACCCTCCAAGTTGTTGTGTATAGGGGAAGGACCCTATTTTTTCTACTTTTTAATATCAAAAACAAAATAGCCACAAAAGAGAGATATTAAGAAACACGTGAAAGTTGAAATTCTTGATGAGTAAAATTTAAAGGTTGTAGATGTGTTGTTTGGTTCAAAATATTTGAATTGCAATTGTATTATACTATCACATCATAAGCATGGTCATGAATATACTTTCCATTTCTGGTAGCCACTAAGGAAGATAAAAAAATAGAAAGTATTGATATGTGTGATGATTTATATGATACAAATATTATGGATATATAATTATTGCATTCCTTTGGTGATGTATTTTAAATTTATAAGTCTAAGGATTTCAAGTTTACGCTTGAAGGTGATTGCAAGGAAACTTTAAGGATGGTCATAGCTAAGATATTTCTTTCTCACTAGTAAAATTGGCACCCTTTTTCGACCAGACATTGGTCTAAGTTTCTACCAATATTGGTCGAATGATCCACACATTACTTCGTCGCTATTTTTCTAGTCAAACTTTGGACATATGATGGATAAGGCCAAATGTTCTACACCAATATTGGTTGAAAGTGGAAATTGAAATTAGACATGAAAGGGTGCGAAACAGTGAAATTTCTAAGAAAATCAGGCCTTTTTCACAATTTCGTAGCAAACATTTCATGAGTGTGCAAAATAGAAATTTTTTTCCATTTTGCAGAGACAAAATATGAAGGTAGTGAAACAGCAAAATTCCACCATTTCACGGGGGAAGTATATCAAGGTTGCGAGATAGAAAATTTTTGCTATTTTGTAGGACATGTTAAAGGAGGTTGCGATATAGTAAATTTTTTATATTTCGCAAGAACACATTTTGAGGCTGGAAAAATGGTGAAAAGTGAAAATATTTAATGCATGTTCAAAATCTGTAATGATGATATGACATATATTGAAGGCAGCTTGCTAGAGATGTCACGATGAGAAATGTCAGAAATAATATGCATTTAATGAGGCAAGTTATAAAATATTGTGAAGGATTTTCAAATACATTTTCACTCTTTAGATGAAGAAGCTGGACGAGCAAGAGCGATGAGGAGAATTGTGAACCCGCCATTAACACACCAATAAGTTTAAAATCTTTGCTCAAAACTTTGTAGCTTACTACATTGCTAGTTTTATAAAGATAAATATGTCTAAGAGGAAGGAAACTAGCGTTAAGAAAGAGGCCTCAGAGAAGGCTAAGATTGTGAAAGAAAGAGCACCGTAGTCCACCCTCCTTGCTGTATTTCCAGGGTCAATAGACTCAGGGGATAAAAATGTGTTCATGGATGAGTGGAGTGCATGCAGAGACCCCACACTCCCAATACATGGCAGGTCATTATTTTGGTTCTTCTATTAAAATAGAAATGACAAAGAGCCAAGGTCAAACCCATGGAGACTAGACCTGGCCAAGGTGATATTTCTCAATATCTTTGTAGACATTGATTTGTTGAATTTCCTAGCTGAGAATTACAAGCCTGAGATCAGAATGATCTAGAAAATGGATGGATTCTCATTCTTGAGCATTACGAGGGGATATATAGAGGAATGCTTTGGCTTTAGAAAGAGAGCCCTAACGAAAATTGATAGGGACCAGTTTTCTATTGATTTTGAGTGACATGTGAAGTCAGCTGGTTTTAGGGAAATCTCCTACTTTACCAAAAGAGGAGCAAATAACAGGATAATGCCAGTGGATAGCAAGGGGCCACACCCAACTAGCAACTTCATGAGTTTCTTCTAAAATACATATTTTTCTTGGGCACAGCTCTGTGGTGAGGATGCCAGACCTAAAATCCCATTGGATTTTATGTTTATGTCTATGAGAATTCAGAACCCCAACTTCTACATGGAGCTCAATTTTGCAGCTGAAATTGAGAAGACCTTGCATCAGCAGCTGGTAAACTAGAAGACTACAAAGTCTTTCAAAAGTTATTCTTTATTTCTACATTTGATTCTCTTCAGAAATGTTTCTGAGTTCAGAGAATATTTGAAATTAAACACACAAGATGATCAGGGAAATAGGTTTCTTGTACAGCTATGGTGCAGGTCTTGGGACAAGAACAGCAGAGATTGCAGTTTTAACATTTTTCAGGAGGTTTTTGTACTGTGGGTTTTCAGAATGATGAGATACCAAAAGGGAAGGGTGCCACAAAACATGAAATGCATTCTCAGACCTAAGGATTTCATGCCTAATAGAGGATATCCCCACAATTTTGGTGATTGGATAGGTTTCGCTAAGTATACTATGATTAGAATTTATGGGTGCAGACGGCAACTCCATCTTTTACCTACTCATGTTTCTGAAAGAGTAGGATTCTTTGCATTTATGTGGAAAATGTTATGGTTGGAGAAGGAAATCATAGCTCCAAGGAAAAAGGGTACTTACATGCCACATAGTGTGAAATTTGTAGGACTTACCATTGGATCTAACATGCTATCAGAAGTTCAA
>MU226922.1:292846-325688 GCA_018584345.1 Thuja plicata | reverse complement strand
GATAAATTTTATTCAATTAAAAGAGAGATTAAATCTTTTAATTAAATAAGATAAATTTTATTTAATTAAAAGGAAATTAAATCTTTTAATTAGATAAAAATGATCAAACCTTAGGAAATATTGAAATGATTAAATAATTGAATTAATTACAATTTGATCAAGGAAATTGATTTGAATTGAAAATATTGCAAAGCATTAATTCAGGAAATTGATAAATTGATAAAATGATAAATGGGGCCCAAAGTCTAGGCGACCATTTTAGGGTGCATACAAAATGTAATGGCCTATAATCATGGACAGGGCATATTTAGTGGTGATGGGTTCCTTTTCCATGGGGAGACATGTAATAGAGATATAGTAAAGAAGATAGATAGATGGAAGAGAGGAATTTTTTATTTTGAATATAAGAGTTCTAAGTTCTGGTTTTCACAGAGAGTCAACTTGTTTTGAATGTGTGAGTTGATAGATGGATTGAACTAAGTGATCCAGTGGCATGTTAGCACACTAGAGATATTTTTGAGAGCCTATCATTCATAGTGTAGTTGTTTGAAGTTCAGTAGATTTACTTTTCAAAACATTTTGCAAGTAGATTAGTTGCAATTGTTGTTTTGGTAGTTTTAGGAAACATGGCTTCCTCGTACCTCTCCACCGTGCAAATCATCATGGCTCTAAGGGATATGGATGGGAAGACATTGTACAGTGTGCTTATGGATGGAAGAACTCAGAAGAACCATCTAGCTATTGTTAAGATCATGCCCTAGGCGAGTTCAACATACCCAATTAGGTGCATGACAAAATGCTAATGATGTGCAATTGTAGGGGAAGGATTGAAAGGATGGAACCAAGCATGGTTTTAGAAGCATAGATGTCCTACAGATAACCTCTAAGAGGATCAGGTATTGGCCAATCCATTAAGGTATATTTTTGAGTAGAAATCAGAAGGTTGCTAAAAATAGCCTATTCGCCCTATTAGTCCTAAATTCTAGGAAACCAATGTCTGAGCACCTTAGAGTTCTAAGACCACCATAATCCTTTAGATCTTGAAAAAGGGTATCAAAATATCAAACTTTTTTCTGTAAGTGTTTGGGAGTTCTATGCGAGAAGTGTACAAAACTCTCTGTTACTCAGGCTTTATTGACCGAGCAGATTCACTATCACTCGGGCTTCATTGACCGAGCAGTTTTACTGTCACTCGAAACTTAATTAACCGAGAGGACTTAAAAGACAAAATTCCCTGGTTGTCTTGAGTTTGTTTGAAGAACCAATGATGGCCCTTTCTAATGGGATTGTGTGGGAGTCAGGAAGTTGTCTTAGCAAGAGTTTCACCCCTGCAGTACTTGTAAAATATTGTGAAGAATTTGCACTTGGAGTTACCCAAGGAAGAGTGAAGAGTTGAAGTACCCCTAATGATAGTGATCCTTCAAGGTGAAGCACAAAGAGACTAACTCTTGGATTTGAATTAGGATAGTCTTATGCCAGAAGAGCAAAGACTATTAAGGTCCTAGAAGTGAGCTTAGGATCTAGGGAAGGCTAGGACAAGCAAAGTCCTAGATTGTGTTTGTGCAAGCACACCTTGAAGGATTCCAATCATATTGGTATCAGAGCCAATAAGATTTGGCTTGTGGTGAATGTTCCAACTAGCAGCGTCAGTAGGAGAGTCTACAATGGTGAAAAATGTGGAGTTGAAAAAGAAAGTGGATGAGCAAGAAGAAGAGAATAAACTGCTCAGAGAAAGATTGGCACAATTGGAACACCGAGTGGGTCAAGTGGAAGAAAAGACAGAAGAAGTGTAGGACAAGGTTGAAGGAAAGAGTAAGGAGATTGCATTAGATGATGAAGTCCTTGAACCTGACCCTGTCCTCATAGAGGAACCATTCTTAAAGGCATTAAAGGCTTTGAGTGGTAAAGCATTGGAAGGAGTTCCTATCTTCACTGAAAAGATGGAACCAGAAATAGTCCTAGACTGGATTGAAGGACTAGAAAATCACTTTGAATGTGATGGTATAACAGAAGCACAGAAAGTGAAAGTGGCAAAGGCTAGACTCAGAGGGTTTACACTCACTTGGTTGAAATTTATCCAAGATGAGAGAGAGAAGGAAGGAAAGAGACCCATAGCTACATGGAAGGCTATGGTAGCCAAAATCAGAGAAGCATATGTACCTGAAGACTATGAAATTCAGTTGCATAAAAGGAGACAAAGTCTTAGGAAAAAAGAGTTGGATGTTAACTCTAACACTCAAGAGTTTCAAAGGCTATGCACGAGATCAAAGATTGCAGAAGAGGAAAGTTTCAAGGTATATAGATACCTTAATGGTCTAAAATGGACTATCCAAGATGATTTAAGTTTACTCACTCCTACCACTATTCAGAGATGCCACCAATTTACAATAAAGGTCAAATAGAAGATGAGAAATAAACAAGACTCCAGTAATACCCAAGGTAGAGGTAGAGGAAGAGATAATAGAGGACAGAGAAGTGGAAATGGTGGTAGAAGTTCAGAGTCCAAGAATCAAGGAGAGACCAAGTTGATAGAGCAACAAGAAGGAAGCTCAAGCAGAGGAAGCTTAAACAAAGGAAGAGGCTCTAACAACAATTGGAGAGGAAGAGGCAGTGGCCAAGGAAGAGGTTCCTACTTTGCAATAATGAAATGATATCACTGTAATAAGATGGGACATCCTGCCTATAGGTGTCCAGAAAAAGGTTCCACTTCTCATGGAGGTGACAAGAGAGTAAACTATGCACAAGAGGAATCTAGTGGTGGAAGTAAACACCCTGAGGTACCCTTAGAGTCAGAGGAAGGAGAGAACTTAATGATGAGGAGGACACTGATTAAAGAGTCGGTGAAAGAAGAACTAAGCTAGAGGAGATCACTTTTCAGAGTGAAATGTAAGATGATGGGTAAAGTATGCAGAGTCATCATAGACTCGGGGTCTACTGATAATATTATATCAGAGGAAATGGTTAGTAAGCTAAAACTGAAAAGGATTCCACACAATAACCCATACAAGGTTACTTGGTTGAACAAGGGACAACATGTCCTTGTCAATGAACAAGCATGGGTGGAGTTTTCAATTGGAAGATATAAGGATAAGGTATTTTGTGACGTCCTACCTATGGATGCATGTCACCTTTTACTTGGTGGTCCATGGAAATTTGATAGAGAAGCCATGCATGATGGAACTAAGAATGCATATTCCTTTAAGAAGGATGGTGTGACTTTTAAAATACAGTCACTATTAGAATAAGGAGAAGTGAAGACTTTAGGTCCTAATGTCCTACTAGTGAGTGAGAAAGAGTTCCTGCAAGCTCTAGAAGAAGGAGAGGGAGTATCATATGCTTTGGTTTTAAAACCAAAAGAAGAAGATGCAGAGAAGACAATCAAGAATACAGAGATTCCAAAAGAGGTACAAGAATTACTTAAAGAGTACAGTGACATTGTCAGTGATGGACAACCTGCAAACCTACCCCCTAAGAGAGCTATTAGCCACCAAATTGACTTTATCCCAGGAGCTACCCTTCCTAACAAAGCTGCCTATAAGATGACCCCTTAACAAAATGAGGAAATTTCCAAGAAAATCCAAGAGCTCCTGAACCAAGGCCTCATTAGAAAGAGTATTAGCCCATGTGTCGTATCCACTATCCTAGAACCCAAAAAGGGAGGAACTTGGAGGTTATGCACTAATTATAGAGCTATTAACCAAATCACCATTAGGTATAGGTTTCCTATTCCTGGGATAGAAGACCTAATGGACTATTTAGGAGGAGCAAGGTACTTTACAAAGATTGACCTAAAGAGTGGTTATCACCATATCAGAGTCAATGAGGGAGATGAATGGAAGACAACTTTCAAAACCACATAAGGTTTGTATGAGTGGCTTGTAATTTCATTCAGGTTATCAAATGCCCCATCTACATTCATGAGACTTATGAACAAAGTCCTAAAAGACTACATTGGCAAATTTGTAGTAGTGTATCTAGATGATATACTAATATTTAGCAAGACTAAAGAGGAGCATTTGAGACATCTACAGATTGTTTTCAAAATATTACATGAGGAGAAGCTGATGATCAATTTGGATAAGTACATGAATTCCTCAAGCACGAGTTAGTATATCTCGATTTGTATTGTCTCAAGGAAATCTCAAGATGGACCCGAGCAAGGTAGAAGTCATTGTCAACTGGCCTACTCCAAAATCTGCAATAGAGGTAAGAAGTTTGCATGGTCTATCTCGGTACTATAGGAAGTTCATTAAATAGTTTAGTGCTATTTGTGCTCCTATGTTAGATACCATTAAGGGTGGAATGAAAACAAAGTTTGTATGGAATGAACAAGCTGACCAAGGATTTGAGTTTCTGAAGAAGAATAAGATTGCCACTCAACCTATCTTGATATTACCAAGCTTTGAGAAGCTCTTCACAGTTGAGTGTGATGCTAGAAATGTTGCCATTGGAGCAGTACTAAGCCAAGAGGGAAGACCAGTGGCTTTTCATAGTGATAAGCTCAGTGATGCTAAGAGGACATATTTTTCCTATGACTTAGAGATGTATGCTCTATTCCAAGCACTAAGGAAATGGAGGCACGATCTGCTTCCAAAAGAATTTGTGGTTTATGTAGACAATCAAGCACTTAGCTTTCTGAATTCACAAGACAAGCTCAGTCACAAACACATGAAGTGGGTGGAGTACTTGCATGCTTACACCTTCAATGTCAAGCACAAGAAAGGAGTGCAGAAAAAAGTGGCTGATACACTTAGCAGAATAATTCTGACAGTACAAGAAGTAAAATTTTAGAGCATGGTTATTGATAGTTTCAAAGATCTATATGCAAAAGATGACAAATTTGCAGAAGCATACAAGGTGTGTAAAGAGTATAAAAATCATTTTCACAGTGAGTTTTCTAAATATACTATGCAAAGTTATCTATTGTTCAAAGGGAGCCATTTATGTGTCCCTACAGGATCAATTAGGGAAAATTTGATCATTGTGCACTTAGTGGCCATTTTGGACTCAATAAGACTCAGGAGTTAGTGCAAAGGTTTTACTTTTGGCCTAAGATGAATTTAGATATCAGAAAGTATGTGGAATGTTGTGTGGTGTGTCAGAAAGCCAAAGGCACATCCTCAAATACTGGCCTTTATCAACCTCTCCCCATTCCAAGTAGACCTTGGGAATTTTTAAGAATGGATTTTGTTGTGAGACTGCCAAAGACAAAGCAAGGAATGGACAATATCTATGTCATTATGGATAGGTTCAATAAGATGGCGCACTTTGTCCTCTATAAGACAATGCATGATTCTTGTCATATTGCACTATTATTCTTCAAGGAAGTGGTAATAATCCATGGCTTTCCCTTAAGCATAGTCTCTGACCGAGACACTAAATTCATGATTCACTTTTGGAAGACATTGTGGCACAAATTGGGAACCAACACAAATTGGGAACCAATTTGTCGTTTAAGTCTGCATATCACCCTCAGAAAAATGGTCAAAAAGAAGTAGTTAATAGAAGCCTTGGGAACCTATTGAGATGTCTCACAAAGGTGTATGGTCAAACTTGGGATCAACTCATATGATAGGCAGAGTATGCATACAATGACACAGTCAATAGAACTACTAGGAAGAGTCATTTTGAAATTGTTTATGGACTACACCTTAGAGGTGTATTTGAGCTCAGAGAAGTGAAAGAAAGAGAAAAAGGTAGTGGTTATGCCGAAGACTTTGCACACTCCATGAAAGATGTGCGTGAAACGGTGAGAAAGACACTAATAAAGAATGTAGCAAAGATCAAGAAAAAGGTGGATGAAAGGAAAAAGGAAGTTCATTTCCAAGTAGGAAATCTGGTCATGGTCCATCTAAACAAAGCTAAACTAAAGAAGGGAGTACCGCATATGTTGCAGATGAGAAGATTAGGGCCATGCACTATTCTGGCCAAATATGGAAACAATGAATATAAGGTAGAGCTCCCTAAAGATATTGGTCTATCTCCCATCTTAAATGTAGCAGATCTAGTCCTCTATAAGGGGCCTATTCCATATCCAAACCAGAGTCTTAGAGAGGTTATACAAGAGGTGGAAGATTTGAATCTGAACACTACACCACCTAAAAGAGCAGAAAAGATACTTGATTCAAGGGCCTAAAAAAAGACCAGACAGAGAACATACTATGAGCACCAGATCAAATGGAATGGACAAGAAGATGCAGAGGCTACCTAGATCAAGGAAATAGAGTTCAAGAAGTTGGGCATTGATTCTCACTTGCTCAATCTAAGGATGGATTGAAGTCTTTTCATTTGGGGAGGATGGTGCAGGAGCACCTAGGCTAATACTTACTCTTGTTTTGTTTTGGCTTGTATTGACCTTAGCTAAGATAGTAGAATTTGGTTCAACCTTAGAAGGTCTTGCAAGTGTGTAACTAGGTGGATTTGAATAGGTTCAATCCAACCTAGATGTTTATACTTTATTAGTGGTTAGAGGTAGATTAAGCCTAAAAATGGGGAAATGAATCCAAAAGCCTTCAAAGCTTAGGAAAGGGTATAAATATTCCTAAAATAGTCTCTAGAGTAGTTTTTCATCATTCTAGGTCGATTGGAGATCATTAAAGTTTATTTTATGCCAAGTGGTCAATGTTGTCAAAACGATGCATGACAACATGGCAGAATAGGATTATCTTCGAAGAAAGATGATGGGTCTTAAATGCAACGACCTATAATCATGGACAGGGCATATTTAGTGGTGATGGATTCATTTTTCATGAGGAGATACAATAGAGGTATAGTAGATCAGAAGATAGACAAATGGAAGAGAGGAATTTTTTGATTTCGAATAGAAGAGTTCTGAGTTTTGGTTTTCATAGAGAGTCGACTTGTTTTGAATTTGTGAGTTGATAGATGGTTTGAAATAGGTGATCTAGATTCATGCTAGCATAGTAGAGATATTTTTGAGAGCCTTTCATTCATATTGTAGTTGTTTGAAGTTTAGTAGATTTACTTTTCAAAACATTTTGCAAGTAGATTAGTTGTGTTTGTTGTTTTGGTAGTTTTAGGAAACATGGCTTCCTCATAGCACTCTACTATGAAAATCATCATGGCTCTAAGGGATATGGATGGGAAGCCATTGTAAAGTGTTCTTATGGAAGGAAGATCGCAGAAGAACCAGCTAACTATTGTTAAGATCATGCCATAGGTGAGTTTAGCATACCCGGTTAGGTGCATGACAGAATGCTAATGACGTGCATTTGCAGGGGAAGGATTGAAAGGATGGAACCAATCATGGTTTTGGAAGCATAGAGGTCCTACAGATAACCTTCAAGAGGATCAGGCATTGGCCAATCCATTAAGATAGATTTCCGAGTAGAAATCAGAAGGTTTCTAAAAATATCATATTTTCCCTATTAGTCCTGAATTCTAGGAAACATTGTTCGAGCACCTTAGAATTCTAAGACCACCATAATCCTTTAGATATTGAAAATGGTATCAGAATATCAAACTTGTTTCCTGAAGTGTTTGGGAGTTCTATGAGAGAAGTGGACAAAACTCTTTATTACTCAGGCTTTAATTACCAAGCAGATTCACTGTCACTTGGGCTTCATTAACCGAGCAGTTTTATTGTCAATTAGGACTTAATTAACTGAGAGGACTTAAAAAACAAAATTCACTAGTTTTCTTGAGTTCGTTTGAAGAACCAATGATGGCATGTTCTAATGGGATTGTGTGGGAGTCAGGAAGTTGTCTTAGCAAGAGTTTCACCCCCTGCAGTACTTGTGAAAATATTGTGAAGAATTTACACTTGGAGTTATCCAAGGAAGAGTGAAGAGTTGAAGTACCCCTAATGATAGTGATCCCTCAAGGTGAAGCACAAAGAGACTAAATCTTGAAGTTGAGTTAGGATAGTCTTAGGCCAGAAGAGCAAAGACTATTAAGGTCCTAGAAGTGAGCTTAGGATCTAGGGAAGGCTAGGACAAGCAAAGTCCTAGATTGTGTTTGTGCAAGCACACCTTGGAGGATTCCCATCAGCTGAAATCTATTTACTCAGTGTGGCCTATTTTTTGTTATCAACAATAAAATTCCTCCATGGATGTCAATAAAGAGAGAGCACATAATGTTGGCAATGATTGTTCTGAGTATTTTACATCAATTTTCTTTAACGTAGTAGCATCTCATTTGTCTTATTTGTTTCATAATGACTTGTCTTTTTTTCATTTAATAGTCATGTATATTAATTTATATATATTGTAGTAAAATGAGTATAATAATTATATAATGTTTATGTTCATTCAACTAGGTAAGTACCAAGTTAAAGATATGAATGTATATATCGAGCCTCTTATCGACAAGTTACTAACTTATGGAATGGTGTCACTATGTATGACGTCTCTAGACCAATAGGACAAAGAGAATTTCAATTACATGCAGTTCTTGTATGAAAAATTTATGATGCCCTAGGGCTAACACATTTTTGTGGTATGTTATAACATTTGACTACACTTGAACAATATTTAATTTTATTAAGTAGATATCATGCATATTATTTAAATAATCTATTCATTATATATAATTATAAAAATTGACATATTTAATCCAATTATTTATGATCTTGTAGGTCTTCAAACAAAGGGAAAATTTACATGTCCATTTTGTGGTCCAAAGATGAAATCTTGTCGTTTAACAAGTTTAGGAAAGTAGGTGTTTGATGAGTATAGACACTTCCTCCACAGAAATTTTAAGTATCGAACTATTCAAAAATATATTTTCAATGGGAAAGAAGAGACTACATCAAAACTACGAAGAATGAAACCTCGCCTATGTAAGTTGGAATATAATAGAATTAAACATCAAGGTTATACATGGGATCAAATTGTTTATCTATCATTTATGATATGTTTGGAATTTATATTTTTATATTGTGTTTTTTTTACTCATGTTGTAATTGACAATGATTGTCGTTGTTAATTTGTTTAACTTATATGCTTCATGAAGGTCATCAAGGCATTAATGGCTGACTTCCACAGGGACTGAAAAGTTATCCCTGACAATTTAGTAGGTTGCCCTACTATGAGCAATTGAAAATTGTGCATTTTTTTGATACAATGCAAATCGGAAAGAATATAACATAATCATTATGAAAGATATTGGATGGAAAGCATGACAAAGAAAAAATTGTCAAAATTTGTATTGACATTCAGGAAGCCAATCATGCAATAAAAAATTTCATTCAATTAAATAAAAATGGAGACCAAATTAATATAAGTGCCCTTCCTTGGTTATTAACGGAGTAGAAAAGAAATGCTATAAAAGAAGTCATACAAAAAAATTGATTTCCCACATGATTTTCTACAAACATAAACAATATCATAATGAAGAAAGGTGAATATGGGTCAGGGATGAAAATTCATGATTGACATACCTTCATTAAGGTAATTATTTTAGTGTTGTGTGTGTGTGTACTACATGTACTTTGTAGTGTATTATGTTTACTAGTTTTGAAAAAATAATGAAAATATCATTTTATAATTGCTGCAGTATGTTCTACCTCTATCTCTCCTAGACAACTTCAATGACTATGTCAAGCTAGTTATATATGATCTTGAAAAATGCATGAGGTAAGTAGTGATATTCATTCAATTCACTGTATAGATCTTATATTTTCCATTTGTTTTACTTGTTATGTAATATATTTTATATTTTTGTTAAATCTTGTTAATATATTTGCGCCTTGAATTAATTGTAGATGGCTAACATTGACAAAAATCTATAAAGAAGATATAAATTATTGGAAGAGAAACATTCCTCATCTAATGTGTGAAATTCCAAAGTGTCTACCTTTGACATTTTTCAATGCACAAGAACACTACCTCATACATAAAGTTGAGGAGATTGAATTGTCTGAACCTATACACACAAGGTCAATGTGGATGGTTGAGAGGCACTTGAAATTTTTGAAGGCTTTTATTAGATAAAGAGAAAATTCTAAGGATTATATGGTGGAGGGGTGGAGGGATATATGATATACCAAATCATGATGTACATTAATGTTCATATCTTCCTAAGTTCGCAGCAAAGATCCATGTAGATCTCATTTGGGATCCCAACTCCATTAACAAATTCAAAAGGGAGTACTTGATGGGGAAAGTTAGATTGAGGAAAGTGAGAGGTAGTTATAAGACGATCATGGAGATTAATTAGAATACATTTTACATTTTTTTTATGTATATTGTGTTGGTTCCCAAATCAACAATGTTGGTTCCAAATCAACTGTTAGAATAACTAGGAGGGGGGTGAATCAGTCGCCTCAAAAATTAATCCAACTTGAACTTATATCAAAAATATAATACCTTAAATTATCTTCTAGTCCTAAAAGATGTATGCCTTTAAATATTCTTAACAAATTTATACTGCTCGATAAGATATATTGTTTATCTTTTTCTAGCCTTTACCGAGTAGCAACAATTAAACTTAGTGTTTACCGATCAATCCTGCTTTAGTAATGTGTAAACCAAAACATCAAAGAAATGAACCATATACACATTTGACACATGGATTTTTAATGTGGAAACAATGTTAAGGGAAAAATCACTTGGGACACATAACCCAAAAGTTTCACTCTTCTGAAGTGAGCTCGGTGAAGAGCCAACCCTGTTAAAGGTTACAAACACACTGTTAAGTGTGACCTTGTTAGAGGATTCAAACCCAATAGTTTGTCTTTTGACCTAGAATTCACTATGCTGTCAACAAGAAAACCTTTTGATACTCTTGAGTATCTCAATACAATAAAGATGGTTAAATCCCACTCAGTTAAGAAATTTTTTGAATCAATGGTTAAACTAAAACAATAAATGATCTGTTCAATAATACAACTTTAACGTGTAGATTTTCAGATCGATTATTAGTCCATAATACCTCTCTGATAGATTTTCTCTTCAATTCCTTTGCTCCCCTTCTTTCTTCTTTCTTCTCGGTGAATGCTCTTGCTTATGTTGCTCGGTGTCTGTAGAATTTCTTTGGCTCTATCCTTCAACGTGAATGATCAGATCTACAAGAAGACTTCTATCTTCACTAGAATTATATTCAACATTCCTCTTTTTATAATGAATTCCTTGTCTCTTTATATAGACATGATTAGCTTCTCAATCTCCTTGTCTTTCTTTTTCTTGATGTAGATTGCTTCTTGATCCACAAATCCTACCATGCATTGCTTTAATCTTTAAAGCTTTCCTTTAGTTTTATTCTGTAGATTTATCCTTGACAACTTTAAATAAGACTAAATTTAGATCTTCTTCTTACCCTTAGTTCTACTAGTTGATGAAAATAAAGCAATCAATCAGTTAAATCTAAATATAGCTCTACCAGCTAAGTAGTTTTGTCATTTTCTAACTCCAGTTTATTTTGTTCATCAACTCTTAGTTTTCTCGATAACACTTGCTCGAGTACTACTAATCTCAGGTAACACTGTCCATCGAGCAACACCGTGAATTGCTTGGGGTTCACTTTTCTTAGGTAACCTTGTTACTCGGTGTATACCTTTACCGATGACAAAAACTTTGTCTCTTTAGATCTTCAAGTGTTGTGACAATATGTGTATGAGAAATCATAACATATTAAATTGACATCAATGAAAATACAATACATTAACTAATTTAATGTCTTGCATTTACTTTCTACAACTTGGTGATCATCAACTTATCATCTTCAAACATTCAATCACTTATAGTTCACCAATCTCTTGTTAGAATAACTGAGAGGGGTTGGGGGGGGGGGGTGTATCAGTGGCCTCAAAAATTTATCCAATAATTCCAACCAAAAATTTATACCACAAATATAAAACCTCTAGTTATCTTCAGTCCTACAAGATGTATGCCTTTAAACAATCTTATCAAATAAATACTACTTGGATTATACTGTTTATCCTTTTTATTAAGCTTTACCGAATAGTAGTCTAGCATTTACTGAAATACAGTAAATAACTTAGTGTTTACCGATCAATCCTATTTTAGCAATGTGTAAAGAAAAATATCAAAGAAATGAACCATATATACATTTGACACATGGATTTTTAATGTGGAAACACTATTAAGGGAAAAACCACTTGGGATTGGTAACCCAAATTTTCACTCTTCTGAAGTGAGCTCAGTGAAGAGCCAACCCTGTTAAAGATTACAAACACACTGTTAAGTGCGACCTTGTTAGAGGATTTAAAAATAATAGTTTATTACTTGACCTCACATTCACTATGTTGTCAGCATGAAAAACTTTTGATACTCCTTGGGATGTATCTCAATATATAAAGGATGGCTAAATCCTACTCTATTAAGAGATTTTCTAAATCAATGGTTAAACTAAATCAGTATATGATCTACTCATAAATAAAACTTAATCTTTGCAGATGTTCATATCTATTGTAAGCTCGTAATACCTTTCTGATCAATGTTCTCTTCAATTCCTTTGCTCCACTTCTTTCTTCTTGGTGAATGTTGTTGCTTCTTTGTTGTTTGGTGTATGTAGAATTCTTTCGCTCTGTTCTTTAGCTTGTATGATCAGGTCTGTATGAAGACTTCTATCTTCACCCGGATTCTCTTTAGCATTCCTCTTTCTTCCCTCATTTCTTATGAATTACTTGTCTCTTTATATAGACATGATTTCCCCATTTCTTTTCCTTCTTATTTTCTTCGTTAATCACTTCTTGATCCGTAAATCTCACCATGCTTGCTTTAGTTTTTATTTTGCGAATCTCTCCTTATTTTTTGGAATAAAAAATGATTTAAATCTCGTTCTTATCTTTAGCTTTTAATTGATCAATGAAAACAAAGTAAACAATCAGTTAAATCTATCTTTAGCTCCTGCCAACTAAGTTTTTTTTTCGTATCCTAACTTCAGTTCCCATTGGTCAACACTTCAATTATGCTTGATGACTACTGCAGATAGCTTTGTTATTAACTTCAGTTCTATTCGGTGACAATTGTAGTTAGCTCGGTAACTCTTGCTCGGGTAACACTTTCTATTAGTTGACACTGTGAACTTCTGTGCTTGGGGTTCAATGTCTTTCAGGGTTTACTATCACTCAGTGTATGATTACGGATGACAAAAACTTTGTCTCTTCAGATCTTTAAGTGTTTTGATAATATGTGTATGATAAATCATACCATATCAAGTTGACATCAATGACAATACAATCCATTAACTGATTTAATGTCTTGCATTTACTTCCTGCAACTCAGTGATCATCAACTTTGTCATCTTCAAACATTAAATCAGTTATAGTTCATCAATCTCTTGCTTTGGCATTGATGGCAACATACTTCATACTACTAATACAAAATATATTAGTTGTAGTTTATCAATCTCTACCAAACTTATTATTCTATAACCAATTCAAATATCTGACTCTCGGTAAGCTCTTCTAGCTTAGATTTGATTCTTACATAGTACTTTCTTCATTCTTCATTCCCTTCACTGTATAGATGTAGCAACTTCTGATTCTGTCTCTCCATTTGTTGTAGAATCTTTTCCCCCTTTTCTGGATAGATATGCAGTGTTAACTTTTCAATTCTCCCCCTTAGATAAATTTTCTTTTGAATCATTCTCTGATGTTTTCTCTCTCTTTGACTGTTCCTCTTATTAATGGATGATTATGATAGATATTTCATATATCTTTTCCCTTTGACAGAAATATATTTCATTGAATACTTCTCTCCCTTTGACAACAATGCCAAACTATATCTTTTTTTAATATATTCCTTGAATTTCCTCTCCATCAGCAATATAATAATTCTGGTGTTCGGTGCAGATAAGTACCTTGCTGTGTACTGATATATCTTTGTAGTCCATCTCTTTTCTTGCATCAACATGAATTATCTTCTGATAATTTATATGCTGATGTAGCCTTTTAGTCAGCTTAGTGACCAGTAGACAAGGGTCGGACCCCTAGTCTCTTCCTCAGGTACTCAAATGTATCTTTTGGCAATGGCTTTTTGAAGATGTCTGCTAATTATTCCTTGGATTGCACATATTCTAGTATCACCTCTTTCTCTTGTACTTGTTCCCTTAAGTAATGATACTTTATTTCTATATGCTTTGTCTTAGTATGCATGATAGTGTTCTTTGAGATATTGATAGCACTTGTATTATCACAATAGATAATCACTAGTTCAAGAACTTTCATATTCATACCTTCCAGTAATTTAGTGATCCATGCAATGTTAGAGAAATTTGCAGCAACAACCACATATTTTGCTTCTGCAGTAGATTGTGAGATGCATCCTTGCTTTTTTACTTATCCATGTGACAAGTATGTCACCCATAAAGAATTCTCTTCATGTTGTGCTCTTTCTATCATCTATGTTTTCATCCCAATCAACATCTGTATAGACTTGAAGCTCAAATTTGCCTTCTTTATTATACTAGAGATAATAGCCCTTGGTATTATTTAGATACCTCAGAATTATTTTGACAATAGTCATTGTGATTCCTTGGGATTAGCATAAAATCTTGCAACTATTCCAACTGCATGTGCTATATATGGTCTAGTATGTACAACATACATTAGTTTGCCAATCATTGATCTATATAAGGTCTTATTTACCTTAGTTGAATTGTCTTCCTTTTTCATCTTGTATCCGATTTCCATAGGTGTTCCAACTAGTTTGGAATCTTCCATCTTGATTATCTTCAACACTTCTTTGATGTATTTGGATTGTGTGATGTAGATTCCTGCATTCAGTTGAAGAATCTGTAGAACAAAAAATAATTTGATCTCTCCAAACATTGACATCTCAAACTCTTTGCTCAATTCATCAACAAATGATTTGCATAACATATCATTACCTCTAAATATGATATCATCAACAAATATTTCAGCAATCAAGATCTTATCATCAGTATCTTTCAAACATAGATTACTCTTATCACTTGTTCTTACAAATCCAATACTCATGATATCAGAGTGAAGTATTTCATACCATGCTCTTGGTGCTTGTTTCAATCCATACAAGGCTTTGTGTATTCTACATACCATGTTTCTCTTGTTAGGATCAACAAACCCTTCAGGTTGTTCAATGTATACCTCTTCTTCTAATATTCCATTTAGGTATGCAAATTTGACATCCATTTGGTATACCTTGAATCCTTTGTAGGTAGAATAAGAAAGTAGAATTCTTACTCCTTCTAGTCTAGCAATGGGTGCAAAGTTTTCTCCGTTGTCAATACCTTCTTCTTGTGCATACCCTTTGCATACTAATCTTACTTTGTTCCTTGTGACTTCCCCATTCTCATTCAGTTTGTTTCTGAATATCCATTTGGTACCAATGAAATTTTTTTCATCTGGTCTAGGTACTAATGTCCATGTTTTTTTCTTCTCTATCTGTTCTATCTCTTCATTCATAGCACTAACCCATTCCTAATTCTCAAGTGTAGTATTAACATATTTAGCCTCAAAATCACAAATCAAACATCTAGTGTTTAGTGACTTACTTCTTGTTCACATTCTAGCCCTTTTGTCTCCTATGATATGGTTTTGTGGATGGTGTCTTTTGACATACTTGGAAAGTACTGGTTCAACTCTTTTTTCATCATTCTAATCATCATCTTGACCTTCATTTTTATGTTCATCGCTTGGTATATCATTGTGAGCAATTTCATGATTTTCAGTGTTTGCAGTCTGATGCTCAGGTGCATTATTCTGTCGCTCGATAGTGATACACTATTGCTTGGGAAGAGTGTCAAGTTCTTCACTATAGACAAACCTATTATAATCTTATGTTTTCTTTATGATTTCCTCATCATTTTCCCTAACAAATTCATCCATTTTGACATTTGCACTTTCAATGATCTTGTTAGCGGATTTTTTAAGACATTTATAAGCTTTGCTTTTGGTAGAATAACCTAGAAATATTCCTTCATCACCTTTGGAGTCAAGATTTCCATTTCTATCATCTTGCAATATATAACATTGACTTCCAAAAATTCTAAAGTAACTTACATTTGGTGTGTGTCCATACCATAGCTCATAAGGTGTCTTATTGGTGTCTTTCTTCAATTGAACTCTGTTCAGTGTGTAGACAGTAGTACTGAGAGCTTCTCTCCAGAATGTTTGTGTGATGTCTTTCTCAATCATTAGTGTTCTGGCACAATAAACAATTGATCTATTCCTTCTCTCAGTAATCACATTTTTTTGTGGTGTTCTCAGTGCAAAAACTTGTCTTTTTATTCCATGCTCATTACAAAAGTTAGTGAATTCATCGTAAATAAATTCTCCTCCTCTATCTGAACTTAGAAATTTTCGTTCCTTTCTTTTTTTTTTTTTAACTATAGCTTTATACCATTTAAATATCTTAAATGCTTCTGATTTCTCTTTTAAGAACATAACAATCATCATTCTAGAATAATCATTAACAAAGAGAATGAAGTATCTATCACCATAGTAGCTCTTTGTTCTCATTGGTCCACATAGGTCAATAAGGAGTAATTCTAGAATAGCATTAGATGTGTAGGTCTTACTCTTGAAACTAGACTTTGTCATTTTACCTTTTTGACAATTCTTACACATGAGATTGTCAATAAGTCTCTTACTTTCCTTTTATTGCTTCTCCTAACCATGTTGTCAAAATTTACATGACATAACCTTTTATTCCACAACCATATGTGTTCATTTTTAGCCAATGAACAAGTGGTCTCATGATGACATGTAACTGATTGGATGTTTGAAGATGTTAAGTTGATCACCAAAATGCAAAAAGATAATGCAAGACATTAAGTCAGTTAATGGATTGTATTGTCATTGATGTCAACTTGATATAATCTAATAGGTTATAATCAAAGTGTCAAAGACTTCAAAGAATCAGAGAGATAAAGATTATGCTTTCAGTAATGCATAAAAGACAAGCATTCACTATATGATTTCAAACAACGATGGCTAGTGGAACCCGACGGACATAGATCACCAAAATTCAAGTCACAGTGATGCCTGAGCAAAGAACCTGACGAGCATTACCGACGAGTAGAATCAAAAGCATACCCAATGAACAAAATCATAGTGTAACCTGATGGACAGACAACCCTGATAGAGAAGCTTGAGGAGAACTAGAGTGTTGACCGAAGCTATCAAAGAGTCAAAACACCAAAATTAACTTGAGTTTAGAAATGAAAAAGTATCTAGCTGGCAAAGATAAATAAAGACTTAACTGGAAGTTATCATTGTTTTCATTAAAAAGATAAAGCTAGAGATAAGTAAAGGATTTAAATTTGTTTTGTGTAGTTGGCAAGAATTTCTATGCAAGATAAAACATGAGTTTTGCTTTGAATCAAATTGGCTAAGATTGCAGATCACACCAAGATCAAGAAAATCAAGAACCTAACAATTATGATATCATGTCTATAAAGAGACAACTTAATTCATTACGAATGAAGGGGATTGAATGAAAAAGAGGATGTTGAAGAGAAACTGATGAAGAACAACTTCATACAGTCCTGATAGATCAAGCTGAGGAAAGAGCTAAAGATTTATGCAGACACCAAGCAATAGATCATAGCATCACTGAGAAGAACTAATGTGGAGCAAAGGTATTGAAAAGATATATTGATCAGATTGATTTTATGAGCTTACAATAGATCTGAAAATTTGCAAGTACAAGTTGTATATGTGAACAGATCATACTATTTCAGTTTAACCATTGATTCAGAAAGTCTCTTAACCAAGTAGGATTTAAAGATCCTTTCTATATTGAGATACATCCCAAGGAGTATCAAAAAGTTTGGTCATGAAGATAGCATGAGATGCAAAATACCATTTGACAAACCAGAAGAGTTTGGACAAGGAAGGTAGCATAGAAATGCTCGATATCAAGTGACAAACTAATCTTTTGAATCCTCTAACAAGGTCACACCTAACAATGTATTTGTAACCTTTAACAAGGTTGGCTCTTCATCGAGCTCACTTCAGAAGAGTGAAAGTTTTGGGTTATCGGTCCCAAGTGATTTTTCCCTTAATGGGGTTTCCAAATTAAAGATCCATGTGTTAATGTGGTTATGAGTCATTACTTTAGTGTTTTTCATTACCCATAGCTAATCTGGATTGATCGGTATACTTTAACAATTTACTACTTTTCGGTAAATTAACAGACTACTATTTGGTAAACATAAATAATAAGGTTTAACAAATCATTCTGAGTAGTAGTAATTTGATAAGTATATTTGAAGGCATTCATCTTATAGGATTGAAGATAACTAGAGGCTTAATATTGTGGTACTAAGTATTTGGGTTGATTAATTGGAATATTTTTGAGGCCACTGATTCACCCCCCTCTCAGTTATTACTAACAATTGGTATCAGAGCTTGTGTGCTTAGATAGGGAGTTTAACAGCTCAAGCAAAAGATCACAAGATGAATAGACGAGATGTGCCCAAGTTGAATAAAGACAACTTTGCATCATGGAAAATAAGAATAAGAGTCCACTTATCAGGTATTGGTAATGATGTTACTCAATACCTTGATACTAAATATGTGTTGCCTACAAGACCTCACACTCTTGAGTAATTAAGAGAAAAGCATGAGCATAATTGCATGATGATAGAACTTGCCTCATCACTCTCTGATGCTGAGTTTGAAGATGCAAAAACCCACACCTTTGCAAAACAAATGTGGGATAAGTTGAAGCTGGTACATAGAGGAGATGCTAATGTACTAAGAGCCAAGGCAGAAAGCCTAAGAGGGAGGTTTGATTACCTAAGGATGAAAGAAGGAGAAAATATCACTCAGTATAGCTGCAAAATCAAAGAGGTAGTAAATTCTATCCAGGGAGTTGGAGGTGTACTTGAAGAAGAAACAGTGGTAAGTAAAATTTTAAGAACCTTATTGCCTATATATGCTATTAGATTTTCTGCTAATCAAGAAATGAGAGTAGTTGCAATCAATACAGTTACTCTAGACAGTTTGATTGGTAGACTGATTTTATTTGAGATGAATAACTTTGATAATAGTGTCTTACCATCTATAGAATCTGCATTCAAATCTTCTTTAAAGATAAGTAATTCAATTCATAGACATATGATAGTGAGAGTGATAATGAGGATCAAGGACTTAATAAGATTGAAGTGCTAATGGCAAGAAGATTGTAGAGAGGAAAAGATAGATACAAAGGTAAATTACCACTTGTATGTTTCAATTGTAAAGAGGTTGGACACTTTGCTGCAAGATGTCCAAATAGAAGAAAAGAAGACAAGTAATGACAGATCATATGAGAAGAAGTTTGATAGAGGTGATAATAGAGATTACCAAAGAAACCGATTATCTGACAAAAGAGATACCCAAGACTACAAGGACAAAGTGAAGAGAGTTTGTTACCTAGCTGGGAATAGAGCTAATGACACTGACACTGAATCAGAAGAAGACATTCAGATGGTATTTGTAGCCAAGAAGGATGATTCAGATGAATAAGGAGAAAGGTATGTAGAAATTGCACTCATATCTAAAGTTAGTAAGAATTATGTCTAGATCATAGATAGTGGCTTCACTCACCATATAACTGGTGATAAACAAAAGTTTGAGACTTTTGAATACTATAATGGTGGTTCAGTAAGAATGGGAAATGAGACACCTTGTCCAGTTGAAGGAAAAGGAACTATAATATTGAATAACCTAATCAAATGTGAAAATGCTTACTAGGTAAAAGGAATAAATTATAATCTGTTAAGTGTTTCATAGCTAAATAATACAGGTCATCGAGTGGAATTTGAAAATAAGAAGGAAAAGATCTTCAATGAATCAGGAAGGTTGATCAGAACCGGTGAGCAGAAAAAAGGTAACCTTTTCTATCTTGATGATATTAACACCACTTGTTTGAAGGCTAGAAATGAAGACATATGGTTGTGGCACAAAAGATTGTGTCATGTGAATTTTGACAATATGATAAAGATAAGAAACAAAAGGAACATTAGAGGCTTACCGAGCATGACTAAGACCGAGCATATCATGTGCAAGAATTGTCAAAAAGGTAAGATGACAAAGTCTAGTTTCAAGAGTAAAACCCATACATCTAATGCAATTCTAGAATTAGTCCATACAGATCTATGTGGACCAATGAGGACAAAGAGATTCTATGGAGATAGGTATTTTATTCTCTTTGTTGATGATTATTCTAGAATGATGACAATTATGTTCTTAAAAGATAAATCAGAAGCATTCAATATGTTTAAATGGTATAAGGCTATGGTAGAAAAAAAAAAGTCAAAAGAAATTGAAATGCTTAAGGTCAGATAGAGGATAGGAATTTACTTCAGATGAATTCACTAACTATTGCAATGAGCATGGAATTAAAAGATAGGTTTCTGCACCAAGAACACCACAACAAAATGGATTTGCTGAGAGGAGAAACATATCAATTGTTGATTGTGCAAGAACATTGATGATTGAGAAGAGCATCACTCAAAATTTATGGAGGGAAGCTATTAGTACTTCTGTCTACACATTAAATAGAGTACAACTGAAGAAGGACACAAAGAAGACACCCTATGAGCTTTGGTATGGTCATACACCCAATGTAAGTTACTTCAGAATCTTTGGTAGTCAATGTTATATTTTGAAAGTTGATATAAATGGAAAACTTGACTCCAAAAGTGAAGAAGGTATCTTTCTAGGATATTCAACCAAAAGCAAGGCTTATAAATATCTTAAAAAATCATCTAACAAGATCATTGAAAGTGCAAATGTGAAAATAGAAAATTTGCAGAAAAGAATGATAAGGAAAGAAGAAGAGAACCAGAGGACTACAACAGGTTTACTTATACAAAACCTGACACTCTACCTGAGCAATAGTGTATCTCTCTCAAGCAACTGAACATTACACTCGAGCATCAGGTTGCAATTACCAAAAATTAGGGAAATCATCAAGATGATGTTCTGAGTGATGGAGATCATAACAAAGGCCAAGAAGATGATCAGAATGAAGAGCACAGAGATGAACCAAAACTTTCCAAGTATTTCAAAAGACATCGTCCACATAATTAAATCATAGGATACAAGAAGGCTGGAATGAGAACAAGAAGTAAGTCACTGAACACTAGATGTTTACTTTGTGATTTTGAGCCTAAATCTATTAATATTGCACTTGAGATTGAAGAATGGGTCAGTGCTATGAATGAAGAATAGAATAGATTGAAAAGAACAATACATGGACACTAGTACTGATACTAGATGACAAGAATGTCATTAGTACCAAATGGATATTCATAAACAAGCTGAATGTGAATGGAGAAGTCATAAGAAACAAAGTAGGTTAGTATGCAAGAGATATGCACAAGAAGAAGGTATTGATTATGGAGAAACCTTTGCACCCGTTGCTAGACTAGAAGGAGTTAGAATCTTACTTGCTTATGCTGCATTCAAAGGATTCCAGGTATACTAGATGGATGTCAAATCTGCATTCATAAATGGAATACTTGAAGAAGAAGTATACATTGAACAACCAGAAGGGTTTGTTGATCCAGAAAAGAGAAACGTGATATTTAGACTACATAAAGCATTGTATGGATTGAAACAAGCACCTAGAGCCTGGTATGAAAGAATTCACTCCTATATCATTAGCATAAATTTGTTAGAACAAGTGAAAATAGAAATTTGTACTTAAAAGAAGATACCGATGGTGATATTCTGATTGCTAAAATTTTTGTTGATGATATCATTTTTGGGGGAAATGAATTGTTATGCAAAACCTTTGCTAATGAAATGAGGAAAGAATTTGAAATTTCTATGTTTGGGGAGATCAAATTCTTTCTTGGTCTATAGGTTCTTCAACAAGATGCAGGCATATATATCACTCAATCCAAATACATCAAGGAAATATTGAAGATACTCAAGATGGAAGATTCCAAGCCATTTGGAACACCTATGGCCACCGGATGTAAGCTGACAAAAGAGGACAAATCAAATGAGATAAATCAAACCTTGTATAGATAAATGATTGGGAAACTAATGTATGTTGTTCATAATAGACCAAATATTGCACATGCAGTTGCAAGATTCTCTTCTAATCCCAAAGAATCACATATGACTATTGTCAAGAGAATTATGAGATATCTAAAAAACACCAGGGACTATGACTTATGGTATAAAAGAGAAGGAAAATTTGAGCTACAAGTCTATACAAATGTTGATTGGGCTAGAAACATTGATGACCAAAAGAGCACAACTGGAGGAGCATTCTTCATGGGTGACAGACTTGTCACATGGATCATCAAGAAGCAAGGATGCATCTCTCAGTCTACTACAAAAGCACAATATGTGGCTGTTGCTGCTGCAAATTGCTCCAATATTGCATGGATCAAACAGTTGTGGAAAGGTATGAATATGAAGATTATTGAACCAGTAAATATCTACTATGATAATACCAGTGCAATTAACATTTCTAAGAATCCATTCATGCATTCTAAGACTAAGAATAATGCTATCACTATCTAAGAGAAAAAGTGCAAGCAAAGGAGGTGATACTGGAATATGTTCAATCAAAGGAACAATTAGCTAATATATTCACCAAGCCATTACCGAAGGATACATTTGAATACCTGAGACAAAGACTAGGGGTCCAACCCTTGTCTATCGGTCAGTAAGCTGACTAGAAGGTTGCATCATCCTACACATAATTTAAAGATCATTCATGTTGATGCAAGCACCAGAGATGAACATCAACAGATACATCTGTACACAGTAAGGTACAAGTATGCACCAAATACCAGAGACATTGTATTGCTAATGGATAGGGAAATTCAAGGAGTATATTATGAAAGATGATATAGAAGAATTTTGTTTGGCATTGTTGTCAAAGGGAGAGATTATCTCATTATCATAAGAGAGAGAGAGAGAGAGAGAGAGAGATATCAGGAATCACAAGGGAGAGATTATACCATTGTTAAGAAAAGATTATATCATTATCCATGAAGAGAAGTTCCTAAGAATCAGAAGGAAGAGTTAATCAATATTCAGAGGGAGAGATTGATTACATATGAAATATCCATCTAAGAGAGAGAAGTAACATAGGGAGAGAGTTCATACAAAGAAAGATACTGTTGTCAAAGGAAATAGAGATTATCAAGAAGAGGAATAGTCAAGGCAGAGCACATATCAGAAAAAAGACATTAGATGCTACATCTATCCAGTGAAGGGATTAAAGATTGAAGAAACTACTCTGCAAGAAACAAATCAAAGCTATTTTTGAGCTTACTGAAAGCCAGGCATTTGTAATAGTTACAATAGGAAAGATTGACGAAACTATTATATTTCATATTGTATTAGTAATAGTATAGTATGATAATGTAGTATGTTGCCATAAATGCCAAAAGGAGAGATTAATGACATGTAACTGATTGAATGTTTGAAGATTGTTAAGTTGATCACTAAAATGTAGAAAGATAATGCAAGACATTAAATCAGTTAATGGATTGTATTTTCATTGATGTCAACTTGATATATTCTAATAGGTTATAATCAAAGTGTTAAAGACTTCAGAGAATCAGAGAGATAAAGATTATGATTTCAATAATGCATAAAAGACAAGCATTCACTATGTGACTTTAAACACCAATGGCTAGTAGAACCCGACGGACATAGACCACCCAAAGTCAATTCACAGTGATGCCCAAGAAAAGAACTCAACGAGCAGAATCACAAGCATACCCGACGGCCAAAATCATAGTGTAACCCGAAGGATAGACAACCCCGATGGAGAAGCCCGAGGAGAACTGGAGTGTTGAACGAAGCTATCAAAGAGTCAAAACATTAAAATTAACTTGAGTTCATAAACGAAAAAATATCTAGCTGGCAGAGCTAAATATAGACTTAACTGGTAGTTATCATTGTTTTCATTGACAAGATAAAACCAGAGATAAGCAGTGATTTTTTTAGTGGCTAATATTCGCCAATTGGCTAATTTTTGAAATTTGAGAATCCAAATTTGGCTAATAATTCAAGATTTATGGCGACCTAAATTGCCAAACTTTTATAAAATTTTATTCTAGAAATATTTAAATCGCCAAATAATTTATTTTATTAAAAATTTGAACTCAAATATTCGCCTAATATTTGATAGATGGTTAGATTCAATTCACCTAAATTTTATCAGTTATTATAGAAATCTAAATTAATTCACCAATAATATATCATAACTGTTAGTTATAGTAGGGTTGTGTCACCAATATTAGTTGTCATTATTGATTTAAAATATAATCTAGTGATCTTCATTATATTCCATGAGGCAAAAATGTTACTATCTTATCTGTAATGCTTATCGAGGCTAAGATTTCCTTTGGATTGTTGATAAATCAATGACACTGAAGAAATTTTGGGTCCTATTATAATAATAATAATAACGATACATTTATCTCACACAATACAATGAGGATTATTTGATTATATTTTAAATAAATGGTAGCAACTAGATACTATAGAGTTCCCTTAAACCCATAAAATATTTTCATAGTTAGCCTAATAATTTTCTATAAGAACTCTTTTTTTCTTTAGATATAATTATTTTCCATGGTCATTAATGAAATTTTGGTTATTGCTTGAGATTCGCCAATATTTTCTACAAAAATTTATGATTAAAAAATATTCGCCAATACAAATAATTTGTTTTCCCAAAAAATTGAGAGATTCGCCAATAGGAATTAATTTTTTTAAAAATGAAATGAAAGATTCGCCAGGATTTTATATATTTTTCTAGAGGGGGGTTTCTTAAAGTTATCCCTGGAGATAAGTAAAGGATTTAAAACTATTTTTTCTAGTTGGTAAGAAGATCTATGCGAGATAAAAAAGGAGTTTTTCTTTAAATCAGATTGGCTAAGATTGTGGATCATGCCAAGATCAAGAAAATCAAGAACCTAACAACGGTGATATCATGTCTATAAAGAGACAACTTAATTCATTACGAATGGAGGAGATTGAATGAAAAAGAGGATGTTGAAGAGAAACTGATGAAGAAAAAAATCATACAATCCTGATCAATCAAGCTGAGGAAAGAGCTAAAGATTTTTGTGGACACTGAGCAACAAAGCATAGCATCACTGAGAAGAACTAAAGTGGAGCAAAGGTATTGAAAAGATATATTGATCAGATTGATTTTATGAGCTTACAATAGATTTGAAAATCTGAAAGTACAAGTTGTATATGTGAACATATCATATTGTTTCAGTTTAACCATTGATTCAGAAAGTCTCTTAACTGAGAAGGATTTAAAGATCCTTTCTATATTGAGATACATCCCAAGGAGTATCAAAAAGTTTGGTCATGAAGATAGCATGAGATGCAAGATACCATTTGACAAACTAGAAGAGTTTGGACAAGGAAGGTAGCATATAAATTCCTGATATCAAGTGACAAACTAATCTTTTAAATCCTCTAACAAGGTCACACCTAGCAGTGTGTTTGTAACCTTTAACAGGGTTGGCTCTTCACTGAGCTCACTTCAAAAGAGTGAAAATTTTGGGTTACCGATCCCAAGTGGTTTTTCCCTTAACAGGGTTCCACGTTAAAAATCCATGTGTCAATGTGTTTATGAGTCATTACTTTAGTGTTTTGCATTACACATAGATAATCTGGATTGACCAGTAGACTCTAAGAAATTTACTATTTTTGAGTAAATTAACAGACTACTATTCGGTAAACATATAGAATAAGGTTTAACAAAGCATTCTGAGCAGTAGTAATTTGATAAGTATATTTGAAGGTATTCATCTTATAGGACTGAAGATAACTAGAGGCTTAATATTGTGGTACTAAGTTTTTGGGTTGATTAATTAAAATATTTTTGAGGCCACTGATTCACCCCCCCTCTCAGTTATTACAAACAGTCTCAATCTTATAAAGATATAATAGGTTACCTTTTGTTTTTTCACCAGTATCGATCAACCTTCTTGATTCATTAAAGATCTTTGCCTTTTTGTTCTCAAATGCAACTCAGTGATCTATGTTGTTTAGTTGTGAAACACTCAATATATTATAGTTAAGTCCTTTCACCCAATATGCATTTTCACATTTGATCAGATTATTGAACATGATCATTCCTTTACCCTCAACTAGACAAGGTGATTCATTACCCATTCTTACTGATCCACCATTATAATATTCAAAAGTCTCAAAATTTTCCTTATCTCTAGTCATGTGGTGAGTACAATCACTATTAGTTCTTGCTAACCTTAGATATGAGTGCAGTTTCTACATACCTTTCTTCTTCATCTGAATCATTCTTCATAGCAACAAATACCACCTCAATGTCTTCATCAGATTCAGTGTCAGTATTTTCAGCTTTGTTCTCAGCCATGTAACAAGCATTCTTGCCTTTGTCCTTGTATTCTCGGGTATATCTTTTGTCAGATTGTTGGTTGCTTCGGTAATCTCAGTCATCACTTCTGTCATACTTCTTTTCATAAGATCTGTCATGTTTTCTGTCTTCTTTTCTCTTGTTAGGACATCTAGCAAGAAAGTCTCCAATCTCTTTACAATTAAAACACACCAGTGGTAATTTACCTTTGTATCTACCTTTGCCTCTCTGCAATATTATAGCCATTAGTGCTTCAATCTCATCAAGTTCTTGGTCATCACTATCATTTCTTATAGTGTGTTTATGACTTGATTTACTTACTTCCAAAGAAGATTTGAATGCATACTCAATATATGATAAGAAATTGTTGTCAAAGTTATTCATCTCAAATGAAATAAGTCTACCAATCAAACTATCAAGAGTAACATTGTTATTATCTACTACTCTCATTTCTTGTATAGTAGATACTCTAATAGCATAAACAAGCACTAAGGCTCTTAGAATTTTACTTACCACTATTTCTTCTTCAAGTACACCTTCTACTCCTAGGATATCATTAACCTCTTTGATTCTTCTACTATACTAAGTGATGTTTTCTCCTTCTTTCATTCTTAGGTCATCAAAATTTCCTCTTAGGCTTTCTACTTAGCCCTTAGCACATTTGTATCTCCTCCATGCACTATCTTGAGTTTTTCCCACACTTTATTTGCAGTGGTGCATGATTTGACATCTTCAAATTCAGCATCAGAGAGTGAGGAAGTAAGTTATATCATCATAGAATTGTGTTCATGACTTTCTCTCAATTGATCAACTGTCAGAGTTCCAGTAGGTAACACATATTTAGTACCCAAATACTGTGTGACATCATTTCCAATACCTGATAGGTGGAGTCTTATCCTTCTTTGCCATGATGAAAATTTGTCCTTGTTCAACTTAGGCACATCCCTTTTTCTCATCTTGTGATCTTTAGCTTAGGTCGTTAAACCTTCCTTTCAAGCACAAAAGCTCTGATACCAATTGTTAGAATAACTGAGAGGAGGGGGGGGGGGGCTAAATCAGTGTCCTCAAAAATTTATCCAATAATTCTAACCAAAACTTTATACCACAAATATAAAACCTTTATTTATCTTTTGTCCTATAAGATGTATGCATTTAAACAATCTTATCAAATAACTACTATTTGGATTATACTGTTTATCCTTTTTCTTAAGCTTTACCGAATAGTAGTCTATCATTTAATGAAATATAGTAAATAACTTCGTATTTAATGATCAAACCTATTTTAGTAATGTATAAAGAAAAACATCAAAGCAATGAACCATATGCACATTTGAAACATGGATTTTTAATGTGGAAACCCTGTTAAGGGAAAAGCCACTTGGGAATGGTAACCCAATTTTCACTCTTCTGAAGTGAGCTCAGTGAAGAGCCAACCATATTAAAGGTTAAAAACACACTATTAAGTGTGACCTTGTTAGAGGATTTAAAACTAGCAATTTATCACTTAACCTCGCATTCACTATGTTGTCAACATGAAAACCTTTTGATACTCCTTGGGATGTATCTCAATATATAAAGGATGGTTAAATCCTACTATGTAAAGATATTTTCTGAATCAATGGTTAAACTGAATCAGTATATGATCTATTCATAAATACAACTTAATCTTTGTAGATGTTTAGATATATTAAAAGCTCCTAATACCTTTCTGATCAATTTTCTCTTCAATTCCTTTGCTCCACTTCTTTCTTCTCGGTGAATGTTGTTGCTTCTCTGTTGCTCAGTGTCTACAGAATTCTTTAGCTCTGTTCTTTAGCTTGTATGATCGGGTCTGTATGAAGACTTCTATCTTCATGAGAATTCTCTTCAACATTCCGCTTTCTTCCCCCATTTCTTATGAATTACTTGTCTCTTTATATAGACATGATTTCACCATTTCTTGTCCTTCTTATTTTCTTTTTTAATCACTTATTGATCTGTAAAGCTCGCCATGCTTGCTTTAGTTTTATCCCCAATATCTCCTTGTTTTCTAGAATAAAACATGCTTTAAATCTCCTTATCTTTGGCTTTTAACTGATTGATGAAAATAAAATAAACAATCAGTTAACTCTATTTATAGCTCTTGCAAGCTAAGTTGTTTTGTCATATCCTAACTTCAGTTCCCGTCGGTCAACACTTTAGTTATGATCGATGACTACTGTTGATAGCTTGGTCATTAACTTCAGTTATGTTGGGTAACAACTGTATTTAGCTCGGTAAAACTTTCTCAGGTAACACTTTCCATTGATTAACACTATGAACTTCTGTGCTCGGGTTTCATTTACCATCATGGTTTATTGACACTCAGTGTATGATTACCAACAAAAAAAAATTTGTCTCTTCAAATATTTAAGTGTTGTGACAATATGTGTATGAGAAATCATACCATATCAAGTTGACATCAATAACAATACAATCCATTAATTGATTTAATGTCTTGCATTTACTTCTTGCAACTCGATGATCATCAAATTTGTCATCTTCAAACATTCACTCAGTTATAGTTCATCATCTCTCCCTTTGGAATTGATGGCAATATACTATGAAATATGTAATGTAAAACATGCTATAACATACCAAACTTATTATTTTATAACCAATTCAAATATCTGACTCTCGGTAAGCTCTTCTAGCTTAGATTTGATTCTTGCAGAGTGCTTTTCCTTTCTTCATTCCCTTCAGTGGATAGGTGTAGCAATTATGTCTTCTGCTTCTGTCTCTCCCTTTGTTGTAGAATCTCTTCTCCCTTTTCTGGATAGATATGTAGTATTAAATTTTCTCCAATTCTCTCCCTTGGATGGATGGTTGTTTCTTTGAATCTTTCTCTTCATCATCATTGGATCTTTCTCTCCATTTGTAGAAACTTTGTTCTCTGATCTTTTCTCTCCCTTTGACTGATGTTCTTTTTCCTGATAGATATTTCTGTTGGAAAGCTACAATGTAAATAATTGTTGTTTTGTCATTGATGTCAAACCTTCATTGGTGAGACTATTGCTATCTATTTGAGTACCATATCTATTGATTATTGAAGAAGATTTGGAGACAAGGATAACAAGAAGACCAAGAGAAATGGTTGAGTTATGGGAAATCACAAGGGTACTTGATCATTTGGCACATTGGCAAAGTAATTTGTTATTTATCTTTTGATGACAGTTTACTAAGAACAGTTTGTGCCAAGCAAAGTCAGTGATGACTGAGCACCAGTAAATTGTCGAGGAAACTAGTGATGACCAAGCGGAAGTGTTGGCCGAGCAATAGTATTTTCATAATTGTTGAGATTTGAGATCTCTGGCTGACATAATTAATTTTATTGGGATATGTAAAGTTAAGTGAGGATAAGCACGATTGGTCCACACTATTTAAATGCAAGGGTAACTGTAATTAATGCATGGATCAAATATTTAAGTAGTGATTGCATTGGAGAAGAAAATTAAATGAAAAGACTCGTTAGATCTGACCTAACCTAAGATCTACGATCTTGATTAAATGACAAAATAGTTATCTGACCTAGATGAAGAGGTATAAGATAACCTCAAGGGGTTATTCATATGTATGGTGAAGTGTATGCAAGAGGATTGCATAGTTAATTGACTAACTGGCATGATCTAGCAAAGAAGGCTGAGCAGAGAAGCAGAGAGTTGCGAGAGTGATTGCTTGACGGATTTCCAAGCAAATTTGAAGATTGAAATGAGAAGGGAGGCCATTGAGTGAATTAGCATAAGAGCTGAATTGGATCTGGATATGCAAAGTAAGTTGTATGTATCAGATCACACCCACTGATTACTTTCTAACCTTTGTATAAGTCAAAATCCTTTAACCAAGTTGACCTAATAGTCATTGTATAAATCCTTTAAGCAAGGTGACATTGAGGTGGAATGTCCTAAGTCCTCTAATAAGGCCACTCCTGACAGGGTGATTGAAACCTTTAACCAGGTCACATTTAGCAATGTGTTTTTGTAACCTTTTACAGAATTGCACCTCACAATCTACAACTGAAGCCGAGTATGTGGCAGCAACAATTAATTGTTCTAATATTGTATGGTTGAAGATACTACTAAAAGGTATGAAAGAGGAGATCACTGAACCAATTGTCATATATTGTGATAACATGAGTGCCATTAATATTTCTAGAAATCCTATAATGCACTCTAAGATAAAGCATATAGCTATCAAGTATCATTACTTAAGGGAGCTAGTTTAGATGAAGGAAGTGAGACTGGAATATGTGAATACTAAGGAACAGTTAGCATACATATTTACAAAGGCACTACCCAAGGACGATCATGAGTATCTACAAGGTAAATTAGGGGTGATTCCCCTATCTAAGGCTAATTAGTTCAGAATGATACTATTGTATCAAATGTTATATTCAAAATATTTGACACATTGATGCACAGACAGTCACACTTTAGGATGCTTCCTAAAGCTGTGAAAGACAGAAAAGAATAGAAAAGAGGATCAGTCATAAGCAAGATGACAGGAACAACATGATACATAGTTTAGAATAGATGAATCTGCATCATGAAGATGTCAATATCTTTGGCATTGTTGTCAAAGAGGGAGAGATTACTAAAAAAGAGATTAAGAGAGAGATTACTGAATGGTAAAGAGATTGTTGTCAAAGAGGGAGAATTTACTGAAAGAGGGAGTCTAAGATGAATAGAAATAGAAAGATCTCAGTATGTTCATAGGCATAGAGGGTGTTGGCAAGTTGACTTCCTGAGGATGCATGACTCATTTTGTGTTGTCATCATGGCATCAAAGTCATGTTTAGTTTTTGTCATGAAAGACAAAATGACTAAGTATGGAAAATAGGGTAGATAGAGATATTCAGTGATCAACACATTAGCGCACCTGCGAGAGATCGAGTCAGCTTATGTGTGTTTAGATATATGTTCTATGATATGTGTAAATGCTACATCTAGACACACATAGTATGGAATAATAGTACAATGAAGTTACAGGCAGATCAATAGACCAACAATCCAGAAGATAGAGCATGGAAGTCGACTAGTGTTTTGATTAGCGTGAATTATTTTGTTATGTAATGGCTAAGCACCTTTGGTTATATGTTTTTAATGATGTAATTAGCAATGTTGTAAACACGCTTGAGCCGACTTGTTTGGAAGTGTTGTGTATTTTGTTTTTAGGGCCGACTAGAGTCTTGTTTTGGGTCGCACCTATTCGAATATGAACATATAAGTTTGTAATGTAAAGTTATGTTACAAGTGTCAATTATTATGCAAGAGGAAGATATAAAAGAGAAGTATGATGAAGTCAGTATATGATATAGCTCTTTAAGAGAGTAAGATCATTCGCGCATACAGGGAACTTATTAGACAACAGTGTCATTACATCAGTTCACTTTTGATATAGTGTATATCAACTTTCAGAAGGTTGTAGCCTTCATCCTATTGGGCAGTGAGCCTAGGAAATGAGCCATATACCTTTAACAAGGTTTTGTAAAAGGCTCCTAATAGGGTTAGACCTTTAACCAGGTCATTGGCCTCATATTGTAAAGACTGCTTCTAACAGGGCAAAGGAACTTTAATAGGTTCATTATACCTAGTACAATATTTGTAGTTGCTAATTCCCACTGAGGTTTTCCTCTGATCAAGGTTTCCCCATAATCATATCTTGTGTTATGAGTTCTTATGTTAAGCTTCATTCAATGTATGTTTGATTTATGTTTAATTTGCTAAAAAGTAATTAATAGACAAACACTGATTCACCCCCCCTCTCAGTGTTTCTATCAATTGGTATCAGAGCTCTGGTCCTTAGCAAATAAGTTTAACCACTTGAGGAGATCATGGACTCAGCAGAAGTAAAACATTTGAAAAGAATCTTGAAGCAGCTCTTGAAGATCTTGATAGATCTGAAAAAGAAAATGAAGAACTTAGACTGAAAGTTGATGGATCACAAATGCTTATCAAGAAATTAAGAAAAGATTTGAAAGATTGTTCTACAAGTGATCTAGAGAAAATGATCAAAAAGCTCAATGAAGAGAATATGTCTCTGAAAGATAAAAATTGAAAATCTAGATGAACAGCTAATAGATAGTCAAATTGCTATTGAAGAAAAGATCAAAGAAAACAAAAAATTAGATGATGAACTCTTGAAAGCAAACATGAAATTCCTGGAATTGGAAAACATAAAGAAGAAGTTGGAATATGATTTAATAGAAGCAAAGGATAAGATTGATAAACTCCACACAAGTTCTGATTCACTTCAATCTCAGCTTAATGCACAAAAGAAAAAAGGCGAAACTACTGGTCTTGGATACAGTGTAGCACAAATTGAAGTCAAGTCATTGCAAGAAAGAAAGAAAGATCATGAAGCATCTTCAAAAGAAAATAAAATTGAAAATGTTGTAGAGATTAAAAATGATCCACCTAAAGGGGAAATCAAGCAAGTTAACAGAACTTGTTATGCATGTAACAAACATGGTCATTTGGCAAGAGATTGCAAAGAGGTAAGACCTTTCAATGGTTACTATTTCTCCTGTAATAAAT
>MU226922.1:265695-292796 GCA_018584345.1 Thuja plicata | reverse complement strand
GGGGAAATCAAGCAAGTTAACAGAACTTGTTATGCATGTAACAAACATGGTCATTTGGCAAGAGATTGCAAAGAGGTAAGACCTTTCAATGGTTACTATTTCTCCTGTAATAAATTTGGTCACAGGGATATACACTGCAAAACAAATCAAAGAAATCAGTCACAGCAGAATCAAAGGAGAATGAATCAAAATAATTAGAGAAATCAACCTTAAAGAAATTTGCAGAACACCACATGTCAGATATGTAACTACAATAGACACACAACAAAGCAGTGCAACATGATGAACAAGAGCATCATACCTCCTATCATTTGTCACACATGTGGAAAGGCTAGACACATCTCAAGGTTTTGTAGATCTAGAACTCAAAAGCAAGAGGATCTTAAGAAATCACTATTTGAAGAAGAAGGAGAAGTCAAGTTTGTTCAAGAAAAAGAAGATTCAAGCAAAATTTGGGTTGAAGTAAAGAAGGACAATGATGTTGACAAAGTAGTTGATGCATCCATAGTGGACGCACCCTCTACTTCTTCTTGAATAGACCTTCTTGGTCTTAGGGGGAGCTATTCTAGCTCAAGACCCCTACATGGATGGTAGACTCACCTCTGAGTATGCACCTATGGATTCATGGTTATAAGCACATAATATTGCAGTATGCATACACACATTGTCTAAAATTCATCAGGATCAAAGTTGCAAATCTCTGAGTAATTTGCGTATGGTTGCAAACATTAAATGTGGTAGATTTTATAAAAGAAAGTAAGTGTTCAATCTTCTTCACACTTGCATTCGAGATCACAGAATTTGGAGAGCACTGGAGCACTGAGCATCAAAGCATGGAAGCATAACATATTTGGCAATTAAAGCACAGTTAAGAAGTTTGGAACAGAACCCTAGCAGTTGTGCTATTTCAAAATTTTGTGAAACCCTACTTAAGAAAGTTCCAAGTAAGTATGGAGACTCCAGTAGTATTTGATATTGCAAAGAGGAAGAGATTTGTGTTCAAGAAACATCCACTCAAATCCATACTAGATGATGTGGAAGGAGCTTTCTCCAAAACCCCACTAAGTGTTGTTCACATAGAAGATATCCGCACATATATTTACTGTAAGAAGGAAACAGTAGGAGATATTAGCATAGCCACTCATATGGGATATATGATGAAACCTAACTATACTTTCAAGGATGAGTTCACGCACTTGATTGATAACCCTATCTTTTAATCCTTTAATGTGCATGAGTTTGATGAGCCAGAATGGGTGAAGATTTTGCTAAGCAGAATACATGATGATCTTTACTAGATTGGTGAGATTCCTGTGTGCATCACTATAGATCTAATCCATGAATTAACCAAACTTCCCAAAACTAGACCAGTTCTTCCTACTGGCAAGGATGTCAAGAAGCAAGTGGAACAAGTTTGCTTATCTAGAAGTGAAAAGTGTGGAATGACAGTTGACCCTATCAAAGAAGATGACATAAAACTTCTAACTATGATACTTGGATATAAGTTTCAGCAAGAAAGCAGGTTAAACAGTGTCTCTATAGAAACAGTCCTTGTAGCTATCAGAATGGTGAAGGATAACACTCAATACAACCTATGTGAGATCTTGCACACTCAACTGATTGACAACATTTGAATCATCAAGCATGACAGGAGCAAGACATTCAGGTTTGGATCTTTGATCATCTACTTGTATTTCCATATTGTTGGAAAGGTCACAAACCTTTACCCAGACAGGAGCAAACCTACAATGTCTCAGATTTCTCTTAAGGCCACTTTAGAGAGTAGTGTAAGGTATGCCATGGATATGGATATCAAGGCATTTAGGATTAAGATGCAGAATAGGTTCAGATTATCTGAGAAGATAGTTGACAAATATAAGGATACCATATGTTTCATGGTAGAAATAGATTGCACTTGCATGGAGGCAGTCGAACCTAGAACCAAATGGATTCATCCTCTTGGTTATGAAGTAGAAGAACATGTGTTAGAAGGATATGAACAAATTCTATTATCTAGGCCCAAAGATCCAAATGAGCCTAGGTGGGGCACTTACAGAGAGAAGACTAATGCAGTTGATTCTATATTACATAGTGTTGATAACAAAAGAAAAGCATCTAAGATTACATCCAACATTTTAAAAGTTCATGGAGTCACTCATGAAGATCTTGACAAGGATAGAGAAGCCAAGATAACCAAAGAACTTGAGAAGGCTGAAGAGATCTAGAAGAAGAAGAAAGTAGAGAGCACCCCTGCGCCCTCTACCACCATTGACCTAGACTCATCTCCACCTTCTATACCAAGCAAGAAGACTAGAGGAAGAAAATAGGCACCCACAAATCACCCATCCTCAAGGAACACTCAAAGGAAAGCAAGGAATACTCAAGCTTCTCCTGAGGTAGGATTTAGACCTAGTCTAAATGTCTTGAAGAATATAATTGTAAATGAAGGTAGACTAGATACAATTGCTAAAGTGTATGACAAATATCAAGAGATTGATAAGACTGAGATACACTCTATGATCATATCTCATATGATCAAGTCTAAGAAGTCAATTCTTGAACTCAAGACAGTGATACCAGATCAGTTATGGAACATATTGGAGATCATGAAAAGACATGCAATAGAGGAAGACATGAGGATTAGAGAAGAAACATTGGATACTCTTCTCCCTGTATGCTCGCATGATGAGAAGACTATTTTATTAGATCTGGTGAAGCCTCATCTCAGAACCAAGACAAGGACCTTACAAATTATGAACAAAGAGTATGAGTAGATAGGTAAAGAGACTGAAAAGGCATTTTCACAAGTGTTTATGGATAGACACATGTATCCATCAATGATACCTACAAAAAAGGTAACTCTAGCTCCTAAATAGGCTACAGAAGTAGTAATTCAGAATACACCTACAACAGGTCCACAGGTTTCAGTGCCCATAGTAACAATAACTTCTAATACAAAAAAAGAATCAGAAGATACTAAAGTGGTTGATAATATCAAGATATCCATGACAACATCTAAAAAAGATATGGACAAAGTTGATAAAGCATTTGTAAGCACTGAAGAAATGTGCACTGATGATACATCTGCACAACAAGATGAAGTTCCCACCAATGACCCAATTGACATAAGTGAAGAAAAAGATACTCAAGGTGATGAGACACCAATAAAAGAGATACCAGTAAAGAGTGAATGCATGGATACTAGTTAGAATACCATATTCTCACCATCCACTCAACCATCTACCTCATTGTTGTCAAGGTTAACTCCTAATTCAGCAAGTCTGGACGCATGGGGAGAAGAAGACCTAATCAAGGTCAGCATTCTTGCTATGGAAAAAGCAAAGGAGAAACAAGTGATGAGGAACCCTCACTTTTTGGAGTCAGTGAACATATTGAATGACTTAGTGCCTGCTGATAAGAAAGTACCTAAAGTTCAAACAGTTGAAGATGTGGACAACATTCTGACAAACTTCAAATCACATTTTACAAGTCTAGTAGACTCTGCTACTAAAATTATAGAAGATGAATATAAGAAGGAGAGATTAAATGAATTGGTAAATAATTTTACCTTAGACCTAAAATCCTTAAAGATTGGGCAATTCATACTGAAATAATTAGCAGCTAAAGGTAAGAAAGTTATAGCTAACTACATGGACAGAGTGAAGTTCACCTCTGAGCACATTAAAAAGGTAGAAGAGGCAGAAATCATGGTGGATAGCATCAGAAAATTAGTTGAAACATCCACACAAGACATGAACATATGCAACAATGTTTATCAAGGGCAGTAAGACAAGATTGAGAAAGCTAAGTTGGAGATTAGCAAGATAAGAGTAAGACAAACTCAGTTGAGAAATGCACTTGTGTAATCTCTAGTAGTCTTAAATGAGAACATCAAACAGATTGATGCCACCATTATAACATATGATCAAGGTCCATGCATGGATTTGATGAAGATGGAGAAATTGACTTATGCCCTATGCACGCATCTTTAGACAGTTGATGCACTGAAAGTATTTTGGAAAAAAAGAGATCCAATCTCTTCAGATTGTGTACCCTGAAGTTTACATGGAGTAAGTATGTAGAAGACTTACAATTTTTTGCACACCTTTGTCATTAATGTCAAAGGGGGAGTAATATAGAATGTGTATATGTGGAGAAGTATATATATATCAATAAGATGTTTTGATATACAATCATTTTTTGTGTTAAGTCATTTTGAGAAACTTGGCCACATTCCTTTGTTGCCATAAATGACAAAGGGGGAGATTGTTGGCAAGTTGACTTCCTGAGGATGCATGACTCATTTTTTGTTTTCATCATGGCAACAAAGTCATGTTTAGTTTCTATCATGAAAGACAAAATGACTAAGTATGGAAAATAGGGCAGACAGAGATATTCAAGGATCAGCACATCATCGCACGTGTGAGAGATCGATTCAGCTTATGCATATTCAGATATATGTTCTATGACATGTGTACATGCTACATCCAGACACACATAGTACAAAATAATAGTATGGTGAAGTTATAGGCAGATCAGTAGACCAGCAGTCCAGAAGACAAAGCATGGAAGCCGACTAGTGTTTTGATCAGCGTGAATTATTTTATTATGTAATGGCTAAGCACCTTTGGTTATATGTTTGTAATGATGTAATTAGCATTTTTGTAAACACACTTGAGCTGAATTGTTTCAGAAGTGTTGTGTATTTTTTTTTTAGGGTCGACTAGAGTCTTATTTTGGGTCGCGCCTATTCAGATATGAACATATAAGTTTGTAATGTAAAGTTATGTTGCAAGTGTCAATTATTATGCAAGAGGAAGATATAAAAGAGTAGTATAATGAAGCTATTATATGATATAGCTCTTTAAGAGAGTAAGAACATTCACACATACATGGAACTGATCAGACAACAGTGTCATTACAGTAGTTCACTTTTGATATAGTGTATATCAAATTTCAGAAGGTTGTAGCCTTCATCCTATTGGGTAGTGAGCCTAGGCAGTGAGCCATATGCCTTTAACAGGGTTTTGCAAAAGACTCCTAATAGGGTCAGACCTTTAACCAGGTCATTGTACTCATATTGTAAAGATTGCTTCAAACAGGGCAAAGGAACTTTAACAGGTTCATTATACCTAGTACAATATTTGTGGGTGCTAATTCCCACTAGGGTTTTCCTCTAATCAAGGTTTCCCCATAATCATATCTTGTGTTATGAGTTCTTATGTTAAGCTTCATTCAATGTATGTTTGATTTATGTTTAAGTTGCTGAAAAGTAATTAATAGACAAACACTGATTCACCCCCCCCCTCTCAGTGTTTCTAACAGAGGGAGCAAAGTTTTACAGATGAGAATCAGAATGAAGCTAAAGACATTAATGAAGATTTGTTCATATTAAGGAACACATGAAGACTTTTGGATTGTATGGTAACTATGGTTGAAAATTGTTGTTTTAAAGTTTAGTGTTGCCATCAATGCCAAAGAGGGAGATTGTTGAAAAGCTACAATGTAAACAATTATTGTTTTGTCATTGATGTCAAACCTTAACTAGTGAGACTAATGCTATCTATTTGAGTACCATATCTATTGATTGTTGAAGAATATTTGGAGACAAGGATAACAAGAAGACCAAGAGAAAAGGTTGAGTTATGGGAAATCACAAGGGTACTTGATCATTTGGCACATTGGCAAAGTAATGTGTTGTTTATCTTTTGATGACAATTTACTGAGAATAGTTTGTGCTGAACAAAGTCTGTGATGATCGAGCACTAGTAAATTATCGAGGAAACCAGTGATGACTGAGTGAAAGAACACTGTGTTGGCCGAGCAGCAGTATTTTGGTAATTATTGAGATTTGAGATCTCTAGCTGACATAATTGATTTTATTGGGATATGTAAAGTTAATTAAGGATAATCACGATTGGTCCACACTATATAAATGCATGGGTAACTTTAATTAATGCATGGATCAAAGATTTAAGTAGTGATTGCATTGGAGAAGCAAATTAAATGAAAAGATGGAAAGATCTGTTGGATCTGACCTAACCTAAGATCTACGATCTTAATTAAATGGAAAAATATTTATCTAACCTAGATGAAGAGGTATAAGATAACCTCAAGGGGTTATTCATATGTATGGTGAAGTGTATGCAAGAGGATTGCATAGTTAATTGACTGACTGGCATGATCTAGCAAAGAAGGCTAAGTAGAGAAGTAGAGAGTTGCGAGAGTGATTTCTTGACAAATTTCCAAGCAAATCTAAAGATTGAAATGAGAATGGAGGCCACTCAATGAATTAGCATAAGATTTGAATTGGATCTGGATTTGCAAAGTAAGTTGTATGTATCAGATCACACCCATTGATTACTTTCTAACCATTGTATCAGTCAAAATACTTTAACCAGGTTGACCTAAAAGTCATTGTATAAATCCTTTAAGCAAGGTGACACTCAGGTGGAATGTCCTAAGTCCTCTAACAAGGCCACTCCTAATAGGGTGATTAAATCCTTTAACCAAGTCACATTTAGCAATGTGTTTTTGTAACCTTTAACAAGGTTGGCTCCTAACAGAGCTCACTTTAGAATAGTGAAAAGTTGATACCATGTTATTGGTGGCTTTTCCCATATTGGGTTTCCACGTTAAATACTGGTGTCAACTTGTGTGAATGTTTATGTTGTGTTACTGTTAAGTTTTTACAAGCTGATTACATCTGAACAGTAAACTACATATGTATGTTGTTAATTTATTTTATTGCTGCCAAGCAAATCTGAGTTGTTCAAATTGGTATAAAGTTTAATGGGCACATCTAGACTTGAGGATAACGGATTCACCCCCCCTCTCAGTTATTCTAAATTCATTCTAACAATTTCATATGTATATATCCCTCTCCCTTTGACATCAATGCCAAACAAAAATATATCATTGAATTTCCTTTCCATCAACAATACAACTCTGTAGTAGCCAACAATATCTCTAGTGTGTAGTTTAGATAAGTACCTTCTTGTACTGATGTGTCATTGTAGTCCATATCTTTTCTTGCATCAACATGATTGATCTTATGATAATGTGTGGGCTTATGCAGCCTTCTAGTCAACTTAGTGACCAATAGACAAGGGTCGAACCCCTAGTCTCTTCCTCAAGTACTCAAATGTATCTTTTAGAAATTACTTTGTGAATATATCTGCTAATTATTCTTTAGATTGTACATATTCTGGTATTCCTTCTTTCTCTTGTACTTATTCGCTCAAGTAATGATACTTAATAGCTATATGCTTTATTTAATTAGCATGCATCACAGGGTTCTTTGAAATGTTTATAGCAGTAGTATTATCACAATAGATAATTATTGGCTCAATAATTTATTCATTCATGCCTTTCAACAATTGCTTGATCCATGCAATGTTAGAGCAATTTTCAGCAACAACCACATATTCTACTTCTACAGTTGATTGAGATATGCATCCTTTCTTTTTACTTATCCATGTGACAAGTTTGTCACCCATAAAGAATGTTCCTCCTATTGTACTATTTCTATCATCTATGTTTCTAGCCCAAACAACATCTGTATAAACTTTTAGCTCAAATTTTCCTTCTTTATTATACCACAAACCATAGTCTTTGGTATTCTTCAGATATCTCAAAATTCTTTTGACAATAGTCATGTGAAATTCCTTGGGATTAGCAAAGAATCTTGCAATTATACCAACTGCATGTGCTATATCAGGTATAGTATGTACAAAATATTTTAGTTTTCCAATCATAGATCTGCATAAGGTCTGATTTACCTCGGTTGTCTTGTCTTCGTTTGTCAATTTTCATCTAGTTTCTATAGGTGTTCCAACTAGTTTGGAGTCCTCCATTTTGAATATCTTCATAACTTCTTTGATGTATTTGGATTGTGTGATGTAGATGCCTTCATCCTGTTGTATAATCTATAGATCAAGAAAAAAATTGATCTCTCCAAATATTGACATCTCAAATTCTTTTCGCATTTCATCAAAAAATTATTTGCATAACATATCATTACCTCCAAATATGATATCATCGACAAATATATCAGCAATCAAAATTTTATCATCAGTACTCCTTTGAAATACATATTACTCTTATCATTTGTTCTAACAAATCCAATACTAATGAGATAAGAGTGAAGTCTTTCATACCATGCTCTTGGTGCTTTTTTCAATCCATACAAGACTTTGTGTAGTCTACAAACCATGTTCCTCTTGTTAGGATCAACAAACCCTTTAGGTTGTTCAATGTATACCTTCTCTTCTAGTATTCCATTTAGAAATGCAGATTTAACATCCATTTGGTATACTTTGAATCCTTTGAATGCAACATAAGCAAGTAGAATTCTTACTCCTAGTCTAGCAATGGGTGCAAAGGTTTCTCCATAGTCAATACCTTCTTCTTGTGCATACCCTTTGCATACCAGTCTTTCTTTGTTCCTTGTGGCTTCTCCATTCTCATTTAGTTTGTTTGTGAATATCCATTTGGTGCCAATGATATTTTTGTCATTTGATCTTGGTACTAATGTCCATGTTTTTTTATTCTCAATCTATTCAATCTCTTCATTCATTGCACTAACCCATTCCTAATTCTCAAGTGTAGTATTAACAGATTTAGGCTCAAAATCACAAATCAAAATTCTAGTATTAAGTGACTTACTCTGTGTTCTCATTATAGCTCTTTTGTCTCTAATGATCTGGTCCTGTGGATGGTGTCTTCTGAAATATTTTAGAAGTAAAGGTTTAGATCTTTGTTCCTCATTCTGATAATCATTTTGACCTTCACCTTTCTCTTCATCACTCGGTTCAGCATTGTGAGTATTTTTTTGATTCTTGGTGTGTGCATCCTATTGCTCGGTTGCATTGTTCTATCGCTCGACAGCGTTACACTGTTTCTCAGGAAAAGTGTCAGGTTCTTCAATGTAGACAAATTAGTTGTAATCTTCTAGTTTTTTTTTTCTACTTTCCTCATCATTTTTCTCAGCAAATTCATCCACTTTAATATTTTCTCTTTAAATGATTTTGTTAAAAGATTTGTTTAGACATTTATAAGATTTTCTTTTGCTAGAATATCCTAGAAATATTCCTTCATCACTTTTAGAGTCAAGTTTCCCATTTTTGTCATCTTTCAATATATAACATTGACTTCCAAAAATTCTAAAGTAACTCAAATTTGGTGTGTATCCATATCATAGCTCATAAGGTTTCTTATTGGTGTATTACTTTAATTGAACTCGGTTCAGTGTATAGACAATAGTACTTACAAATTCTCTCCAGTATGTTTGTGTGACGATTTTTCCAATCATCAGTGTTCTAGCACAATCAACAATTGATCTATTCCTCCTTTCAACAATCCCATTTTGCTATGGTGTTCTTGGTGCAGAAACCTATCTTGTAATTCCATGCTCATTACAAAAGTTAGTGAATTCATCAGAAATAAATTCTCCTCTATCTGATCTTAAATATTTTAGTTATTTTCCACTTTTCTTTTCAACTATAGATTTATACCATTCGAACATCTTAAATGCATCATATTTCTCTTTTAAGAAAATGATAGTCATCATCCTAGAATAGTCATCAACAAATAGAATGAAGTATCTATCACCATAATAGCTTTTTGTTCTCATTGGTCCACATAAGTCAGTATGGACTAACTCTAGTATAGCATTAGATGTGTAGCTTTTTCTCTTGAAACTAGACTTTGTTATTTTTTCTTTTTGACAATTCTTGCACATGACATGGTCGGGTTTTGACATACTCGGTAAGCCTCTTACTTTCCTTTTCTTTCTTATCCTAACCATGTTGTCAAAATTCACATGACATAACCTTTTATGCCACAACCGAACATCTTCATTTCTAGCCAATAAACAAGTGGTCTCAATTTTATCAAGATAGAAAAGATTGCCTTTTTTTTGTTCACCAGTACCAATCAACTTTCCTATTCCACTATAGATCTTTGCCTTTTTGTTCTCAAATGCAACTCGGTGTCCTATGTTATTCAGTTGTGAAACACTCAATAGATTATAGTTAAGTCCTTTCACCCAATATGAATTTTCACATTTGATCAGATTATTCAACATGATGGTTCCTTTTCCTTCATCTGGGCAAGGTGAGTCATTACCCATCCTAACTAATCCACCATTATAATATTCAAAAGTTTCAAAATTTTCCTTATCTCCAGTCATGTGGTGAGTACAACCACTATCAATAATCCAGACATCATTTTTGCTAACTTTAGATATGAGTGCATTTTCAACATACATTTCTTCTTCATCTGAATCATCCTTCATAGAAATAAATACTACCTCAACATCTTCATCAGACTCGGTGTCAGTATTTTCAGCTTTGTTCTCAACTAGGTAACAAGCCTTCTTTCCTTTGTCCTTGTAGTCTCAGTTATCTCTTCTGTTAGAGTGTCAGTTTCTTCTATAGTCTCGGACATCACTTCTTTCAAACTTATTTTCATAAGATCTTTCATTGTTTCTTTCATCCTTTCTCTTGTTAGGGCATCTAGCAGCAAAATGTCTAATTTATTTGCAATTAAAATATACCAATGGTAATTTACCTTTGTATCTTCCTTTACCTCTTTTGCAATATTGTAGTCATTAGTGCTTCAATTTCATCAAGTTCTTGTTCATCACTATCACTTTCACTATCATTTCTCATAGTGTGTTTGTTACTAGATTTGCCTATTTTCAGAGAAGATTTGAATGCAGACTCAATAGTTGGTAAGACATTGTTCTCATAGTTGTTCATCTCAAATGCAATAAGTCTACCAATCAAACTATCAAGAGTAACATTGTTACTTTCTACTGCTCTCATTTCTTGAATTGCACATACTCTAATAGCATAAATAGGTAGTAAGGTTCTCATAATTTTACTTACCACTATTTCTTCCTCAAGTACTCCTTCTCCTCATATAGCATTAACAACTTCTTTGATTCTGCTATTGTACTGAGTGATGTTCTCTCCTTTCATTCTTAGATCATCAAACTTTCCTCTTAGGCTTTCAGATCAAGCTCTCAGCACATTTGTATCTCCTCCATGTACTAGCTTGAGTTTGTCCCACATTTTCTTTGTAGTTGTACATGATTTGACATCTTCAAATTCAGCATTAGATAGTGAAGAAGCAAGTTCTATCATCATAGAATTGTGTTCATGTTTCTCTCTCAATTGATCAACTATCGGAGGTCCAGTAGGTGCAACAAATTTAATATCCAAGTATTGTGTAATACCATTTCTAATACCTGATAGATGGAGTCTTATCCTACTTTTCCATGATGCAAAGTTTTCTTTGTTCAACGTAGGCACATCCCTGTTACTCATCTTTTGATCTTTAGTTTGAGTCTTTAAACTCTCTTCCAAGCACCAAAGCTCTGATACCAATTGTTAGAATAACTAAGAGGGGGTGGGGTGTGAATTAGTGGCCTCAAAAATTAATCCAATAATCCAACCTGAACTTATATCACAAATATAATACCTTCAATTATCTTCCAATCCTACAAGATGTATGCCTTTAAATATTCTTAACAAATGTATACTGCTCAGTAAGATATATTGTTTATCTTTTTCTAGCCTTTACTGAGTAGCAACAATTAAACTTAGTGTTTACCAACCAATCCTATTTTAGTAATGTGTAAAGAAAAACATCAAAGAAATGAACCAAATACACATTTGACACATGGATTTTTAACGTGGAAACCCTGTTATAGGAAAAACCACTTGGGACCAGTAACCCAAAATTTTCACTCTTCTGAAGTGAGCTCGGTGAAGAGCCAACACTGTTAAAGGTTACAAACACACTGTTAAGTGCGACCTTGTTAGAGGATTCAAAACTAGCAGTTTGTCTTTTGACCTAGCATTCACTGTGTTTTCAACAAGAAAACCTTTTGATACTCTTGAGTATCTCAATAGAATAAGGATGGTTAAATCCCACTCAGTTAAGAGATTTTCTGGATCAATGTTTAAACTGAAACAATAAATGATCTATTCAATAATACAACTTTAACTTGAAGATTTTTAGATCTATTGTTAGTGCATAATACCTCTTTGATCAATGTTCTCTTCAATTCCTTTTCTCCCCTTCTTTCCTCTTTCTGCTTGGTGAATGCTCTTGCTTCTGTTGCTCGATGTCTGCAGAATTTCTTTGGCTCTATTCTTCAGCCTGTATGATCAGATCTACATGAAGACTTCTATCTTCACCAAAATTATATTCAAGATTCATCTCTTTATAATGAATTCCTTGTCTCTTTATATAGGTATGATTAGCCACTCAATCTCCTTGCCTTTCTTGTTTTTTACGTAGATTGCTTCTTGATCCGCTAATCCCTCTATGCATTGCTTTAATATTTAAATCTTTTCTTTAGTTTTATTCCGTAGATTTCTCCTTGACAACTGTGAATAAGACTAGCTTTAAATATTCTTCTTATCCTTAGTTCTACTGGTTGATGAAAATAAAGCAATCAATCAGTTAACTCTAAATATAGCTCTGTCAGCTAAGTAGTTTTGTCATTTTATAACTCTAGTTGATTTGGGTCATCAACTCTTAGTTTTCTCAGTAAAACTTGCTTGGGTACTACTGATATCGGGTAACACTATTCTTGGGTAACATTGTCCGTCGGGCAACACTGTGAACTGCTCAGGGTTCATTGTCCTCGGGTAACCCTATCACTCGGTGTATACCTTTACTGATGAAAAAACTTTGTCTCTTTAGATCTTCAAGTGTTGTGACAATATATGTATGAGAAATCATAACATATTCAGTTGACATCAATGAAAATACAATACATTAACTTATTTAATGTCTTGCATTTACTTTCTGTAGCTCAGTGATCATCAACTTATCATCTTCAAACATTCAATCAGTTATAGTTCATCAATCAATAGTGTTGGTTCCCAAATCAACAGATTGGAAAATTCCAAATGATTTGGACAACTAACTATATTTAGTAATATGTCAAGATGACATTAGTGTCTTGAAATAGATTCAATTGTATATTCTTTGCAACTATCTTCAACTACTCAATTTGTTAGTTTGAAATGATTTTAAATCTTCCGTTGCTTTGAATTTGATTGCTTTTATTATTTTATGTTGTTCTATTTGTTCCTACTGAAATTAATAATTTATTTTGATTGAAATTTTTATCCCTTATGTGTAAGTTTTTATAGAGTCACTTCTCCTCAAATATTCATGTATAACTTTGAAAGACAATTTTTAAACTTACCCCTTGGGTAAATTTGTCAACCATTCAATTCTATTAATGCAAGATAATAAACACATAACATATCAACAATTCTAACTGATTTTAACTTCTCCTTAAGAAGACCAATCAGACAAGAAATGTAAGGACAACACTTCTCAAACACTTATTGATATTTATATTAGTGTGAAAGTAAATAAATTCTTGCACAAGAATTTAAAATGGCAATTAATTCCTTGAATTAATTATCACAAAGAACTAACTTGATAAGAAAATAATCCGCACCATAATTGTAGAGAAATGAACTGAGTCTTTGTATTAATTCTGAAATGTCATGTACATGGAGTTTTTTTACAGCTTCCTTCTATTCTCATGTATCTATTGTCTATATTCTATATCATATGGTCTCCCCTTCTACACGATTATTGTTTCTCCTTCATATAAAACTAGGAGAAGTCACAAGCTTCAAACCATTTACAATCACACATTTTCATAACTAAACATACACCATAAAAACCTTCAAACTAAGACATGTCATGTTAACAAAGTGAAAACATAATTAGAAACAAAGTAACATTATGATTGAAATGAGGGAACAATGACCCCAAGGTATGATTCATCACATAATCCTTCACCAACTTTCTCATTTTCTTTAGACGCTTCTTCTTTCCTATAAGACCCCTTTATGATAGGGTTCCGATACTTATCAACCCATTCTAAAATTTGAACATGAGTTGGTCATTGGCGATGGAGGATGTCGGATATGGTGAGCAAGTGATCTTTCCATTTCTTACTGGCCATAGCCCTGCCTTCAATCATAAACTTTGAGAATATATTTTTTAATACCACAACGACGTCTAGGAACATGTTGAAACTCTTGATGCTGAAATCTTTATCCTCTTTCAAATGAGATGTGAATTTTGGAACCATGTCTTTATATTCTATTTTCCATTCCTTTGGACTCTTGACAAGACCTTCTTTATCAAAAAGTTCAAGAATTGTCTAATGTTCAATGGTATGGAAGGAGGATATTTTCTCCTTTATTCTCCCTTCCTCTTTCTCTATATATCCAATTTCTTTTATGATTGAAGCAATCATTTCCTCTATTTCCTTTATCTCTTTAGGTATGTCCATATCACTTTGAGAAACTTCACAAAGCTTGATAAAATTAAAATGAGAAGGCTTCCATCTCCTAGAAATCTCTTTTAGTTGTGGCCTATGTTTGTTAAAAGTTTCCAACATGTCCAATAAAACCTAATACCCTTCATATACTTCATCTTATTTACTGATCAATAGACCAACCCTGTGTGCCAATACTTGTTCCAAATCATTTAGTCTTTGTCTAGGAATTTCCTCTAAAATTATCTCATTTGTGCTTCTCAGTTGGCCATTTTCCTCTTCATATATTTTTTTATCTTTTCTTTTGACACTTCATCATGTGTCATATCAACAGGTGTGGAAGTTGCATCTTTATGAAGTACCAAAGCTTTGCTTTGGTCATTACCTTTCAATTATTTTATCTCATTTTGAAATCTTTCCCTTTCAAGGTATAATTCTGTTAGAAATATTAAGAAAACAAATAGAGATTAGGAATGAAAGAATCCAAGAGAGAGTTTGCAAGAAGTGAGAATTTTACCATAACCCAGTGAATGAAGGATGGTTCAGTAGCTTTCACCAAAAACATCAAGGAGGTCAAGATCAACACAAAGAAAATGTTTTTGAAAGGGGAAAACTAAGAAAACCCCTCGTGCTTATAATATGACTGAGACAAGAAGCCAAGAAAGAGAGAGAGCTTGAGAAAGAAGCCCATTACAACATTGTGAGAGAAAGAATGATAATGAGAGATGATGAGAGAAGGAATCCCATGAGAACCAACTTGTGAGAGCCAACTTGTGAACTAACTTGAGAAGTGTGCGAGAAGCATCTCTTAAGTAGAGATGAGTGAAGGAGTTTGCATGTAACTCCTATACTCTATGAGTGCCACATTCATGTAGGAATCCTCTTAAGGAGGAATATCTAATTTTCTTATTAAAGGAAATACAAATATGTGAAATGTCTCTGGTTTATCCTTTAATTACATAGTTCACCAAGGAAAGATTAATTTGTAACATCCCCCTTTAATCTTTACTTGGGGAGATGAGATCAATAGGTATCAAACCCAAATGTTTACAATGGTTTTGAGATGGTTATTTTCAAAAAGTCTTCATTAGAATGTTGACAGCTTTATCATCATGCATTTCTTCAACTGGTACTATGGAGCTTGAATAGTACATAAGAATTGTTGCTAAGTGGATAGCACTTTGACAATAGAAAGGTGTAGATTCTTGTTGAGGGGGGCCCAAACCTTCAAGTGACCATTTCTATTCTTGAGATGCATTTGTAGATTATGTATTTTCATTTCTAGTAGACAATAGAGGTGGAGCTTGATCAACACCTGAGCCTGCAATAAGGTAATAACCACTAGTAGAGCTCCCATCATTGAGATCTCCTAGTGTTGAATTAGTAACACTTTGGAAAGTAAAATCATGTTGTGAATAATCAGTCATAGCATCAGAAATGCAATCTTCAGTTTCATAAAACAAATATGTAATGTATTCATCACAATATGAAGAATCAAAAGGAGTAGAGCTAGTATAAGCATCACCATTATTGTGATTATCCTCCACAACAATCATAGGATTAGTACTATCAGCATGAATTTCATTTTGAGTAATAAGTATATCTTTCTTAGGATAGTTAAAAGAAGGAAAAGTAACATTAAGAAATGTAGAGGTAATTTCCTCTTCTTGTTCTAAGATATCATCAAAATGAGAGCAAGAATCATCAAATTGCATTGCATCATGAGGAGAGAGCATAGAATCACTTAAAATTAAAGTAGTTTATGTAGGAAGATAGTAATCAAGAGGGTTATTCAAAAAATAGCCATCATCATATGGTTCATCCCAAATAGTATTATCATCATAGTGAGAAGTAGACATCCCATAACGAATAGTAATATCATGACGAGTGTTATTGTTATGATATTTTTTATTATTAGGAGTAGATGATTTCTCATTTTTGAGTTTCTTATAATAATTATTGATCACATGACCATATTTTTCACAATAATTACAATGGGGTCTATTAGAATTATTATGATAACCATTTTTATGATTATGATTATTTGTTCTATTATTATGCAATCTAGACATAAAAGCATGTTCATTGGTTTTGATTGTGCCAAATTGAATTAACTTACCCTCTTCTTGATGTAAAATTTGTTGACATATAGCATAAGTTAATTGAGATGCTAACAAAGGAAGAGCTAATTGAGAATGAATATTAGTGATAAATTGTTGAAATTGTTTAGGAAGACATTTTTTAAAATGATATGAATTAACTGAATCTCAGATAAAGTTACTCCTATACTAGTTAATTGACTTCAAAACGAACCAAACTTAAGTAAAAATTCATCCATGGTTTTGAAATCTGTATACCTGAGATCCTCCAATTGATCTTGGAGTTGAATATTTTGAGATTCATTTGCACTGTTAAAATTATTTTTCAAACTCCTCCATGATGCATGTGCTTGAGTACAATGGGCAATTAAGACATATAAATCAAGATTTAATGAAATTCCTATAAGACCTAAAGCCTCATCATTTTTTTCTTTCTCCATATACTTGATATTGCAACTAGTGCAGCTTTTGAGCCTACTCTAGTTCCTCCTGGATGTGATTGACTTGATCTTTGTTAAACATTTCCCTATGCATTAACTCTAAAGAAGATACCAAGGGATTAGTGTTCTCTATTGTTTGAATTGTTTCCATTCTATTATTTCCTTCCACAATGTAAAGAAGTTTGGGCTTATGAGGACCCTTGAAACCCACCCATGTGACCAAAGTCTCGGTCTTGGGGTTATACCTTGATTCAACTATCTTTTCATCAGTATCAAATTCGATAACAAATGTGGGGTCATCTTGTTTTCTAAATTGGTCTAAAAGAAATAAATGTTGAAGGGTAAGTCCTAGAATAATCAACATATCACTCTTCTTTACATCTCTTTGACCTCCTCCAAGGTGTAATTTATCTCATCAAGATTAAGCTCCTTTGGTGTTTTTTGAATGAATTCCTCATGCTTTGACCCTTCCACTCCCATCAAATTTAATTTATTCCTTTCTTCAAAACTTTTCATTTTCATATGTATCCAAAAACCCTTCAATTCCTAAGTTTCAATACATTTTTCATCCTCAATAAACCTTGTTGATATAGCTTCCCTTTCATCCATGATATTAATAGATTCTGTTGGTACCCTAAATTTTGAGAATTTAGAAGTCCCAATAGTTATCAAGAAGAAAGTTTCTCCATACTAAAAAAATCAAAGGAAGGAAGATTTATGACACAAATAAATAGAACTAACTAATCAAAGCCTTTAGAAAATGTTGGAATTTCGACCTGCTACAAAGATGATGCCGACAAAGGATGAAGATGGTCAAATTTTAAACATATGAAAATGACCCAATTCGGGAAATCAAATTTCCTATCTCCAACAGAAATATTAGGTTTTCACAAGGTGTTTTGGATTTTCGGCCAAAGCTAAATTTGAAAGTTAGGTAGTTATTTTTTAATTAGTTTATTATTTTTTCAAAATAATTTATAATAAGGGTTATGTCTTTTCACCCTAAATAGGTGTGAAAACCACTCAAACACATATATATACATAATTTAAAGAGACAAGACAAGACAATACATATTTTTAATAGGATAGAATTTCATCACAACTACAACATGGACTCTGTTGCACTATTTTTTCAACATTAATAAAGATAAGTGCTCTTCTTTTTACTTGTGGTTATAAGTTATATATTTTCAATTAGTCTTTCAGATATTCTATTTTATAGAGTGTTTCATTGTGTTAAATTCCCTGAGTATCATAATTCAAAATTAATATATATAGTTTAAATATCAATTGAAAGATATGCGTATCTTCTCTTGTTTTTATCAGTCTCTTAATTTGAGTTAAATTCGATAAGATTAGCTATATAGATTGATTTGAATTATAAGTCAAGTGGAAGCCTGTGAAGTGACAGTCTTGCTTTATTAAAAGCAAGTTTTTAAAACTGTCTCCGATTGTACATAGGATTGAGAATTTTCTGACTCTATAGCCCAAGTATTTAGAAGGCACTGATCTAATCACTATTTAGAAATTGTCATTTGGTTCATACTTTGTAGTTTGTAGATTATTTAATTATTATTTTAAAAGCATTACTTTTCAGTCCTTAGTATAATCCATTTTAGTCAAGATTTATAAAGTAGAGATTATAAGGAGATTTGTTGCTTTCCTCCAAGGATCATTCACCGCCTTTGAAGGAAATTTGTTCTATGTACGCAGTGGTGGGACATAGAAAATTTGATAGTTCAAACTGAAATCAGGCCTACCAGTCTTGGCTTGATTAAGCCAAAATTGCAGAGGTATCAGTGGTGCATCACCATTATACCTATCAGTTGGCCAAAAGTGATCCATCATTTTTGGGCATCAACAAATTGGCAACTCTGCTGGGGAGGTTATCTATGAAAGACAATTTTCAAGATTACCTAGAAGCTTTGGTGATATAATTAAGACTCTACTAGAGATAAGAACTCAAAAGACATTAATTTTTTTTCTTCTGGCAAGAAGGTGGAAACTATATTTAACAAAACATTTTAGTTAGTGACTCTACTGAGGGATAAGACCTAGAAGGAGATAAGTAAAGTTTTCCTGTTTAAAGAGGTGGTGACTCTATTAAAAAGAACCTAATGTATAAAGAAAGAAGTTACTACAAATTCAGATATTCAATATGTACTGGAATACATATTCACATAAAGTATCAAACTTTTGTGACCCAAGACCAAAATTTATTATTGAAGTATATAGACCATTGAGTTTTGATAACATCCATGGTGGTCAGAAATATTTTCCTCTTAAACTAAAAAAATATGTTCCAAACTTTTGTGGAGATGGATCAAAATCACCAATGGAGCATTTGCAGGCATTTTATAATTTGTTTTTAGATTGTCATATCTATGCAGAAGATGTTATTATGAAACTATTTGTAAGATCATTGATAGATCATGCAGGTTTGCTTTTTAGTATGACACCTGAACAAAGTATCTCATCATGGAGAGAGTTTGAGAAATGGTTTCTTGATACATTTCATGATGCAAGTGAAGATGGCATGCATTATGAACAGGATAAGATTCAAGATCACAATATGGAAGAGGACTCTTACATGTCTCCTTTAGATGCATTTTTTAGCTTGAAGAGATTTTAAGGGGAGTCTTCTACACATTTGCTGATAAGAATGGTGAACATTCTTTGAGAAATAACTTCAAACATTGTGCCTTCACAAAAAGAAATCATGAGAAAGGTCAAAAAATTGGAAATCACATCAGATGATCCTTCTGTAAAGCTCCTTGTACATATATTAGAAGAAGATGATAAAGATAAAAAATGGGAGGCTTATGCTCAGATTGAACAAGGCCTTTTTCTTGAAGATTATCTCAGTGAGGAAGATGAGTGCACTAGTCATACAGAAGATAAAGAAGCATCCATTCCTGAGAACCATAATAATACTTGTGATGACATGGAGGAGAAAAATTTGGATCAGATTGAAGAAGAATTTGTACATAGTGAGATTTGCATGGAAATAGGTATCAATGACCATGATGGTGAGGAAAAAGATATTCTCAAAGAAGAAATCTCATATTTACTAGACATGGAATATCAAAATATGTTGAGAAGAGTGGTCAAATTTTTTTCTCAATGCACCATGATAATAAAGTTGATGGACCAATACATACTCAAGGGGTACTAGATGAAGAAGATGAAAAATTTTAGGAATCAAATAACGGAGATGAAATAGAACATCATACAACATATGAACATGAAGAAGTTTCAGATGAAATCTCTCATGGAGATATGCTTGAGTTCTCTATATCCTTGAATACATTATTTAAAGAATATTTTCTATGCAATCAAGTTCATCAACATCATGATAAAGACAGTGGGCCTAGTGATCATTTTGAAGATGATGAAACTCAAAATATGTATGGGGAAGTGTATTCAGAAAGTGAGACATGCATTATCTCATCCTATGAGCAGAAGTTATATCAAACATGTGAAGATGAGATGGAATCAAAAATAAATAATGAGGAGAATGTGTTGAATATTAGTTCTAAAAATTATCTGATCAAATTCTTGATAGGAATGAAGTTCTTGAATGTGAGTTATCTCCAAATCCTTTTTGTGAAGAGAAACAAAATCTTGAGTATAGGGAAGATTATGTACGTAAAGGCATCCATGTAGAAGAGCTTAATCTAGTTACTTGTAGGGTTGATCAAATGCATGGGGATCTTCTATTTAGCAAGGACTATTATGCACTTGCTGACTTTTCTAAGGGTAAAAAAAAGTCAAAGCATAATAATAAAGAAATGAATATTGTCCATGATAATGGTGGCATCATATTAGAGAGATCCAAAGTATTACATGATTAGAATTATGTGTTTGATAGAGGAAAGAAGTAGTGTTAATTTTTTGGGGGCCTGGGGCCATCCAATTTCACTTTGCATCAGATTAAGTGTGGATACTTGGTTTGCTTCTCCAGAGATAACTAGAATCTCGCTATGTTCACAGGGAGCATATGTCCCTAGAAAGAGCCACTGTTGGTACCCTAAATTTTGAGAATTTAGAAGTCCCAATAGTTATGAAGAAGAAAGTTGCTCCATAGTAAAAAAATCAAAGGAAGGAATATTTATGACACAAATAAATAGAACTAACTAATCAAAGCCTTTAGAAAATTTTGGAATTTCAACCTGCTACAAAGATGATGCTGACATAGGATGAAGATGGTCGAATTTAAAAAAAATAAAAATGACCCAGTTTGGGAAATCAAATTTCCTTTCTCCAACAGAAATATTAGGTTTGCACAAGGTGTTTTGGATTTTCAACCAAAGCCAAATCCAAAAGTTAGGTAGTTATTTTTTAATTAGTTTATTGTTTTTTCAAAATAATTTATAATAAGGGTTATGTCTTTTCACCCTAAAGAGGTGTGAAAGCCACTCAAACAAATATATATACATAATTTAAAGAGACAAGACAAGACAATACATATTTTTAATAGGATAGAATTTGATCACAACTACAACATGGACTCTGATGTACTATTTTTTCAATATTAATAAAGATAAGTGATATTCTTTTTACTTGTGGTTATAAGTTATATATTTTCAATTAGTCTTTCAGATATTCTATTTTATAGAGTGTTTCATTGTGTTACATTCCCTGAGTATCATAATTCAAAATTAATATATATAGTTTAAATATCAATTGAAAGATCTGTGTGTCTTCTCTTGTTTTTATCAATCTCTTAATTTGAGTTAAATTTGATAAGATTAGCTATATAGATTGATTTGAATTATAAGTCAAGTGGAAGCCTATGACGTGATAGTCTTGTTTTATTAAAATCAAGTTTTTAAAACTGTCTCTGATTGTACGTAGGATTGAGCATTTTATGACTCTATAGCCCAAGTATTTAGAAGGCACTGATCTAATCACTATTTAGAAATTGTCATTTGGTTCATACTTTGTAGTTTGTAGATTATTTAATTATTATTTCAAAAGAATTACTTTTAAGTCCTTAGTATAATCCATTTTAGTCAAGACTTATAAAGTATAGATTATAAGGAGATTTATTGTTTTCCTCCAAGGATCATTCACCACCTTTGGAGGAACTTTGTTCTGTGTACGCAGTGGTGGGACATAGAAAATTTGATAGTTCAAAGTGAAATCAGGCCTACCAACCTTGGCTTGATTAAGCTAAAATTGCAGAGGTATCAAGTGGTGCATCACCATTATACCTGTCAGTTGGCCAAAAGTGATCCATCATTTTTGGGCACCAATAGGTTCCTCTTCTTGTTAAAGCTAAGCATAGTAGCCATGAGATTTCTCCTGAAATACCAATGGAGAACCATGCCTGTCTACTTCTTCATCATTACCAAGTGCTCTGAGTGCACTAGTGGCCTCTTCAATATATCCTTCTCCTTGTGAGTCATCATGGGGAACAATAGGGGCCACTTCTTCTTTATTTTTCTTTTTAGGAGGAGGGGAATTTGTTGCATCATCAGAATCTAAATCATGAATAATTAAATTTTTATGCCTTTTAGGAGGAGAAGGCTTAACCTCTAGTGGAACACCACTCATAGATTTTCCAAATAATCTTTAAAAATATCTGAAACACAATTCCATTCTTATTATCTCATTGGTCAGATCATGATGAAACTGTGGCAATCCCTTTTTTTTTTGTCTTTCATCTTCTAACTTCTTTAATATGTTCCATTTTTCCATTTTTGCATTACATCTGAAGGATTCATACAATTTTGGGCAATATCTTCAGTTATGTCTATTTTATGTTTAAATTATTTGATGGACTTAATGTGACCTTCAGGGTCATAGGCCCTTACCTTTCCATCTATAAAATTATATTCTTCCTTTAAATAACTTTGAAGTTGTTCAATAGAAATAGAACCAATAGAAAAATCTACAAATTTGACCACACGGGGCATGAAAGTTCCCTTTTACCTTGGTCCATTTAATCCCTTTTGAACCACATCAATTTCCAAATAAACTCTATCAGAAACAAAAATTGGTAGTTTATGAGGGGCCTTCTTGCACCCATAAAATCTAATAATAGTGTGCTCACTCTTATAAATAAAATTAGAAAAATTATGGGTATAACACTTCTTAGGATTATGTTTCAATGGTTTCAACACAACCCTTTTCTTAAGAGAAATTCTTTCCTTCTGCAGCCCAAGTGTCATCAATATCCACACAACAAATGAGTCATGAAAAATCTTGTAATTATAATCTCTATTGTTCTTAGCCCATATCCTATACCATAGCTGAACTAGGAATCTTCCTCCTTGATCATCCACCATGGTCAATTTCATGGAGTGTTTGAACAAATTGCTATTTTGGAACAGGATTAGATGGCACAATAGAGAATCATTTTTAAAAGTTCTACTAGTCTTCCAAAGGACTAACTGGTTGTGTAAAATCCTTTCAATCCTAGTAGTAATATCAAATTCTAGGTTGACATTGGGATTATAAATTCTCATTGACATATACATCAAATCTATTGATATTCTTTTATCTATGATCATTGCCATAAAAATTGCACCACCCGTGATAGGTTTTCTGAAAGAAATCCATAAATTCTAGTGTAGGAAATGTAGCCTTACCAGTCACCGTCATTGATTTGTTATTATGTCCCATTTTCCTAAAATATGCTACGTCCCACACCCCCACACTCTTTACCATCATTTCATAGTCTACTAGGTACCCCTCCCTGTCAATTTTGGTAAGTTATTGATTGTTCAAATGGAATAATCCACTGATACATGATTTAGAAACAACAAGAATTGGGTTTTCATCTACCCCTCTGACCGTTCTAGTTTATTTTTTGTAATTACGGGCCAATTGATCAATAAGCTCAACATCTATGAACACATTTGGCATAATAATTTTTTCTAGGTCAATCTTCTAGGGGTTAGACCTAGGAACTTTATCATCCCTATTATTATAGAAATACCAAAATAGGGACCTACCAGTATGTGGTATATTAGAATCTTCACATTCATACTAGAAATCTTGGAAAATGATCTTTGTTCTAGTATCAGTAGACCCAAGAAACACATCTAAGAGGGACTTTGTAAAGGGACTTTCTGTACCTCACCCTTTTCTTCCTCTTTAACCTTTCTCTTGGGAATTTTAGAAAATAAAATCCAAGTTGCAAGTAGAAAGGTTAACCTACAGATTTCTTCCAAGCCTTCTGCAAATGATGACGGACTTCTTCTCACCACTTCACTTTCATCTCAGTAAATCCTTGAAGTTTGATTACCACTTGTGTTGTTTTAATTCATCTTTTGGCTCTTTTAATTCTGAGCACATAAGCATTTGATTCCTATCACACTTTGACATCTGTGTTTTGTCAATCCATTAATATGATGGCCAACTCATTTTAGTACCTCTTTTACTACATTGCAAATGTCTTTTATTCAAATCCGTGAAATGGTGACCATTTTTCCAATTCTCAAGTGGTAAATATGCTCTTTGCGAAATGGCGATGACTTAATTGTTTCACAACCTTTACTTTTTTTTTTCTTTGCAAAACAACAATCGGTTCGCTATTTGCAACTTTTATTTTATGTCTTTGTGAAACAACATTGGCTTTGCTATTTCTCAGCCCTTTTTTTCTATCTGTGAAACAACGAACAATGTATGAAACAACCTTATATGTGCATCTCTTACCTATTTTTTTAATGGATCATTGAAGCTTTCTGTTAGGTATTTTCCTTTGTATTTTATGAGGTATTTTTATATAACCTACAATCTGATATTAGAATAAATATGCTTCACAACATTCACTTTCTAATGTATGTAAATCTTTTGGGCCAAGATAGACATTCTATTTGGGCTATTGTTGTGGTGAAACTTTAGTAACTTTACAAAATCTTGGTGATGACTAACATGGTTCACTAGGAAAAGGTCTTAAAGTTCATATGTATGGTCAACATTATGTCAAAATTTTGAGGTTCCAAAAAATAGATTGGAAAGTTCTCAAAGTATGCCAAGCTTTGTGCTCAAACTCTCGAAGTGATAATTGGTAGTAGGATGTTATACTTTTAGGTACATCAATTATAAATTAAGGTCATATATAATGGTAAATAATTAATTATATGTCATTTGTGAATTTCAATTTTTGTATCCAGTTCGTTGAGAGTGGGATGCACTACATTTTTATGTCGTGAACAATCTTGATTGGATGATGGTATGGATTGAACGATGCCAAAAATATGGTCATGCATTAACATGGGAAGGTGTGGCTTCATTGGTTAAAGAAGCTCATCATAATGGAGATTCCAATGTTACACCAAGGGAAATTGATTTAGCACATGGTTTAAGAGATAAATAGGTATGTATAAATATATTAATCACCCATATTATTTAACTATTTTTAATTATATTAATGTGTGTGTGTGTGTGTGTGTGTGTGTGTGTGTGTGTGTGTGTGTGTGTGTTGAGTTTTTTTTCTTTGCATACATTCAGCCAAGAATAAATATGTTTATCAACTGATGATGCAATAATTATTACATGTTTGACATATTGCAAGTGAAAGAACAAAAGGCTATGTGGTGCAATTGTCATAAATTTTGAATCAAAAAGTTGGATGACATGAAAAAAACTTGTGATTCTCGGATAACTGTAGTCTTTCATGTGACTAATGTTTCATCTAGAAGAGACATACATCCATAATTCTTAGAAAAATGATACTATGGGATTTTGGATGATATACTTGTGTGTGACTTTAAGTCCTTCAAATTAGTTATGTTTGTCTTCCAATCGTACAGGCTATGATTGAATGAAAATGATCTGGAGAGAACTATTATTGAAAATGATAATGGATTTACCATGGTTAATATAAGGTTGATCGAGTGAGTTGGAAATGAGGCCTATGTTCTTTCAAGCCAATGTGAGTAGGTATTTTATTCAGAGGTTCCAAGTAAACCGAGTTGGTCATTTGTTGTTAGTCAATATCTAAGAGGAAGGGTGGTAAAGTATAATGTGGTGGAAGAAGAATATATCGAAGAACTAGAAGATGATGTAGATGATGATCAAGATCAATAGTTAGTTGATGATGTGCCTGACGAAGATGTTGAAGAAGAGGAACTAGATCATGATGATGTAGGACTTAATTTTCATGAAGGTGATATCCGTGTGGATGATGACATTATTGAAACTAATATTAGTGACGACGGCAATGATATGACCAATCCTTACAATGTCAAATCTAGATTGGATGATATCGACACAAGTTGGATGAAGAAGAAGATCAATGACATTCAAATGTATTAGTTATGTGATTATATTATCTAGTTGATATTGACTTATTGATAGAATTATATTTGACTTATATGGTTACAAAATTAAATCATGATGTTTTTTAATTTTTATGCCATTACATAATCAACTCATGATGTAATTTTTAATGTTGTTAATTCATGATGTTACAACTATTGTAGCTCTCCTAGAAATTTCCATATGATAAAATCCTAATTAATCTATGCTTATTGTAACATATAAAATGTAACATATAACAATGTGTAACATAAGAAATGTAACATTTGAAATAAGTGGGAGAAAGATAAGATATTCCTCTTCTATCCCAAGATGCACAAAGGAAATATCCAAATTGATCAACCCAAAAAGGATTAATGCACAAATGAATCAATCATTTGGAAATGAGAGCAAAGAGGAAAGTCTTAAATTCCCCATTTTATGGAAAGGAATGAATGTGATAGTTCTAGGAATTGAAATGGATGAGATGAAGTACCAACCTTAAAATAGTGTAGATCAAAGAACGCTATTTTTTGAGGTCTGTAGGCTATTTCTGGAAAAACTAAAGTATGATCTAGAACCAGAACGCAGAGACGAACAAAACCCATAAATTTTTTTCTATTCTAATGTTGTCTTATGAAAAAGGTTGACCTTGACCCACAAATGTCAACCCTGACCCAATAATGTTGACCCTGACTTGCACAGATCTAAAAGTTACTCTGTTCGCATCATCCGCAAGAAAGCTGAAAGGGTATCCAGATCTGGTCTCAAAACTGCAATCCTGAACCTATACCTGCAAGAAAAAGAGGTTTGTTTGTTGCGGGGGAGGGGTTTGCCTTGGTCAAACCCTGGTTTTAGAATTAACCTTATAATCAAATTGAAATTTCATAAACAAAGTAAATAAACAAATTCACCTTGCTTGTATGGAGACCCTTGTGGTGGATTCAAATCCTTAGATCCACAAGGATGAATGCTTGAAGTTGT
>MU226922.1:246846-260382 GCA_018584345.1 Thuja plicata | reverse complement strand
ATCTTGGGCACAAAGGCCAACATAGAAAACAATAATTAAGGGTCCATGGCACAAAACTCTAGAGAGGTGCACATGGAGAGGAGAACCAAATTAAAGTCTTGACACAAAACTCTAGAAGGGGTCCACCTTTAAGGTAGAAATAATTATTTAAGAGCCTTGTCACAAAATTCAAGGTAAGGCCAACCCCAAAGTTAATTTGAGTACTAGGCAAAAAACTCAAGAAAGGCTTATCTCAAATAATAAATTAGGAATCCTACACAAAGCTCGAGAAAGGTCCACCTCAAATATTAATTTAAGAGTTCAACACTTAACTCAAGGAATAATGGCCCCAAAGAGGGAAAATATAAATTTTGATGAAACCCCGAAATTGGGACTCAACCCCAAAGGCCCTGGACACTGGGGTCAAGGTCGAGGTCGACCCTGACCCAGAGGGTCAGAACCTCGGGAAATGTGTTAGAGTCTCAGAAATAGAGAGAAAAGGCAAAAAAGAGGGGTAGAACAGGGACATAAGCACATGAAACTCCACAGAAGCATGAAGGTGTCTAAATTAGGACCATAACAGCTTACTAGGGAAGGCTAAAAGGTCTCAAAATGGAGTGCTTCCATTTTAAGATGATACACTTATTTATGATTAGATATTATTTGATCATATCTTTGGTTATTTCATTCCCAAAAAAATTGGTGTTTCCTCATGTTGACCCCGCATGGTGACATGTGGATGAGGCCAACATTGAAATTTTTTCAATTGGTGCATGTATAGAATGAAACTTGATATGGTTAGCCTAGATGCATGCATTGATGATATGCGAGGGTTTCAAGATTCAAACATGAGTTCATGCTATATAAAGGCATCTCATCCTTCCTAATAATACAAGTTGCCTTATTCTTCATCTCTTTAATATATTTTAAGCATTTATTTAGTTAATGGTTTCAAAAGACGAGGCTCTTTGAGCCTCACCTTTGATCTATTACACATCAGTTTGTGTATTTTAATCAGCAATGGATATTTAGATGATCTTTTAAAAGCTCAATGGATATAAACATGATAATAGGAAGCTAAAAAAATGAGTATGTTTTGTTTACTGAACCTAAACCACAAGGTTTGTCACTCTAATGATAAAAGCATGTCAAATTAACCCCTAACACGTATTGGTGGAATAAGAAGATATCAAAGAACTAGAAGATGATGTAACTGATTATTAGGATCAACAGTTAGTTGATGTTGTGCCTAACAAAGATGTCAAAGAAGAGGAACTAGATCATGATGATGTAGGAGTTAATGTTCATGAAGAAGATATCCATGTGGATGATGACATTAACAAAATTGATAAAAATGATGATGATGATGATGAAATGACCAATCCTTACAATGTTGAATCTCGATTGGATGACACATACAAAGAGTTACAAGTTTCCTTATTCTTCAAATTGCCTTATTCTTCAAGTTGAATCTCGTCCTTCCTAATAATAAAAGTTGCCTTATTTTTTTGTCTCTTTCATATATTGTTCTTAGAATTTCTTTGGTTAATGGTTTCAAAAGATGAGGCTATCTAAGCCTCACCTTGGATCTATTACACACCAGTTTGTGCATTTTCATTAGCAATGAATATTTAGACGATCTTTAAAAAGGTCATTGACTATAAAATTGGTCCAATCTCACATTAGCCCTTGGGTAATTATACATTTCCTCCAAGTTGAATGGAACCTTTTGTACCAATGCATCTATTTTTTCCTACCCTCATGGATCAAGACTTGACACCACCTTAACAATCTTCTTTATGTCATATAACATATCTCCAAAGTTCCTTTGGCATTCTTTACATGTGTCAATATCAACTAGAGTGAATATATTTGTAAAGTTTCGTAACACATTCTGTGACAAGGAAATGAATCATTTGGATTAAGGAGTACTTTCCTAAACCATTCCTTCATATATATTTTGAATTTTGGCACGCATGCAGGAGCACGACATAACATACTGCACCAAGACCCTAAATGGAGAGTTGCACCGAGAACCACTTCATCCAATCCCTGAGTGGAGAGTTGTGAGAGTTCACTGGATGAGTCTTGAAAGGCCATTGAGTCAAGGAGGAAGACTAGGAACCATTTGACATGAGGAAAGATAGAGCGAGAGGTGAGGGTACTCAAAAAGGGAAAATCGACCAAGCGACAATGACTGTAAGTGATTTTTCCCCCACATTTAGAAATCTTGTTGCAAGTATAGTGATTTAGGATTTGTTTGTTCCCATAAAAGTGTTTCATGCTATATTTTGGTCAATTTGAGCCAATGTACCATTGAAAAACCCAAGTACTACCTAGTACTGGTGTCTGGTTAGTTTGAACAACCAAGCTTTGAGATTTCCAATTAGTTGTGTCATCATTTTTGGCCTATGAACTATAGTTTTTGTATCTGTCTTAGAATATTTTTCTACTATAAGATTGAAAGGAATCCTCATCACATAAAAACACATGAAGTTCACTAGGGTTCAAATTTCTAAACTTCAATGAAATAAATTTACATAGTGAGGTCCACAAATGATCAAAGGGACTAAAAATAATACATGGTCTGTGAGTGCAATGAAAAATACCTAGTGCATCTCTGTAAGAGAACATATAGAAGTACAAGAGATAAAAAAAGAAAAGGAGCTATTAAAAAAATCTGAATATTTTACTGAGTCAACCAAACCTCCAAAAGAATAGTACAAATGCTAGCACTAGCGAAAGCCTGAAAGAGAACACTAATGAAAGTGGACTTTTTTTAAAAAGTTCCAAAAGAGTATAAATGGCTCAAAGATGCTATGGGTGTCTAGAAAATGGTGAAGGAATGTTGGATAGGGAGGGACCCAATTAGCCTCTTTAACTGGATTAGTATGTCCATTTAGAAATAGATTGAATTAGACTAATTGGGAGGTACCCAAATATTCTATCCATTTAGAAATAGACTGAAAGGATAGTTGTACAAGGGGTTATTTCACATCAAAGATGGTCCAAAAAATTTCGTAGACTAACTAACTAGATACCAGTACTACCTCAAAGGGACTATTGTCTTTGAGGAAGGTGGTCCAAAAAATTTCATAGATAGGTTTAGACAGTAATAGTAGGCTTCCACCAAATAACCCAATCAACCTCCAAGAAACAAGACAATGACTCCTCTAGATGTTCCAAAAGCCAAAGGCTTCAAAACACATGGTTTGTGACCCTAAAAAACATCCCCATACCTACCAATTGATCTATGATCATCAGACCCTTACAAGGTTTATTGATAAATTCACAACTATTGTTACCTCCACCTGCATTTGACTAGTAGTGACAACCTTGGTTTTTAATCCTCCAACCCCATACCTTGGGATCACATTAACATGAAAGAAAAAAATTTCTAACATATGAATTTTCATATTTTTTCCATAGAGGGATTGAGAGTTATGCAATTTTTAATGTCCATTGGATACCCTAACAAGGGTTTGAACCTCCAATCACAAAAACCATGACAACATTTCCAAAATAACATGAAATTATCTCAAAATTGATTCATTAGAGACTAGAATCAAAGCCTATTCCAACCATGTGTCATTTGTGGCACCAAAATCATGTATGGAAAAGAACAAGGCTCTGGAAGTCGAGAAAATAGTGAAATTCTCATAAATAACAGTGGTCTTTATTAATTTTCCCTCAAAATTAAACAACCACCTCCATACTTGACCCAAAGAGGATTTATATAGTCATTAAAGACACTCACCAATTGTTTTAACCAAATTTTAAATTAGTTGGTTTTTTGGGAAACAAAATGCAACTTTTTGCACCAAAATTGTAAAGTTGCTCATAGCAACTTTTGAGCAATTTTGACAACTTTTGCAATTTTCAACCAAACGATTTCCTACCTATTGGTCCCACTAAGAGGGGGGGTGAATCAGACCAAATCAAACTTAAACACTTAAAATTCAACTCACTGATTCACTTGGTAACACTAAATACAGTAATAACTAATTTACTAAATAACTCAATAACTTAAACAACTATACATCTCATAATATGCAAATCAATCATTCAAAATCAGTAAACATGGTTTAACTCAGTTGACACCAAATTTAATGAGGAAACCCAATTTGAGAAAAACCTCTATAGTAATTGTGACCCACAATAAAAATGTACCTTTTTGAAGTATGCTCTATTAAGAACTTATCCTGTTAAAGATTACAAACACATTTGCTAAATGTGACCCTGTTAAAGGATTTCCCTCAGATCAGTTAAGATCTTCACCCTGTTAGGAGTGGCCTTGCTAGAGGACTTTAAACACTCTTTTGGAATGTTACCTACATCTAGGATTTACAAATAGGACTGTTAAATCCACTTGGTTAAGAGATTTTCTCTATTACAAATGCTAATAAGCAACAATAAAACTTTGATCTGCAAATATAGAAACTACCTTTTTCTTATGTCAGATCCTTTATGATCACATGAATACTGACATCACATTCTCTCTTTGTCTCTGCTTTAGACTATAGATTTGTCTCTTTCTTCTTCTATGTTCTGTTCAGTAACTCTGTCCTTCAAATTTTCCTTCTTAATTCAATTTTACAACATCATAATCTCTATTTCTCATCATTTATATAGATATACTTTTGCCTCTCAATCTCCTTTCTTAGGTTTTCTATCATTTGCGCTCATTCATTCTATCATCTTCTTCATAAATCTTGACTCGGTAAACCATTTCACTTTTACCTCGTAACTTGAACTTTTCTCAGAACTCACATAATTAGGTTTAACCACTTGATCTTCGCCTTAGATCTTTGCATTGAATTTTCTCACTCGTAGATCTTTTAACAAACTTCCTTTAATTCTTATCTCCATCCAGATCATCATAGCCTTGTATTAAATTTAATCTTATCATCATTTATAATCGATATCCTGTACTTGGTAATTTGCTTTGCAACTCAGTAACTAACTCTGTTCACTACTCAATGCTTGATGCTCGGTAACTAAAAACTGATCAACACAACTCTATATCAAATGACTCGGTCTAGCTTGGTAGAGTAACTATTTTCAGTCATAACTAAACTCTTTGTAATTTTTGACTTAATAAATCAAGTGTACCGACCTAATAAAATCAAATATATAGAAGCAAACAACTATATCAACATTACTTAATTATTGTCTAATCTGTATTTGTCACCCATTTAACTTCTCCTTTGTATGATATGGTAACTCAATAAAAATCAGTAAATCAATTGCTTGACATCAATGACAAAATAATAACTGATCTAACCATTTCTACAAACATATATACTTATTATCACTCGGTCTTCATCACCTCCATCAGTTAATCAACACTATCAACCTAAGACTTCTCAAACATTCTAAATGTTACATCAAACCATGAATTGCATCAATTTCATCACTTTTGCCCACCTCTAGATGCATCGACTAGTGCTAACCTATTCAGGACCAGTGCAGGTACCACCAAATAGGTATTTGTCTGATCTTTCTTCCTCGAGTGAGGGAAATTTAGGAAGAGAAGAGGAAAGTGAGACATGTAGTAGGTATAAAAGAGGGAGATACACTAGAGATCAAAATATTAGAAGAAAATTCTAGAAACACAGATTTTTTTCTTGCTGAAGGGGGGTTATTTTCTTATGATGATGAGAGTATAGGCGACATCGAGGTGCCCTTGAGGTATAAACATCTACGAAAACAATGGATACCCAAGGAAATTCCTCCAATAAACAGTGATTTTTGTGCCAACAAGAGGATATATTGCATAACATCATCGTCATTACATGGGTTGGGCCTATTTTGCATGGATGACATAAAGGTCTGTTACGAAAAAGTTACTGAATTGATGTAGTATGTCGGACCCTGTTACAGTTATTGGAATACAAAACCACTAAGAGGGGGGTGAATTAGTGGAACAAATAAAAACTGGAATTTATTGAAACAACTTCAACATGAAAAATATAAGATAATAATGAGATGCTACAATTGACAAGATAAACAAACCATAACAAGTTAGACACAAGGTTTATAGTGGAAAACCCCATAGGATGAAAAACTACTTTCAACTTGTTCTTTATTATCCTTTAAGACAAATATTTTAAAGGGAAGCACCAACACCATTTACAATTAGAAGCACCTACTCCAAGGAACACCCATCCCCCTTATACATTCTAAAGAACCCACTTCATGAAGCACCAACCCCATAAGAATATAGAAGCACCCACTTCCCTTACAAAGAATAAGTGAATTTGAATCAGGGGGTTTCTGTTACAATAAAAAACTTCTGATTACAATATGTCTGCAACATAAACCAAACTCTTCAACCTGAAATGAGATCACTTCCAATTCAAAATCACTACCAAAATATCATTAGAACTGATTCTTCAGACAAGGACACTTTAAATCTGAACTTTACACAATCATATCTTTCTGTAATCAATCATTTGAAACATCTACAAAGTTTCTCTTAACAACACTTGAAATAAAAAAACTTATCCAATTCAAAAACTCAACAATTAAACATTGCATCTTGACAACATTCTGCATCTACAGTCTATCTCAGAATTATTTGACATATTCATGGCAAGACCATATTTAAATCAAGAAACTTTTATAATAGCACTTTAATCAACAAGTTATTATTTAATCCATGAATGTAATAACTCTCTAACAATCTGATCTAACTTACTGAGAGAAAGGAAATAATGTTGTTTGTAAACAAATTAGAACATCTAAAAAGCAATCTCTTACTATTACTTTTGATGATTTTGAATAATATTGTATCCTTCTTCCTATCAGCAATCAAATCTTTAATTGTCTTTATAACACTACATTCATTCTCCCACATAAGTTACTCACAACATATCGATTATTATAAAGAAGCACATATTATCAGATGATCTTCACATCATATCCTTCTTCATTTTTTAAATGGACCAACACACCAACATCAATCTCTGTTCCCAAAATGGTACCCCATTTCCTGAATGTCAACTTATTTAATATACAGAAGATGGTATGTATTACAACCCGCACAAATCGATTTCTATTCAACTGATAACTGCAATCTAAAACCGATACGTTTACAATGCTTTTCCAAAACCGATAATCATGTCTTTCAAATCGGTTCTTAACACAAATAAAAAACCCCTCTATATAAATTGATCTTTGTTTGTCTTCATAATAAAAAATGATTTTGATTATTTGTTTCCACTTCTTAAAGACATAAACTGATCCATCAAAAATGGATTACTAAAAAATTTTCACTTTTAATAAAGAACCGCTCACCTTTAAACAATTTTTTTTTACATCGAAGGCGTTCCTTCTCTTGACAAAAACAAGTCACTTTTAAATCAATGGTTGTGAGGCCTTTAAACAATGCAAGACGATTGCATTAATCTTGGGCGTTGGTTTTAGGTGTTTTCCTAAAATTTATTTTTGATTGCATTTGTTTTTAATATTTATCAGACGTTCCTCTTTTCCAATTTTCTCCTCACGAGTTTTCCCATTTTCTCCTCAGGTATGCCCTTTTTACGTGAGTGGTGGCCTGAGATCCACCAGTTTTCCTTGCGGAATTGTTGCATCTTTTTTCAATGTTCGGTAGCTTGTATCATTTCCACCCCAATCTATGTGAACTATCACCTGCATCCCTGCCCTGGTTGCACAAGCTGGGTATTGCTGCTGACCCACTGCACAAACAATCAAGACCAGATAGATAACATATATCAGGCAAGGGAGTATGTATGTAAAAACCATAGTGATTTAATGAATGCAAATGACAAGTTTGTGGTGATGAAATGAAACAAAACCACTCTTTAAACATAGCTTGTTATGGCTTGTCGAAGGAAGTTTCTAGGAAGAAAGTGTAGGGCTTGGATTGGAAAACTAGAGTGAATGCATAGAACTCGTAAAATAAGTGGCTAAGCTTGTTGGGCACATAAGAAAGTTGAAGTATGATATACCCCAAGAAGAAAATATGTTGAATGAAGTTGTTCTATTGATTGTTGAAGGATCCATGATGTGCGCTTCTCAATTAAAGTCTAGAGCACTTTTCCGGTATACAGTCTTTAAGATTTTACTTTTTTAACTTAATGTGAATTATTTTAGTGTTTTCATGAGTCATTCCTTGTTATTGTAATTAAAATTATCAGTATTGCAGGTGTATGAAGGCTTCTGTTAACTACCAAAGCTTGGGCACTATACGAATGAAAATAAATCAACTGTATCAGGATCTGAGCAAACATCTTTTTACTTTTATGTATAATGAGTTGGAAGCGTCCACACAAGAAGCATTTTTGGATATTTGTTGCTTCTTTGCTAGCTGGAATCGCCACAATGTGTAGTGCATTGTTAGAGCCGAAGAGGTCACATATCTAGAAGAGGCGGCTTTGTTTAAGATGTCCAATAGTGGAAACTTCATTGTTCTCGATATCTTTAGAGAAAAAGGGATGAGTATGTATGAATCCAACAGAAGTACATATATGCAATCATGGATCGATGTTATATGCGAGAATCAGGTATGTCTTTGCATTTGTATACCTGTACAAGGAAGAAATGTAATTTGTAGGAGGAGGATTACATTTAATAAAATATATTATGGTTTAGCAGAGGCTCGATCAAATTAGAGGAGTTTGGCTCAGCAGGGAAGAGACTGAAGCTGCGTATGAATTTGATGAGAATCATATTCTTTCAATGCAAAAATCATTGAGAGTTATGGCCTTGGGGAGCAAGACAAACGTATCACGATCAGCCAAAAAGACACCCAAATTTAAAGTACTGAGGTTCCTCCAACTAGATGGTGACATCTCTGGTTTATGGCCAGCGGATTTGGAGTCTCTTGAATGGTTGGTTGTGTTCCATGATCCTGTATTTAAGGATGGTGTGACCTTGTATCGGGAATTTTTTTCCAAAATTCATTTAATTTTTTATGTACAAATATTTTTTTAGATTTAGAAACAATTTATTTATAATGGAATCACAATATGGATGTAGTTACCAACAGGCTACGGGTGATGAAAGCCACTTCACAGTCGTGGGAGTCTGCAAATTTGCAAGAGTCCATGCCTGCCAACATCATCAACAACCCTTCCTTGGAGGAATTGGATTTAAAAGAAATGAGAACTCTTCAGAGATTACTCAAGAGGATTATCACTTAACTAACCATGAAAGGTTTTGATATTGAATAAATGGGATAAGATGTAGGAGTTGTCTCAGCAGGTATGTGGACTATGTTCATTATGTAAATTGAGCATCACTAGTGGCAATTCTTTGAAGATTCTGCCAAAATTGTTTATAGGGTTTTGGGTGGCTTTAGAGAGAAAGGTCTAACTTGAATTTTCCTAGACTGGGGAAAATTCTAACAGAGAGCCATCAGGAATCCAGTCATAATGAGGAGAAAAATGAAGTTGTGGTTAATTGTATGATCTTTCCATGAAGGCAGAGATAGGTGAATTAAGTACGAAGAAAAAGGTTAGGGCATCACGTGAAAAATGTGGATAGAATTTTCATAGAACAAAAGCTCCACCTCCTATCCATCCTCTTATGTCATTTCTTTACAAGCCTCTCTCCTTTTTGGGACATCTTTAAAACCATGATTTTCTGTGATCAAAAGAAACAAATATTGCTTACAATCTAAAGACAAAGAGATATTGATAATTTAGATACAGGGATCAGAATGGAACTGCATTGGTCCATGAAAGATAAAAATTAACTATTTTAAAACATCCTAAAAGCTGACTTGAGTATTTGAAAAAACTACCATTTTCTTTAGTAGCCTCTGATTTAACTTTCTTTGAATGGTCTTTTACACTTGAAATTAAAAGTTTTACTTTCTTTGCCGACTTTCGTATTAGCTTCAGTGATCAAACTAGGAAATCAAACCCGTGACATGTGATTTAAGAAAATAAATTACAGAAATCCTTGGAGTTCAAGGATTTGAGAATGTAGGCCTACGACTTCATTTTGTGAAATGATACGTATAATTGTTAGTATCTGGCTTTGGTTATTTGTTAAATATTACAAGAAAGGTAAAATGTAAAATGTCTATTGTTTTCAGAGACACAAATGACATTTTTGGTTTACAAAGATTTAATCATTTGCATCCTTTTTTTCCTGGGTCTCTTCCCAAGCTCAACCACTTAGATATTATTATCTATTATTATCTATTGTTATTCTCATTTTTCAAAACATAAAACATTGCATGTTTTCAAATGAATTTTACAACACTTAAAATTAAATATACAACATTTCATCTAAGTTACAAATCACTAAAAATTTCTCTGGTGTACTTATTGCACCCTTAGATGTGATTGCTAGTTCATAAACTTCTTAGTATGAATAGTTCATAAACTTCTTAATATGAATTGGTTTCTATGTCTTATGAGAACCAATTTTTGATTTTGTGTAAGACATACTAAATTTTTTATTTAAATAGATACCACGAATGTCTTTTCAAATTTTTTTTTATATCTCCATTTCAAATCAGTGGTACTCAATTTGTTTTATGTAAATCACCGATTTCATTAGTTTGCAAAATATTCACTTGTCTATTAAATCGGTTATGAAAGAAACTGATTACATTGGTTTGTAAACTAATAGATATGATTAAAAAGAAATTGGTATTTAAAATGATCTTCATTTGGTTGTTAAGAAACATGTCAAATTTGATAGTAGATTGTTTATAGCATTTCCTTCATTTAAGTATCAATGCTTTTCAAAGATTAATCACCAAAATGAGTTGTCAGAGATCGGTTCTCCTTCATTTACAAAAATAAATATCAATCTCCATTTGCAAATAGATGTTAGAAGACATTGATGTAAAGACAAATCCAATGAATTAGATAGTCTTCTTTATCTCCAGTATCCTATTAATAACAAATGCAACCTAGTTATCCAAAGAGTATTAAAACAGTGAGTTTAATATGATTCATATTGCTGTTATGTTTGTAAACAATGTTCATGTCTCCCAAATGACAGGAAGACATTCCTGCAAACGTGACATAAGATTCAACATGAAGGTCAACCTTTACAAATTTGCAAATGATTGATTAATGATGACCGATTAAAGAACCAACATTGACATCAATGACAAATACTAAATTTTCAACAACAGTTACAAAGATTAGATGCAGCTGGTTCAATATACACGAAGTAGGCGTAGGTATACATTGTCAGAAAATTATATACAACTAAAAGATAAGTATCAAAATAAAAGAGTGGATATGTACATTGATGGAAGACCAAAAACATCAAGGAATATTGTAGGGTTTATGATAGTACATGACCTGGGTCAACAAATAAGCAACCTAATTGCATATTTGAGGCGCGCGAGGGAAACATTGTATTTATATGTGCGATAAAATCAATAACTACAAGGGAAGAGTTGTTAATCAATTACAATTTGAATCGCACAGATACAAACATAGTTACTATGGGGGTGTACATACTATATACCATTTTACCCAACCTCCAATTAATGACTCTAATATACCATTTTATTATTATATTTTTTTCATAAGTATTTTGGTTTCATTTCAACAATGTTTTTATATATATAATTTTGGTCATGGCGGGACATTGATCATAGGGGGAAGTCTTTGGCCCTAAGCACAAGTTGCGATGCGTCTTCAGGTGCTTCTACCCAACAATTTTACCTCATTGTAATTGTACATATTAGATAAAATGTTTTATTATTATGTTTTTTTGTGAGTTTATTGGGTTAATTTTGGTAATGTTTTTATATTCTTGTCGCAGTCAAATGATTGAGGAAAGGAACCAGCAGTAGAGGGGAGCATCCATAGGGAGGTGCAGTATTTATTATGCGATGATGACATCGCATATTTGACAAACCTTCTCGATATGATAAGGAAGACCCAAAAAAAATGTAATGAAGAAATCCTTCACTTGTTATTCGTAGTGCCTCAAACAAATGAGATAAGAGAAAGGATTAACATATTGACTAAGATAGCACAAAACTTGCAAGTAGCCTATAGTGAAATCTTTAATTATAATATAAGTTCATTCATGGTTTTATATTTTGTACTCTTTTATGTCATGAACTAAAGTATGTGTTGTTTTTACAAGATTTCTTGCGTCCTCATGATATTGCTAGCCATGATCAGGGTACTATAGGTGCTACCCAGGGAGTAGGGGTTGGTAAACTTATCAATCCTTATCTTCTTGCACATACATAACATATTTCGACCCCTCATCCGTGCCTATATTGTCAACTCACATTTCATAAATACATGGCATGCAAATATCAGGTCACTAATACATTATACCCTAAAAATCGACAAACATTTCCCACAAACCATTAAAATGCTTTTGCTTTGTCGGTGTATTGAAGGAAAATTTTGATTTTTTTTTAATCCATGTCCGTGTTCATCGGAATTCCGATGAACCCGAACGTATAACTAAAAAAAAAAGAGTGATCACTTTCATTGTTAATTTCATTTTGTTTGAATTGAGCCGCGTTGCAAAGCAGAGGCTGAAAGGACTAGGGCGTCATTGTGCAGAGGGGAGGCCAAAAGGATTTTATTGCGTGAAGAGGCCTCAGATATTTTGTAACCTCAAGTGTTGGATGCTCTTCAATCTAGTGTACAACATCTGATTCTTATTGGGAGGCCCTTATCATTATAAGTTATCACCTAGTGGCATGTCACGAGTTGGAGCGCTGGTATGTATGCACGCTCATATATGTATATTAAAATGCACATCTCTGGGTTTAGTAATAGTAATTTATGGACATCCATCAACACACACAGGTATAGAGGGTTTCTAAACCAAGGAAATGACTAGGTAGCGAGATACACAGGCCATGGATTTGTTGAATAATATCTAGAAACTTCTATATGACCAATGCAATTTGTAGGTGAAATCACTGCATCAAAACAATGGATGCCATGGCAGTGATATATACAAAATGTGGAAGCTTAGGCCCGACATGTTAATTGTCTAACTCATGAAATGTTATGTTTGACACAACCCCTCAATAAAATGTGGTCTCAAGCATTGCCATGATTGCAGCTTGCATTCAAAATGGATGATTTGAAACGTCTTTGGAGGCTTTCAAACAAATTGCAATCTCCAAACTAAAAATTGGAAACCACAGATTTTACAATAGAATCTCATCAATGAGGGAGTTGCCCTAATTTACGGTAAAATAAATGATAGAGAAAGTCAATAAAATTATCAGAGGCTTAGCAATGTAGGTAGGGAAGCATGATTGACAAATGCATGATTGTCGATTTCATATAGAGATCACAGTTGAGCTTCAATGGTGTTTGATATATTTTCTTTAGTTCCAAGAGCTACAAAGTGTTAGAGATAATTCATTAAGGTTTATTGAGGAAGTTTGGTAGAGTTCACTGCACATTGGTGGGTTTGATTATTGTTGGGTGTACACTCTAGGGCTAGTCATACATCTTCAAAGGGGTTGTACATTGCTTGAGAACAAGGGTGGAATTTCTTGGAGGGTCTGATTTGAGTTTGCAGAAGTTTTTGACTAGATTTTTGGCACATTTACTCCCTTCTCTCCATTCTTTT
>MU226922.1:187931-213556 GCA_018584345.1 Thuja plicata | reverse complement strand
TTGACTATTATATTTCATAAATGGATGAATGAATGAATGAATGTTAGATGTTAATGGGGAATTTAGAGTGATGTTAGGGGGGGTGGGGCCAAATGAGGTTCCACCTTCACGTGGTTGACCTTGTTAAGTAGAGAATATTAAACTATTCTTGAAACCAAGTGAAGCTCGAGCTAAAATAATGTAGAGCCCTAGTCTAATATCCCCTTAAGGAACCCAACTCAACTCAAGGATTCTACAAGTGTCTTGGAACTCACTCAAGGAACCCAAATCAACTCAAAGATTGTACAAGTGTTCTACTTCAAAAAATGATTTCCTTGCCTATGGTCAACCAAATGCAACAATCTAAAAATCAAAATAATTTTAGTTCAATGTAGTAACATGCCCAATCAAAGAGATCTTAAAATAGTAGCATTTAGAGACTACCTTTGCTACCTATGCTACATAGTCAACAATCATAAGATCAACTACTATTATTATTCTAGTTAAATTGTTGTGTACTCATGATGAATTTTCCATTGTAATTCTGCTTTACTTGATTCAACATGTTCTGATATTTGTTTCTAATTCAATCCATGCCAATGAGTTTGGCGTATTTTCATCAATACAGATTATGCTCCTGAAGTCAATGAGCTTCTTCAATTAGACCTTCAGACAAAAACATCTTAGAAGTAAAAAAATGTAGTAATAATAAGAATTAATGATAGTTATTATTTCTATGTAGGTCACATGATTTCTATGCTAAAAGGTCACCCTATGATCGTGACACCATGAGCATGTTGCTTGTAGTCAAATGCACATGAAAATTATTCAAATTTATTGTTTCCTAATATGTCACCACAAGACTCTTTTCATTGTGCTTTAGCATCCCTTTTCACTTTACCCATCAGTGTTATAACTGCCACCACTAATCAGGTAAAAACTAAAACATATTGATGAAAAATGATTATGGTTGCTAATTTATTCTGTCAATTCATGGAAGATTATGATTTTAGTTATTGTGAAGACACCAGGGCTGAACATCATTATAGAGTACATAATGGGATACATCCTTCCTGGAAAGCCCATTGCCATCATTTGCTTTAAGGTTTATGGGTACATGAGTATGAGTAGTCAGGTAGTTTCATTCTTGTCAAACTTCAAGCTGGGGCATTATATGAAAATCCCACCTCGCTCCATGTTTCTTGTGTAGGTATATTCTGTAATACCCTCTCCTTTACAACTAGGAAATATTTCATGTTCACCAAATAGTAGATCCAATGAAACCGGTCACTTCTCAAATTAACAAAACCACATTTTTTGGTTTTACTTTTTAATAGTAGATTCTCCTTTTGAGTATCTCATCATTATGATATGAAATGAAAAATATTAAAAACTTTCATAGAATCTAATTCAAAAATGTGTGATAACTTCATATTATACTATGGCATGCTTTTTAAAAGATAAGGCTTATGCTTGACCCTATAAAAACATTTCAAAAATTTATCATAAAAGTGAAATCCTCTATTGTTGGAGTGAAGTAAGCCATCATCCATTATTGGAGTGAAGTGAGCCATTGTCGACTACCTATGGCACTTCTATATTCCTATGCCACTTAGCCAATTTTCTTGACCTATCCATTATGGATGGAGTCAAAACTCATCAATTGGATTAACTACTATTACCATCAAATAAAGGTTAAGGTATCCCTTAGATATCTATTTGTAATAGAGAATAAGGTATAAAACATTAATTGCTCTGTCATTGTGAAAATTTAATTCTTTTTAAAAATAAAATAGTTTGTCATTTTTACGACCTTACTAACAGTCAGAAATGATGAGAATTCTATATGAATAATGAACTGATCAATGAAATATCATCGATATATTTGTCATTGAATAATTTACTTACAGTAAAAAATGATGAGGATTCTATAAGAACGATGATATATCGACGACAGTTCATCACTCAGTTTGTCGTTCATATAGAATCCTTGTCGTTTCTGACTGTAAGTAAGGTCGTAGAAATGACAAACTGTGCAAAGGGCATAAAGATGAAAGGTGCATCACAAAATCTTTCAAAAATCCCTTTTTCCAACACTTTAGTCATTGGTTTTATGACTACTTGGCCAATCATGGAATTTTTGACAAAAAAACTTCCACGACAGATTTGGTCGATTGACCTGCGTTTTCTAGACAAAAAATTGATGTATTCTCATCAAAAAATGGGCAAAATTTTATTAGTGGGTAGTGCACCCTTTGGCATCAAACACATGCCATAACATGTGTCAAGACATGTACCTAGGGATATAGAGGCCACTATTAATGGTGATGTTTTAGTAGTATTTCCTGGATCTTCCTGTATTACTGGTACAGGAACATTGCTGATCACATTTGTGGTGACTGAGGATTTTATTCCCATAAAGATAAAGAAGGTCCTAGGTACTTGAAAATATTATTATTATTATTATATATAATCCAATTGAAATTTACTTACAGAACACTCTTTTTAGACTAATGATCCCATGATCTTTTTGTAGGAAATGATATTTTTTATAAATATCTAAATGATATTGCACTGGAGATCTTCGGGCCCACCATATGTACACGATGGAATGCCCAAAATCATGATTTAAAAGATGAGCTCATTAACCGTTTAGTTGTGTTGTTTGGTAATAACACATTCAACCAAACTAAGGTCCTTAAGAAAATTGGTAACTTTCTAAAGTATGTGAGGGACCAATATAGGTCACATTTAGAAAAGAAAAAAAGTACGAGCGTCCCCCCATGATTCCAAAGAGGGAGTGGAAGGACTTGTGTTGGATGGAAAGGAGAAGGCTGAAAAGAAAAAGTAAATACGCCACCGGGCCAAGGAAGGTATGTAATACTATCAACAATGTAATTATATATTGATTATTCTTTATTTTTACATAATCTAACACATTTCAAACTTTTCATAGGCCACCTAACACATTGAAGGAAACAAAGGCAAGAATAGAAAAATACGTGCAACATAAACTTGGCTCTGGTGATTATATGAAATTAGTCACACAAATTTTAAGTATCAATAAATGAAATATTGCATCCAAATATAAATTGTAAACAATTTTGGTTTTATCACACCATAGAAGAAAAATTCATGATCTTATACAAAAATGAAGGGCTTTGAATTCAATAGAGTGCCTACAAAAGAGGACATGAAGATTTCCTTCCAGCAAGGCTACGGAGCCATGGCTGAATGCCTAAGACTCTTGACTACGCAGGTTAATAAACTCAATGAAGTTTACTTAAAATTGAATACTTGTCCAATATATTCTATATTAATTTCCACCATAAAGTAATTATGTGCCTATTTGTTTTAAACAAGAAAGAAATTATAATACTAGACATGACATTGGAATGCAGCCTGGTGAGGGTGGAGCACAACCTGCAGATGAAGGGTTATAGTGTGCATCCCAGTACTAGATGTATTCATGAGCTATGAAAATGTAGTATGGATTAATATAATTAAACATGTTTAATTGAAATTGGTTTATTAATTGATGTAACCTTTCGTGTTTCAACTTTAGAGCATGTAGAGTGTGATTAACATGTTGAGCATGATCACACTACACAAGATCAAGAACATGATGTGGCCCCATTGGATAAAGAGGACCACTCTAATGTTCTTTTAAACATATTTGTGTGTATTAATTAATGTAACCTTTCATGTTTCAACTTTAGAGTATGTAGAGTGTGATCAACATGTTGAGTATGATTAGGATAGACAAGATCAGGAACATGATGTGGCCCTGTCAGGTAAAGAAGACCACTCTAATGTTCTTTTAAACATATTTAATTGCAATTGGTGTATTAATTAATGCAACTGTTCATGTTTCAACTCCAAAGGATTTAGAGGGTGTTCAACATGTTGAGCATGAGGCTATAAGACAAGACCATGAACATGATGTGACCTCATCAGGTAAAGAGCGCCACTCTAAGTATTTTTAATTAATGAAATACTTGTAACAATAATAATAAAACATATCAATTTAACATTATTTTTGTTATTGTAGCAGACCCCCCTTGCAGTGGCCTCCACATTGTGAGTACTTGGCTAGGCATACATTAAGATCACGAGTAGAGGAAAAAATAACTAAAGGGGGGAACGATGATTTAGAAAATGATACTCCAATGGTTCTTTATTTAACTACAAAAAAAGAAATAAAAAATAAGTGATTATAATCATATTTTTGACAACCATATTTTTTATAATATGTTAATGAATGTTAAAAACTGACATTTTTGATAATATGTTTACTTCTACAACTTCAAACATGACTATGTCTCTATGTGCTCTTTCATTTAATGTATACATAGAATAACCAATGAATCTTTGTTATTCCTCTTTATATCACTTTTTAAACAATTACTCTTTTTGTAGAAGCAAGAATGATTAAGTTATTTCCTTCCCAATTCCATTTTCTCATTTTTCCTCTGTGTAGCTGATGTACTCAGTGACTAGCTTACTGCACTTGTGTCTTGTTAATCATACCTCTATACATTCCTCAGACATATATCATTGATGTATGTTTATTATATGTATCATTGGCATTGCTACCTCATTTATTGTATCATATGTAGAAATATGGATTATCATTTAGTTTATCTAGCTATTGGCACTATGAGCAACCAAGCTACATCTTCCTTTAGTTATCACAATACTTAGAGGCATATTTTATTATATGGAGATACTTATAGTATGTATTTTTAATGTCAAATTTTTATTTCCTTACTCTAGATGAAAAGTATGAAGTTGTTGAACAGGTATTGGTTACAATAACCAACCAAGTTGGTGTTGACATAAACCTAGCAACATCATATGAATGGATTTTTTCTCCACTGCAATTTGTAGCAGGCCTTGGACCCAAAAAAGTTGCTTCCATACAAAGGGCTATGTTGAGGGCTGGAAGAGTTTATAGTCACAGAGAATTGTCTTTATAAATGTTGCTGGATTTTTAAGGGTTAGAGCCCGACTAGACAAGTAGCTTCTGACAACTATGTTATGGATCCGTTGGACGGTACTAGAATTCATCCAGATTCATATGAACTAGCCAAGAAAAGGGCTAAGAACATATATTTCTCTACAATAATAGCACCACACTGAACGAAGTTGTAATAATTTTATATATTTAATAAAAATTATTGGCTACGACCTCTTACCCATAAAAAAACAAAAAACAATAGCAATACCTCAATGACATTTTAATCATATAGTGGTTGTTATTTCTTACAGTTCCTATAAGATAAAGAGCCAGGAGAGAGTATTATCCATCCAAGCTTGAAAGGGCCTACCCACTTGATGCTAACTCTAAAACTATTTGATGGAGTTTATGTTGAAAAGGATATTGTAGAGGGAGGAAAAGACCATAGAGATTTTTTTAGATTCCTTCTACTTGGGAAGACACTTTCAATTGGGAAGGAGACATTTGAAGATCTTGATGAGGTTTTCTTAACACAATATTAAGTATATCATGACTCAGAAGTTTTGAATTCATGGCTTGAAATTTATTTTAAAGGCTTCAATGTTTTTACCGAGTTTGTAAATTTGAAAATGCAGGTCATAGATAGATATGTGGATCCACACATTAGAAATTTGAAGGAAAACCTTGATTACAGGAAATTTAGGAGAGAAACAAAAGAAGAGGTTGATGATGCACTACAAAAGGATAAACATGAAAATCCAACAAGAATTTCATATTATATATCTATTTCACATGAACTATTTCCATACAAAGGGCTATTTTGAGGGATATAAGGGTTTATAGTCCCAAAGAATTGTCTTTATAAATGCTACTAGTTTTTCAAGGGTTAGAGGGTTTGGATGAGCAACTTCTGGGAACCATGTTGTGGATCCATTGGACAATACTAGAATTCATCTAGAGTCATATGAACTAGCCAATAAAATGGTTGAGGACATATATTGTGAATATTTTGGATAGGATATAGATGCTATGGATGAGGAAACACAAGTAATGACTGTTGAACATGTCAAAAAATATACCCATATGTTAAAGGCCCTTGATATTGATGAATATTCTAGAAGTGTGGAACAATGGACATTCAATAAAAAGCAGGAGACCCTTGCTGACATAAAGAGTGAGTTATTACATGGATTTAAGGATTTTTTATCACCATATAAAGAGGGTATTGGCTAAATAGCCAACTAAATAACCCCTTGGTAAGATATATGTTTTAGTTTGTTATTTAGACATTGCCAGACAATGTCTAAATAACAAATTGGAAATGTCTAAACATCAAACTCAAAAACATATCTTACCAAGGGGGACACTTAATTTTTTTTCAAATGCCTATATATATTTTCAATGTTTTAGTTGTATATTTATCCAATACCCTTATAAAGAGACATCCCAGGATGAGGAATTTTATCTGTTGACTAGAGAAAATGAAGAGACCTTGTTAATGGGAAAAAAATGTCGAAGCAACAGCTCGTAGAGTCCTAAATAATCATGTAATTTGTGATCTGGAATCAAGATTGACATGAATTATATTAAAGGATGATATTTCTGATGATATAGATATAGATCCATTAGAAAATATTTCAAAAGGCCACATCCTTACTTGTCAGGTGAAATCTATGTAGAAATCAAATTACCTAGTCGAATTGACTTGCAAAGTGAGTGCGTTGAGGAGTGATAACTTTTAGGGTGAAGGAGATAGGGATAAAGAGGTTAAGGATCCTTATTATGTGAAAGAGTATTCCATTAACAAAGTGAACAAGAGAATGCAAGGAAATAAAATGATCTTACAAAAAGAGCTTTCAAACCTTGGATGATTGTGCACCCACGCTTCCTGAATATTTCAGAGGATGAAACCGTTAAGGTATGTTTTCAATTATAAAGGAATTATGTTTTCTGTAAGAAAAGTGGTAAAGTATATTAATGTAGAACAAAGTTACACAAAAATAAAAATTATTTAGCAAAATTTTAATTATAAAGGGTAAGGAGAGGAAGTGGCGGTGGTAGTAGTAGTGCTAGCTGGAATGAAGGAAGAGATGGTGGTTTTGATTGAGGTGGAAATGAGGGTAGAGGTGGAGGTATGAGAGGTAGGTGGACTAAGGATGGAAGAAATAGATGGGGAGAAATGATGGAAGAGGTATAGGGTCCATAAGGGGTGCTAATGAATAAAATATTAACAATAGGTGGGGGCAAAATTATATTGATGCACGAGGATACAAAATTGAGGAATGGGGTAGCAATTCTGGCATCAGAATTCCTGAATCTCTTGCCAGAGGAGCTTGGACTATGAGATTAGGGGAAAGTGAGTTGAATAGATGGGGAAGTGATGAGTGGGGTACTGTAAAATTGAGTGATGGCTAGAATTCTTCTAAAGTTAGTGATCATGATCCTAAATTGAAAGATAGTACATGCCAACAAGAGGGTCTCAGTAAAGGTGGGGATGACATGCATAACACTTCAAAAGGTTGGGATAAATAGCCTAGTAGATGGGATCATGCAACAATAGGTAGTAATGGGAGTGTTGGAGGTAGTGGTTGTTAGAATAATTGAGAGGGGGGGTGAATCAGTGGCCTCAAAAATATTCCAATAAATCAACACAAAAAAATTAGTACCAAAATATTAAGCCTCTAGTTATCTTCAGTCCTACAAGATGTATGCCTTCAAATAATCATAACAAATAACTACTGCTCAAAGTTCACTTTTAAACCTTATTCTTACTATTTATCGATTAGCAGTCTTATATTTACTGAAGTATAACAAATGTCTTAGTGTATACCGATCAATCCAAATTTAGTTGTGTAATGAAAAACACTAAAGTAATGACGCATAAACACATTGATACATGGATTTTTAACATGGAAACCCTTTTAAGGGAAAAACCACTTGGGATCGGTAACCCAAAATTTTCACACTTCTGAAGTGAGCTTGGTGAAGAGCCAACCCTGTTAAAGGTTACAAACACACTGTTAGGTATGACCTTCTTAGAGGATTTAAATAGAATAGTTTGTCACTTGATATCGGGCATCTCTATGCTACCTTCTATGACCAAACCCAATATAGTTTTTCAAACGGTATATGGCATCTCATGCTATCTTCATGATCAAACTTTTTGATACTCCTTGGGATGTATCTCAATATAGAAAGGACTGTTAAGTCCTACTCGGTTAAGAGAATTTCTTAATCATTGGTTAAATTGAAACAGTAAATGATCTGTTCACACATACAACTTAGATTTGTAGATTTTTAGATCTATTGTAAGCTCATTATACCTTTCTGATCAATGTATCTTTTCAATACCTTTTCTCCACTTCTTTCTGCTCGATGATGCTGTGTTCTATTTCTCGGTGTCCGTAGAAATATTCATCTCTTTTCTCAGCTTGATTGATTAGGACTGTATGAAGTTGTTCATCAGTTTATCTCTAGCATCCTTTTTCTCTATTCACTACCCTAATTCATAATGAATTAGATTTTTTCTTTATAGACATGATATCACCGTTTCCCACTTGTTGATTTTCTTGTTCTTGGCATGATCTGCAATTCTTTCCAATCTTGCTTTAAAGATTTACTCCTATTTTATCTCGTAGATATCTTCTTGACAACTAGATAAAACAACTTTAAATCTTTTACTTATCTCTGGCTTTAACTTGTCGATGAAAACAATGTTAACAACCAGTTAAATCTATCTTTAGCTCTTTCCAGCTAAGTATTTTGTCATTTCTGAACTTCAGTTCCTTTCGGTGTTTTAACTCTTGTTAGCTTCAGTCAACACTTTATTTCTCCTCGGTATCTCCATTAGGGTTGTCTGTCCGTCAGGTAACAGTGTAATTATGTCCATCGGTAATTCTTGTGATTCTACTCGTTGATAATGCTTGTTAGGTTTCTTTCTCGAGCATCAATATGACTTTACTCTCAAGGTTCTCTCTATTAGTGTGCACTTTTCCATCGGTGTCTATTGTCACTTTGTGAATAGTGAAATTTTAGGCATTACTAATAGCATAACCTTTATCTCTTTGGTTCTATGAAGTCTTTGACATTTTGAATATAATCAATCAGATTATATCAAGTTGAAATCAATGACAACACAATCCATTAACTGATTTAATGTCTCACCTTATCTTTTTGCATTTCTATGATCACCAACTTAACATCTTCAAACATTCAATTAGTTATGGTTCATCAACCTCTCCCTTTGGAATTGATGGCAACACACTACATTATCACACTATATTATTTCTAATACAATATGAAATATATCAAATGTATTTTATCAATCTCTCCCAAATCTTTTGTTCTATAACCAATACAAATGTCTGGCTTTCGGTAAACTCATATAGCTTAGATTTGTTTCTTGCAGAGTGTCTTTTTCAATCTTTAATCCCTTTACCAGATAGATGTAGCAGCTTCTGTCTCTATTCTATGTTGTCCCTTGACTGTTCCTCTCCTTGATAATCTACTTTTCCTTTGACAAAAATACGTCAACTCTCCCTTTGTGTGTATTCTCTTCCTCATGTTACTTCTCTCCCTTTGATGGATATTTCATATGTATATATATAAAATATTTTTCCTTTGGATCTCTTCAGGATAATCTCTCCCTCTGGATATTCTCTCTCCCTTTCTCTCCCTGATAATGAGATAATATCTCCCTTTGGCAACAATGCCAAACAATTCTTCCATTCTTTTTATAATATACTCCTTGAATTTTCCTATTCATCAGCAATACAGTTACTCTGGTATTCAGTGCATATTTTTACCTTTTTGTGTACAGATGTATCTTGCAGTCCATATTTCTTTCTTGCATCAACATGAATTATCTTATGATTTGTGTAGAGGCTGATGCAATCTCCTAGTTAGCTTATTGACCGATAGACAAGGGTTGGACCTCTACTCTCTTTCTTAGGTACTCAAATGTATCTTTTGGTAATGGCTTGGTGAATATGTTAGCTAATTGTTCCTTTGATTGAACATATTCCAGTATCACTTCTTTTGCTTGCACTTGTTCTCTTAAGTAATGATACTTGATTTCTATATGATTAGTCTTTGCATGCGTGACTAGATTCTTTGATATGTTAATTGCATTGGTATTATCACAATAGATAATCACTGGTTCAAGAATCTTCATATTCATACCTTCTAGTAATTATTTGATCCAGGCAATATTAGAGTAGTTTGTAGCAGTGACCACATATTCTTCTTCAGTAGTAGACTGAGAGATGTGTCCTTGTTTCTTGTTGATCCATGTGACAAGTCTGTCACCCATGAACGATGCTCCTCTAGTTGTGCTCTTTTGATCATCCATGTTTCTAGACCAATCAACATCTGTATAGACTTGAAGCTCAAAATTTTCCTTTTTGTTATACCTTAAGCCATAGTCCTTGGTGTTCTTCAGATATCTCAGAATTCTCTTGACAGTAGTCATATGTCATTCTTTGGGATTAGCAGAGAATCTTGTGACTATTCCAACTGCATGTGCTATAACTGGTCTGGTATGAATAACATACATTAGTTTTCTAATCATTAATCTATACAAGGTTTGATTTACCTCATTTGATTTGTCTTATTTTTTCATCTTACATCCGGTTGTCATAGGTGTTCCAACTAGCATGGAAGCTTCCATCTTGAATATCTTCAACACTTCCTTGATGTATTTGGACTGAGTGATATATATGTCTGCATCTTGTTAAAGAATCTGTAGCCCAAGAAAGAATTTGATCTCCCCAAACATAGACATTTCAAACTCTTTTCTCATTTCATTAGCAAAGGATTTGCACAACATTTTATTTCCCCCAAATATGATATCATCAACAATATTTTAGAAATCCAAATATTACCATCGGTATCTTGTTTTAAGTGTAGATTGTTATTTTCACTTGTTCTTACAAATTCAATGCTAATGAGCTAGGAGTGAAGTCTTCAATACCAAGATCTAGGTGCTTGTTTCAATCCATACAAGGCTTTATGTAGGCTAAAATACCATGTTTCTCTTGTATGGATCAACAAACCCTTCTGGTTGTTCAATGTATACCTCTTCTTCCAGTATTCCATTTAGGAATGCAGATTTGACATCCATCTGGTATACCTTGAATCCTTTGAATGCAGCATAAGAAAGTAAGATTCTAACTCCTTCCAATCTAGCAACGGGTGCAAAATTTTCTCCATAATCAATATCTTCTTCTTGTGCATACCCCTTGCATACTAATCTTTCTTTATTTTTGGTGACTTCTCCATTCTCATTCAGCTTGTTTTTGAATATCCATTTGGTGCCGATGACATTCTTGTCATCTGGTCTTGGTACTAGTGTCCATGTACTATTCTTCACAATCTATTATTTTTCTTCATTCATATCACTTACACATTCTTCATTTTCAAGTGCACTATTAACAGATTTAGCCTCAAAATCACAAATTAAATATCTAGTGTTTAGTGACTTACTTCTAGTTCTCATTCTAGCCTTCTTGTTTCCTATGATCTAATTCTATGGATGGTGTCTTTTGACATACTTAGAAAGTTTTGGTTCATCTCTGTGTTCATCATTTTGATTATCATCTTGACCTTCATTCTGATCTCCATCACTCAGAACATCATCTTGAGGATTTTCTTGATTTTTGGTAATTGCAGCCTGATTCTAGGGTGCAATGATCTATTTCTCAGGAGCGATACAGTATTTCTCAAGTAGAGTGTCAGGTTCTTCGATGTAAACAAGCATGTTGTAGTCTTCTAGTTCTTTTATGCTTTCCTTATCATTCTTTTCGAAAAATTCATCTATTCTTACATTTTCACTTTCAATGATTTTGTTAGAGGACTTGTTAAGACACTTATAAGCCTTTCTTTTGGTGGAATACCCTAGAAAGATACCTTCTTCACTTTTGGATTCAAGCTTTCCATTTCTATCATATTTCAAAATATAATATTGACTACCAAAATTTTTGAAGTAACTTACATTAGGTGTGTAACCATACCAAAGCTCATAAGGTGTTTTCTTTGTGTCCCTCTATTGTACTTTGTTCAATGTGTAGACATTAGTACTGACAACTTCCCTCTAGAAAGTTTGAGTGATACTTCTGTCTATCATCAGTGTTCTTGCACAGTCAACAATTGATTTGTTTCTTCTCTCAACAATCCCATTTTGTTGTAGTGTTCTTGGTGCAGAAACCTGTCTTTTAATTCCATGCTCATTGCAGAAGTTAGTGAATTCATCTGAAATAAATTCCCCTCCTCTATCTGAACTTAAGCATTTAAATTCCTTACCACTTTGTTTTTCTACTATAGCCTTATACAATTTAAACATCTTGAATGCTTCTAATTTATCTTTTAAAAACATAACTGTCATCATTCTAGAATTATCATCTACAAAGAGAATGAAATACCTATCACCATAGTAACTCTTTGTCCTCATGTGTCCACATAGATCAATATGGACTAATTCTAGAATTGCATCAGATGTATGGGCTTTAATCTTGAAACTATACTTTGTCATCTTACCTTTTTGACAATTCTTACACATGATATGCTAGGGCTTAGACATTCTCGGTAAGCCTCTTACTTTTCTTTTATTGCTTATCTTTAACATGTTGTCAAAATTCACATGGCATAGTCTTTTATGCCACAACCATATGTCTTTGTTTCTATCGATTAAAAAAGTGGTGTTAATGTCATCAAGATAGAAAAGGTTACCTTTTGTCTGTTCATCAGTTCCGATCAACCTTCCTGATTCATTGATGATCTTTGCCTTCTTATTTTCAAATGGTACTCGATGACCTATGTTATTTAGCTATGAAACACTCAATAGATTATATTTAATTCCTTTTACCCAGTAAGAATTTTCACATTTGATCAGGTTATTAAACATTATAGTTCCTTTATCTTCAACTGGGCAAGGTGTGTCATTGCCCATTCTTACTAAACCACCATTATAGTACTCAAAAGTTTCAAAATTTTGTTTATCACTGGTCATGTGGTGAGTTCAGCCACTATCTATGATCCAAACATCATTCTTACTTACTTTAGATATGAGTGCAGTCTCTACTTAGCTTTCTTCTTCTTCATTTGAATTATCCTTCATGGCTACAAATACCATCTCAATCTCTTCATCAGATTCGATGTCAGTATCATCAACTCTATTCTCAGCTAGGTAACAAGATTTCTTCCCTTTGTCCTTATAGTCTTGGGTATCTCTTCTGTCAGATTGTTGATTGCTTTGGTAATATCTGTTATCACCTCAGTCAAACTTCTTTTCATATGTTCTATGATTACTTCTATCATCTTTTCTTCTATTAGGACATCTTGCAGCAAAGTGTCCAACCTCTTTACAATTAAAACATATAAGTGGTCATTTACCTTTGTATCTATGTCTACCTCTCTGCAATCTTCTTTCCATTAGTGCTTCAATCTCATCAAGATCTTGATCATCACTATCACTTTCACTATCATTCCTCATAGTGTGTTTATGGCTTGATTTACTTATTTTCAAAGAAGATTTGAATGCAGACTCTATAGATGGTAAGAAACTATTATGAAAGTTATTCATCTCAAATGAAATCAGTCTACCAATCAGACTATCTAGAGTAAAAGTATTGTTTGCAACTACTCTCATTTCTTGTATAGAAGATACTCTAATAACATATATAGGCAGAAAGGTTCTTAGGATTTTACTTACCAGTGTCTCTTCTTCAAGTACACCTCCAATTCCTCAGATAGAATTGACTACCTCTTTGATTCTATAGCTATACTAAGTGATATTTTCTCCTTATCTCATCCTCAGGTCATCAAACTTCCCTCTTAGGATTTATGCCTTAGCTCTTAGTACATTAGCATATCCTCCATGTACCAGCTTCAATTTATCCCACATTTTCTTTGCAGAGGTGGAGGTTTTGACATCCTCAAACTCAACATCAGAGAGTGAGGAAGGAAGTTCTATCATCATGCAATTATGCTCATGCTTTTCTCTCAATTGCTCAAGTGTGTGAGGTCCTGTAGGAAACACATATTCAGTATCTAAGTATTGAACAACATCATTTCCAATACCTGATAGGTGGTCTTATTCTGCTTTTCCATTATGCAAAGTTGTCTTTATTCAACTTGGGCACATCTCATCTTTTCATCTTGTGATCTTTTTCTTGAGCTGTTAAACTCCCTTTCTAAGCACACAAGCTCTGATACCAATTGTTATAATAACTAAGAGGGGGGGGGGGGGGAATCAATGGCCTCAAAAATATTCTAATAAATNCTAAGAGGGGGGGGGGGGTGAATCAATGGCCTCAAAAATATTCTAATAAATCAACCCAAAAAACTTAGTATCACAATATTAAGCCTCTAGTTATCTTCATTCCTACAAGATATATGCCTTCAAATAATCATAACAAATAAATAATGCTCAGAGTTCACTTTTAAAACCTTATTCTTATTGTTTACCGATTAGCTGTCTTTCATTACCAAAGTACAGAAAATGAATTAGTGTATACAGATCAATCCAGATTTAGTTATGTGTAATGTAAAACACTAAATTAATGACTCATAAACACATTTGACACATGGATTTTTAACGTGGAAACCCTGTTAAGGGAAAAACCACTTAGGACCGATAACCCAAAATTTACACTGTTATGAAGTGAGCTTGGTGAAGAGCCAACCCTGTTAAAGGTTACAAACACACTGTTAGGTGTGACCTTGTTAGAGTATTTAAATATAATAGTTTGTCACTTGATATCGGAATCTCTATGCTACCTTCTATGACCAAACCCAGTGTAGTTTGTCAAATGGTATCTGGTATCTCATGCTATCTTCATGATCAAACTTTTTGATACTCCTTGGGATGTATCTCAATATAAAAAGGATTGTTAAGTCATGTTTGGTTAAGAGACTTTCTGAATCAATGGTTAAACCGAAACAGTAAATGATTTGTTCACACATACAACTTAGATTTGCAGATTTTCAGATCTATTGTAAGCTCATTATACCTTTATGATCAATTTATCTTTTCAATACCTTTGCTCCACTTCTTTATGATCAGTGATGTTGTGTTCTTTTTCTTGGTGTCCGCAGAAATCTTTAGCTCTTTCCTCACCTTGATTTATCAGGACTGTATGAGTTGTTCTTCATTAGTTTCTCTCCAACATCCTTTTTCTCCATTCACTCCCCTAATTCATAATGAATTAGATTGTCTCTTTATAGACATGATATCACCATTTCTTACTTCTTGATTTTCTTGTTCTTGGCATGATCTGTAATTCTAGCCAATTTTTATTTAAAGCTTTACTCCTATTTTATCTCGTAGATATCTTCTTGACAACTGGATAAAACAACTTTAAATCTTTTACTTATCTCTGGCTTTAACTTGTCGATGAAAAAAATGTTAACAACTACTTAAATCTATCTTTAGCTCTTGCCAGCTAAGTATTTTGTCATTTTTGAACTTCAGTTCTTTTCGGTGATTTAACTCTTATTAGCTTCGGTCAAAAATTTAGTTCTCCTCAGGTATCTTTGTCAGGGTTGTTTTCCCGTCGAGTAACACTGTGATTTTGTCCATCGGTAATGCTTGTCGTGTTTCTTGCTCGGGCATCACTATGACTTTAATCTCGGGGTTCTCTCCGTCGGTGTGCACTTGTCCGTCGGTGTCTGTTGTGACTTTGTGAATACTAAACTTTTATGCATTACTGATAGAATAACCTTTATCTCTCTGGTTCTTTGAAGTCTTTGAAATTTTAAATATAATCAATCAGATTATATGAAGTTGATATCAATGATAATACAATCCATTAACTGATGTAATGTCTTGCCTTATCTTTCTGCATTTTGGTGATCACCAACTTAACATCTTCAAACATTCAATTAGTTATGGTTCATCAGTGGTTGGGATTCATAAGATGGAATTGTCAAATAATAGAGTCCATGCTTTGATTTAACTCAATTTTGACTTCCGTGTCAGTTTAACTTATGTTCCAAGTCCACTGTAATGTATAAGTTTTGTTGACATTAGAATGGACGATCATGATCAAAACTATTACAAATAATCAATATAGTTTTTTGTACTTTCAATTTTTTGACAATCTTATTAAGTACTTAATGTAATTATATTGAGGTTCATGGTTGTTGACCCATTGTATTATTAATTATTAATTGATTCAATGTTTACACTATTTTATGTACTATTGAGATTACTTCATTAATGGAATTGACACAATTTTTTCTTTTGTATAATTATGTGGGAGCAAGTATTATTAGCATCGAATTTACATTCACTTTCCTTCTAGCTTTATTTTTGGATCTATATGATACTTCAATTTCTCTATTTCTATGTTTTCCTTATTTTTGCGTCATCCTTCTTGCTATTGGACGTGGTTATATATGATTGAATCCCTTTCTCTTTGATAATGTGCACCTTTTCTCTCTACTTTCTCCTCTCATTTTTTTTCATAGGATCTTCCCTGTTGGCTTTCCCCATTTTGATACTCACTAATATAGTGGGGATAGAATAGCATGGAAAAAATATATAAAAAACATGTTTTCATTGAATGATCTCTAAACTATGTATAAGGAAATGTTTTCACAATCATTTGATTTTGAATCTACTGTAGACAAGACTTTGATTTTACCAACCCCATCTATGTTTTTGTTTGGCTCAAATTGTGGTCCCTTGAATGTTCAAATATTCCCTTATGCTTATTTGGGGTCATCAAATTGTTTTTATTCTACGTTATGAACTATTCAAATTAGTCATCAGGACTATGACATTATGGAAGTCTACCTGAAGGGCCACCTATGGTAAGTGCTATATAATTTTTGCATTTTATTTTCCAAATATTATTATATAATTTTTTTAAAAAAATCTTGAATATATATTTTTTTAAAGTTGTAGGGTTTCATCAAAATTGCGACGTTAATAGCCCAACGAACCACAAAAATGTGCGACAAGGTTATTGTACTCGCGATATTTTTTTCATCACAATTAAAACAAAATTTTTCTCCACCTCATCAAAAATATGATGAAAGTTCAGTTTTTTTCGATGATTTTAAACACGCTCTCTATTTCGCAAGCCTTATTTTTGTATTTGCAAAACAACGATGGCTTCACTATTTCACAAAACAACGAACAAGGAAACAATGACCAATGTTTTTTTCGCTGATTTCAAATGGGTTAGCTATTTGGCAACCCTTGTTTTCCATGTTTGCAAAACAATGATGGCATCACTATTTAACAAAATAATAGACAACAAAAAAATTAACATCATATTTTTCATTGATTTTGTAATGAACATCTCAATCATTTTCCTTGGCATGCCCGATGATTCTAGGTCATTGTTTTGACATAAAATTAAGTGGTCGTTAAAGTGACAAAATTTATGTGACAAAATTTAATTCAAGGTTTCATCGCTAAGTCAAAAATATTATTGATATGTCACCAAACATGCGTAGGAAAATAGATTCAAATCCTGTAGTGAAACTTGTACCTTAAGGTCCACCTTTCATTCTTTGTAGATGCCCTAGGTCCCCCAAGTATCAATTTTTCTATCCTACATAGTGTTGCACATCCTTCTAACAATATCCATGTTTCTCCATCCCCTTTCAAATGACCCCAAAGCCCTACTTCTTTGCCTATAGACCCGCTCAAAATGCTGCTCCATCGTTGGGTTTAGGTTGTCGTACGCTATCATGTGTGGTTGCATATTTTTTGAACTCTTAAATATCCATCAAATTTATAAGCTTTGTAGTGCTTTTCCCTTCCTTAGCCATTAGTCTTTTATTAGTAAGAATGTTATAATAATATTTGTCAATCCACATAGAATAAAAGTCATGCCTTTAATGTCTTTGTCTAATTTACATCAACCATTTTCCCTTATGCAAATGAAATTTATAATTGGTTCAAGTATTCTACCTCTATCAGTTCCTCTCATCTTGTATAATTTTCTTGATTCAAATGGGGATATTTTCATCCTTTCTCTAACACTGAAGCCCATTGACTTCCAGGCCCATAACCTCTAGAGATCCTCATACTATGTTATATCTCATTGTCAAAGGGAAATTATTATCCCTAATAAATGAAGGGAAAACACAAAGACAATCATTCCAAAAACTCATATCAATTAGTTGATTCTTTCTATATCCCTTATAATAAGGGATATTGTGTAAAGGGGGATGTTCTCCTCCTTCCAACACCCAATACCATTCATGTTCACACCAATTGTTGTCAATACATCTACAACTTTGTTCCCTTCCTTGTAATATTTCTTAACCGTGCAAAATCATCTTGTCCGAGCAGGATTTTCCTAAAACATCACCCAAAATTCCCTCAATAGACCATCCCATTTTAACCTTTCCTTTAACAACATTTGTCATCAATTTGGAATCACCTTCAATTAGTAATGTTTTAATTCCAATTGAGAGGGTGAATCTAATGTCCCAAAGCATGCCCATACCTTCCACCTAATTATTGGTAGACCCATTCAAATTACCCGTGTAGCTCAAAATCATCTTTCTAGTATGAGATCTAATGATGTCACTAGTAGAAGCCTTCACTCCCCTCACTAAACCATCAAAATTTAGTTTATACCTTCCTGAGTAAGGTGGCTTCCACTTTATCTTTCTTCTCTTCAGAGCCTTGGAATTTTTGTACACCATATACTTCCCTGACAACCCCCAATTCCTAGCAATTTGGCTATGATAAGGAGTTGGGGACAAGTTATCATTTTCTCCATAATTACCTTTCTATCATTAAATTCCCAAAGGATGAAAAAACTCGATCCACTAGCACCTCCAAATCTCTAAAAACTTTGTTATTCCTCTCCTTCCAAGGACTCCAAGATAAATGGGGATGACTCTAATTCTAGACTTTCCTAATGAAGGGGTTGTGACTAGGACCATTCTATGAAATGGTAAGGGTCTAGATAAGGTTGTTCATAACCCACAGGGTATTAAGTTTGCAGAATAGCATCTGAGATAGTTGTTGAGAAAACTTATAGTAGATGAAGATGTGTTGGGTAACGAGAATCCTCTTCTCAAAATATTGTCTTGGGTGGGTATTCTATTATGCATTACAGTCCTATAGAACATGTTGACTTTAGGAAGTAATTGGGGGTTCCAAAAAATTTGCACTCCAAGGTGGGGTATTAACCCTGGTCAACATCATTAGGTAAGCATATTTAACTGATAAATTACCTTATTTGTTCTTACACCAATAACATCAATCCGCACAAGGGAAAGAAAAATTCTAACAATGAGGAATAGCTTATCGAGCTCAACTAATTTGTCATATAGTTCTAAAATGGATTGAAAGAAACTAGTGAAAAATTTCTAAGATCTTCGTGTTGTCATAAAGTTAGTCACTTTGTTCCAAAAATGGGTAGTGATTGTATTCCTGCGACTACTAAAATTTTTATTATTAGCCAAAGGCTTGTCATCAATTCAAACATCCTCCCAAAAGATTATTGTTGAACCATCCTCAATCAACCATTTAAGCCTAGAATGGATGAGGTTTCTTCCCTTAGTTATGTTATTCCAAATCCTAAACCCATTTGAGTATGTAAGATTGAAAAAGGTTCTTATTGAATTTTTCAAAATGGAGGTATTTTCCACACATGCTATCACACCAATCAGCTTTGTGGATAGCCAACTTCCATCCAATCTTTTCCATCAATGCTATATTCATACCTAAATAATTTTCCTTAACCCCAATCCCCCATCCCTCTTTGGTCTGTAAATTGTGTCCCAAATGACCAATGTCATTCATTTCTCTTCTGTCATATCATTCCATAGAAAGGATTTTTGAATCCTTTCTAGCTTTTTTTCCATAGTGTCGATGATTTTAAATAGGGAGAGGAAGTAAAGGGGTATACCTTGCAGAGAGTCCACAATTAGTTAAAGTTTACCTGCATTACAAATAGAAAAATTGAACCTAAGTTGTAAGCTCTACATGCAAGGAGACCCACTACTTCACCAAGGGTCAAAGTCAACAATTCTCTATTGAGAACCATAGGAGAGAGCAACCTTGTGGGTACTTGAACCTTGGTTGTAGGTACTACAGGAAAGAAGCCCCACCATTTCACCAAAGGGTCAGGCTAAAAACATTATTATTTATCAAAACAATATCATATTTTTTTTTTCTTATGAAAATAATATCATATCTTATTTAAAATAATATTCTTGTGATCAACAATTGAGAATCTTTAATGGATGTGAACAATTAAAACAACAAAATAGCCTTAGAAAATATCATAAGGAATCTCCAACACTTTAATAAAATTTAAAAAGCACAAATTCAATGATTTAATAGGCAATAAATATTAATATATTATTTAAATATAGTAACCATATTGGCTCTACAACTTCAAACAAATTGCAAACTATAAAAACTACACTTACTATTAAACAATCCTACACAACAATATCTCTACAAATCTTGTTAAAAGTAAAACATAAAAAATACTTCAAACATTTGGTATTTCACACTCTTTCTCTTTTTGGGTTCCTAGGTATTCTTCTTTTATCTCTGCATTCCTTTCTTTCATTTTTTTCATCTTCTATTTTCTTTCTCCTATCTTTCACATTGGCATTGGATTTTCTCTATAAAAAAACATTCTTAGGTTAGGGTCCATGGACAAGGGATTCCTAAAAAACATTAATGAATTGGTAGATATAAACTGATGAACCATAACTAATTGAATGTTTGAAGATGTTAAGTTGATCACTGAAATGCAGAAAGATAATGTAAGACATTAAATCAGTTATGGATTGTATTGTCATTGATGTCAACTTGATATAATCTGATTGGTAATATACAAAGTGTCAAGACTTCAGAGAACAAGAGAGATAAAGGTTATGCTATCAATAATGCATAAAATTTTAGTATTCACAAAGTGACAATAGACACCGGTGGACAAGAGCCCACTGATAGAGAGAACCCTGAGAGTAAAGTCATAGTGATGCCTGAGCAAGAAACCTGACAAGCATTACCGATGAGAAGAATCACAAGCATTACAGAAAGACAAAATTACAGTGTTACCCGATGGACAGACAACCCCGATAGAGAAACCTGAGAAGAACAGAAGTGTTGACCGATGCTAAGAAGAGTTAAAACACCGAAAGGAACTGAAGTTCAGAAATGACAAAATACTTAGCTGGCAAGAGCTAAAGAAGGAGTTAACTGGTTGTTAATATTGTTTTCATCAACAAGTTAAAGCCAGAGATAAGTGAGAGATTTAAAGTTGTTTTATTCTAGTTGTCAAAGAGATTTCTATGAGATAAAATAGGAGTATTGTTTTAAAGAAAGATTGGCTAAGATTGCAGATCACGCCAAGAAAGAGAAAGTCAAGAACTGAGAAATGATGATATCATGTCTCTAAAGATACAATCTAATTATTTATGAATTAGGGGAGTGAATAGAGAAAGAGGATGCTAGAGAGAAAATGATGAAGAAAAACTTCATATAGTCTTGATCAATGAAGCTAAAGAACAAAGCTATAATTCTGCGGACACCGAGCAATAGAGAAGCACATCACTGAGTAGAAAGAAGTGGAGAAAAGGTATTGAAAAGATACATTGATCAAAAAGATATTATGAGCTTACAATAGATATAAAAATCCACAAAGTATAGTTGTATATGTGAACATATCATTTACTGTTTCAATTTAGCCATTGGATCAGAAAGTCTCTTAACCGAGTAGGACTTAACAATCCTTTCTTTATTGAGATACATCCCAAGGAGTATCAAAATTTTTGATCATGAAGATAGTATGAGATGCCAGATACCATTTGACAAACTACACTGGGTTTGGTCATAGAAAGGTAGCATAGAGATGCCCGATATCAAGTGACAAACTATTCTATTTAAATCCTCTAACAAGGTCACACCTAACAGTGTATTTTTAACCTTTAACAGGTTGGCTCTTCACCGAGCTCACTTCAAAAGAGTGAAAATTTTGGGTTACCGGTACCAAGTGGTTTTTCCCTTAACAGGGTTTCCACGTTAAAAATCCATGTGTCAAATGTGTTTATGAGTCACTACTTTAGTGTTTTGCATTACACATAACTAATTTGGATTGATCGGTATACACTAAGAAATTTACTGTATTTAGGTAAATGAAAGACTGCTAATTGGTAAATAGTAAGAATAAGGTTTAAAAGTGAACTCTAATCAGTAGTTATTTGATAAGTTTATTTGAAGGCATTCATCTTGTAGGACTGAAGATAACTAGTGGCTTAATATTTTGGTACTAAGTTTTTGGGTTGATTTATTGCAGGAATATTTTTGAGGCCACTGATTCCCCCCCTCCCCCTCTTAGTTATTCTGGCAATTGGTATCAGAGCTTGTGTACTTAGAAAGGGAGTTTAACATCTCAAGAAATAAATCACAAGATGAACAAACGAGATGTGCCCAAGTTTAACAAAGACAACTTTGCATCATGGTAAAGAAAAATAAAAATCCACCTATCAAGTATTGAAAATGATGTTGTTCAATACTTAGATACTAAATATGTGTTTCCTACAGGACCTCACACACTTGATCAATTGAGAGAAAAGCATGAACATAATTGCATGATCATAGAGCTTTCTTCCTCACTCTTTGATGTCAAAAAGTGCACCTCTGCAAATAAAATGTGGGATAAATTGAAGTTGGTACATGGAGGAGATGCTAATGTACTAAGAGCCAAGGCATAAAGCCTAAGAGGGAGGTTTGATGACCTAAGGATGAAAGAAGGAGAAAATATCACTCAGTATAACTGTAGAATAAAAGAGGTAGTCAATGCTATCCGAGGATTTGGAGGTGTACTTGAAGAAGAGACAATGGTAAGAAAAATCCTAAGAACCTTATTTCTTGTATATGCTATTCGAGTATCTACTATACAAGAAATGAGAGAAGTTGCAAACAATACTGTTACTCTAGATAGTCTGATTGGTAGACTGATTTCATTTGAGATGAATAAATTTGATAATATTGTCTTACCATCTATAGAGTCTGCATTCAAATCTTCTTTGAAAATAAGTAAATCAAGTCATAAACACACTATGAGGAATGATAGTGAAAGTGATAGTGATGACCAAGATCTTGATGAGATTGAAGCACTAATGGCTAGAAGATTGTAGAGAGGCAAAGGTAGATACAAAGTTAAATTACCACTTGTATGTTTTAATTGTAAAGTGGTTGTGTTGGTTGTATTTCCTATTTTTGCTGCTTCGCCTTGTTCCTTGTCTTGCCCTCTGCAAAATTTTCAGGTTCTCATGTCTAAAACCTTACTAAAACCTTGAAAAAAGTCCTAAGTATCCAAGTGTTAAATGATGCATTGAAACCCTAGGTCATGTCTTATGTTTTAGCGTTACTTTTTCATTCACTTAAGACATGTGCTTTTTATGTTATGTTGCCTCGTCGCTTTAACTAGGGCGAATATTCCAAATGCTCTCCCGACTCTGCTTTTCCTTTGTGTCACGTAGTCTCTTTACAAAATAGAATATTCCTTAAGCATTCTAAGACTTCGCGATTTCTTTCAGTCGGGTAGTCGTATGATCTTCATGTCATAAGCTTTATAAAATGGGACCCACTACTCAGTCAGGTGATCACGAGAGAAGTCAAATAGTCAAAGCAATGTTCTCAGACTTCGTGATTACTTCATGTCGGGTGGTCGCCAGATTAGGTCAAGGTTCATGGTTAAGTTTTTCTTCAGTCACGTGGTCTCGAAACAAAATGGCCGTTAAGAGATAACAGTCCCGATTCCGCGACTAACTGTTTGATGCTGGCAATTTTACTCAGTCGAGATGTCACCAGAACAAGGTGATGACTCAGCTCTTCAGTATGGATTGAGTGAATCAATGAGTAGATGACATCTGTCATAAAGTAAGTGGTTGTCACGAGATCGCCAGAAGTGAGAAATGGATTGAGCGACAAAGAGATTAAGGTATTTTTTGCCTTCAGTCGCGAGGTCTCCAAATGATTTAAAGGTATGCCTGATCATTCAGTGATTAAACAACAGTCGTCCAATGGAAAATTCAGATGATCCAGTGGCAGTCGCGAAGTCTGAAAAGAAAAGTGCCCTAGTGAAAAGGTCCTCCCAACTCAGTGATTAGGGTATGTCGCAAAGTCACTGTAAAAAAAAAGGGGCACTTAAAATATGTTAAGGTAAAGTTAAAGTTATCCCCCGACTGGGCGACTAAGGCTTGTCGCGTGGTCTTGAAATAGAAGAAGAGAATCCAACAACTAAGAGACAACCATAAGGGTTAATAAGAACGGCTAGTCGCCAGGTCTAGGAAAGAAAGATGAGTTAAAGTTAAATCCACGCGACTTTGGTTTTGCTATTGTCGCGAGATCGCCAGATGGACTTGGGTCAGCCAGGGTAAAGAAAATAAATTATCGCCAAGTCTGGAGATCAAACCATGGTTAAAGACAATGGCTCGCGACAAAGAGACTTAATGCAGTCGCGAGGTCGCTTGATCACGAGATCTAAAAAGCGGTGGCAACTTGTTGACATGACACGATGAATCACTCGGCAACCAATCAGAGGTTAGAATTTTGATTACTGTACACAAAAGGTAGCTGAGATGTATGAAAGAGAATGAATCAAAAGATGACATGTCAGTTGTCTTAAATAGTTTATGATTGCGCCAAGGATCTATATTTGAAAATTTGATTTCCTGTCAACTTCGTGCAACTACAGCTAGGTTTTTCAAAGTTTCACGACATGGCAAATTAATGGCAGAACTGACATTTCCAAATTATGAGCTATGTACTCTGAATCATATGGCTATAAATAGATGATAGTGCATTCATTCTTGTTCACCGAGTTTTCAGATTTTAGAGCTAAGTTGCTTATCTTCAGTAAAAAATAACATTTAGAGTAGTTGCAGTATATCCAAGGTGATCAAAAATTTCTAAAATTACAGAGGATTGTGCTCAGAGAAAAAAGCTGATATCAGAGATTAGATTTGTTTCAATATTGGTTCAAGGAGAGAAATTCAAGTGTTGCAAAGATGAGCACAGCTATGAGCGTCGCTTCTACAAGTGGAGGCAGTGGAGAAGAGCAGAAAGGAAAACCTAGCTTCTCAAATGAATTTCTCCAGCTTCTGCCAGGTTCAACACAAAATAAGAAGGTTGACGCTGGTGTTTTTAAAGATGAGTTCGCGGATATCAGAGATGCTGCAACCCCGGGCATAATAGGTTACTCTCTGTTCACATACTTTTATAAAAATTCTGATAAGCCTATCCCTATTTCAAACCCTTGGACATGTGGTCTGGGTAGGTTATTAGTTCCTGAAGTGTTTCTAGATGTTGACCAGGAAAATGGTACTAGGAAGTGGAATCTTATTGGTTGAAGGCTGGGATTTGGCATCTGCGTTCATCATAGATCAAATCAGAAAGCAGCCTGTCCTTAAAATGGTCAGTGAAGTCCAAATAGGAGAAATGATCAAAGGATTTGGGTATGACCCAAAGTCTTAGGCCTTTGCCATGTGGAATCTGAGCCCTAAAGAGAAAAAACCCCAATTAGTGAATATTCAAGAGAATATGGTGGGGAATCCGATGGTGTGGTCAGTGCAGAACACAGGGGACCTAGAGATTTCCCAAATAATGACACACTGGGCTCAGTTAAATGAGGATAAGACAAAGCAATTGTCTGAAAGGTATACTGCTCTGTTAGAAGAAACAAGTGCACTATCT
>MU226922.1:139336-152125 GCA_018584345.1 Thuja plicata | reverse complement strand
CACATAAATAAATTATATCTAATCAAATTGCCATCTCAAATCCTTGTTTGCCATTGTATATGCATCTCGTTATCCTCATTGACCGATCAATTTAGCATTTGTATGAAACTTATTCTAAAATACCGTGGGAATAATCTTCTTATTAATATGTATAATATTATTAAAAAAAGTCATGCATAAAACTGCTATTTTTCAATCTATATATATATGTATCTTGGGGGTGTGTCTATTTCAAATTAAAATTTATTGTTTTTTTAATTTCGATTGATGATTTTATAATTAAATTTGTATTTGGAATAGAAGTTGGTGGCTATTGAATTGTATAAATAGCATGCTATTGTACCATTAGGCTTATTTAGTTTATTGATGTGAGCATGATGTTGACCTTGTTTCACATTAAGATCAGTTCACAACTAATTATTTATAATTATTTTACTACTTTGTTTTTAATGTTTACTATTATAAGATTAAGACATTTTTCATGATATTAGTTTGTCATAAGATTTTATCTAGAATTTTATTGTTTAGTTTTATACCAAGTTCCTTTTCATATTATGTAATTCTTGTGTATTCATTATTTTTTAGTAATATAGTAATTATTTTAATTTTATTTCTCTTGTAAACAATTTGATATTCTTCAACATGTCATTAGAATATTAAATCACAAAAAAATCCTCACTTTTAAAAGATTGTTCAAAAAGTCCACAAATTTATAAATCCTTAGAAAACCTGATAGGAATTGAACTAATAAATGTTTTAGATTTTTTGTAGATAGAATGGGTTGTTATTGTACCATTCATATAACCGTTTTACTACCATTAACATAGCTTTGATAAATGTGCAAGTTATTAAAAAAAAATTGTTTGTGTTCAAGTACCACCATGGTCATCATCATTGTCTAACATTTTTTTTAAAAGGGTAAACACACACACACACACACACACACACACACACACACACACACACACACACACACACACACACACACATTAGAGGCTTGTGTGTCATTTTAACATAAAATTTATTAATATCAAATCATAAATAAAATATGGTAAAAAATGGATATCAAATCAAACTAATATCCATTTGGTTGCAACACAAAATCAGCCTTACAATTTGATCAAGTATGTATAAATTTTGTATTTTCTTATTTTAATTTATTTTTTATTCATTTCAAATTGTTTTGGGTTAAATTAGGTTTTTTTAAATGAATTTTAGTTTGTGTTATATAATTTTTTAATGTATTTAATATTAACTTCAATAAGATTTTCCAGTGGCTTATAATCAAAACCCTACCAACCAAATCCTCCCACAATTAAGGATTTGGTTATTGTCATTTGACTGAATTGAGAAACATTGCTAAACTATATTGTAGGCACCCTCATTTGGCTTCTATGACAAACACCTTACATTACATTATTTCCATTTTTCAAACTATCGCTCAACCACATAGTTCCTCTCTGGAGTGGTGTGAGGCCATGAGGAAATACTATTTTGAGGGTTTATCTTATCATTAGGTGAGGGAACTTGAGATATCCAAACCTTGATTATACCAATTTTTTGCCAATCCCAAAACTAAATAACCCATTGACGTTTACAAGCCCAAATATTTGATTAAATGGTGCCAAAATTATGACATCAATGATAATTTTTGGGATCATTGGTGCATGGTTTTTGATAAACCACCCAACAAACATTTGGATGTGCCACTATAGTTTCTTCACACACTATATCTTGAATTTGTCTTCGATAAGCATGTCAACTACTTTGACATGAGATATTTCTAGGGTGTTGATACATGAATGATTTAGGATAGACCTAGGGCAATTTGTGTAGTATAAGATCCATCATGATCCCCCTTGTCCTATTGCCCTCCCACCTCCTATACAACAACTTGAAATTATTGCAAATGTAGCCTCAGTGAGCATATTTTCTATACAATATTTGATTAGCCATTTGATTTCTTAGCTCGCTCTTAATATGCTCAACCATGAGACCTTGACACACTTGGTGAATTGAAAGGTGATGGCAGAACCCCTTCAACTCCACCTATTTGTATGACCCATAATTGCACTATGTATAAGCACATATGTTTAGGTCTTCTTGGACAACCTACCAATCCTCCCATTGACATTTAAGGGATTACGATCTCCATCATATGGAAGATGTAAAAGGAAGATGTAAAAGATGAGGTGGCAAGGGAAGGACCATATTCTAGAGAGATATCACATGCTAGAGATAAAGGAGGATCTTGGATCTTATTAAGATCGTGCGATGGTAACACTTAAAGTAATTTCATATTCATTGTATGTTAAATCAATATTTATATGAGATATTAGTACTAATGTATATTTATGTAGTGATCTATTAAATAGATGATGAATGAGGATGACATGACATGGATTTAATATGACATTATTTCATCCATTTCATTTGGCCTAGAGAGTTACATGATATAGTTTTTTTGCACATAGTTGTTTATAATGTTTTATTTTATATGCATATTATTTCTATTGTCATCAATCAAATTATATATTAAAATTAATATGTTGGTCTTATTTAACTCTTGTAAGAAAGTCCAAGTGTGTGCGAGAGGCAACATTTTTCCATCCCTTGACAACACCGCAATAGACTGAGGAAATGTATTTGAATGAAGTTTTAATACAATTAATGGTTTAAATTAAATAGGTTATTGTAATATGATTTCAATGTTAACTTTTCAAATGCATTAAATGATTATACATGCATACATAGATTGATAGTCATACATTCTTGTCATTTTTATGTATAATAATCCATTGGGTTTACATTGTTGTTTATGTGTGAGTGAGTGTGTTACACACACACACCCACACACACACACTCACACTTTTGATACTATTGGTATTTTGATACTATCCATGAAGAATTGAAGCCATATTACTGATCATCCTTGGTACTTTTGATACTATCGGTACTTTTGATACTATCCATGAAGAATTGAAGCCATATCATCTCCTTGGCTGCCTTTGTAGCAGCAACATACTCCACCTCTGTAGTGGAGAAAGCATTCACCTTTTGTAACCAAGAAATCCAACTCACTGTTGTCCCACCAACAATAAATACATAACTTGTAGTACTCTGTCTGGTATCTATATCTCCTGCCAAAACTGAGTCAACATAGCCATGAATAGTAGTAGTAGTAGAGCCCCCAAAGTGTAAACACTTATTGGATGTACCTCTCAAATATCTGAGAATCCATTTGACTGCATTATAATGCTCAATCCCAGGGTGACTCATATACCTGCTAACGACTCCCACTGCATGTGCAATGTCTGGCCTAATACATACCATAGCATACATTAAGCTCCCTACAGCTGAAGCATAAGGTATCTTGGACATTTTTGCCTCTTCTTATGGTGTCTTTGGACACATCTCCTTAGTCAATTTCAAATGACCAGGCAAAGGTGTAGTGACAACTTTGGCATCCTTCATGGAGAATCTCTACAACACCTTTTCAACATAATTAGCCTGAGATAGAGCTAATTTTTAGTTCTTCCTATCTCTGCAAATTTTCATGCCAAGGATTTTTTTGCTGCCCCCAAATCCTTCATAGAAAAAGATTTTGCTAACTATTGTTTCAACCCCTTAATATGATCTATGTTAGACCCAACTACAAAAATATCATCAACATCTAAACATAGAATAATGTAGTTGTCATTATTCAACCTCTTGAAGTAAACACAATGGTCAGAATTACATCGAGTGTATCCATTCTCATTCATAAAAGTATCAAACTTAATATACCATTGTCGAGGTGCTTGCTTCAAGCCATATAAACTTTTCTACAATTTGCACACTAAACTCTCCTTACCCTTGACCTCAAATACCTGTGGTTGTACCGTATATATTTCTTCTTTCAAATCACCATGAAAAAAAATTGTTTTAACATCAATCTGCTCTAAATGCAAGTCTTCAGTAGCCACAATACTTTAAAAAGAACAAATAGAAGTCATTTTAAAAACTAGAGAAAATATCCCATCAAAATCAATACCATGTTTCTGTGCAAATCCTTTTATGACTAATCTGGCTTTAAATCTTTTTTTACCTCCATCTTCTTCTTTCAACCTATAAACCTATTTATTCTGCAAAGCTCGTTTACCTACAGGTAACTTACATAAATCCCAAGTCTAATTTTTTTAGCAAGGAGTCCATTTCATCTGTCATTGTAGACTCCCATTGAAGCTTTGTATCCACCTGCATAGCTTCATTATAACATTCAGGTTCACCAGCATCAGTTAATAAATTAGAATACAAAGAAGGTGAAAATCTATCTAGAGGTCTACTTAGCCTTCTTGACCGTCTAACATTCACTGGGGTGTGTGGTATTTATTTTTGTTGTTGTTGCGGAGCATAAGGAATTACTGGAACATTATCTTTTGGAGTATCATCCAACTCTACATAATCAGTGTCTTTCTTCTCATGATGTCGCAACAGGTCTTTGTACAATATTTTCTCATTGAATATGACATCCCTATTTCTTACAATTTTATGATTTTCAAAATCAAAAAGTATATAGCCAAATTCATCAATGCCATATCCAACAGATACACATTTCTTTGATTTTTCTTCCAGCTTGGTTCTATTTTCAAAGTCTATATGTGCAAATGCTACACAACCGAAGGTTCTGAGAAAAGAATAACTTACCTTCTTACCAGTACATGCTTCCTCTGGAATACCACAACCCAAAGGAGTAGAGGGACCTCTATTAATTAAATAAACAATAGTATTTAATCCTTTTCCCACATGTTTAAGGGGAGGCCAACATGCAATCTCATAGTCCTTGCACGCTCCATTATTGTTCTATTCACACGTTCAGCCACTCCATTTTATTGTGGAGTTGTTGGAACCATTTTTTGCCTATGAATACCATTAGAGGAACAATAATCTTCAAATTATTTTCTTCAATAATCACTACCGTTATCAGATCCGAGACATTTTAATCTTTAACCAGTCTCATTTTCAACCAAGCTTTTCCATTTTTTAAAAGTTTCAAATACTTCAGATTTCTGCCTAAGGAAATAAATCCAGAATTTTCTAGTTGCATCATCAATGAAAGTAACATAATACGAGAGCCACCAAGGGAAGATACATGAGCTGGCCCCATACATCTATATGCACAAGCTCTAATTTATTATCTTTCTTTTCCTTCCCACCCTTCAAGAAACTAACTCTCTTTTGTTTCCCATACACACAACTTTCACAGAAATCCAAATTTACACATTTTAGAACTAGTAAAATTTTCTTTGAGTGAAGTAATTTCATACCTTTCTCACTCATGTGACCAATTCTATTGTGCCATAGTGTTGTTTCTGTATCCACGATAGTTGTTTCATGTTCAACCTGCTCAACTACAACAATTGTTCCTGAACATTATTTTTTCTCTGTAACAATTAAAGTAGAAGGAACAATATTACCTGTACAAAGATATAAGGTGCCTACTTTCAGACCTTTTTCTACTACTAAGGAAACTTTTGAAATCTTCCAATTTTTATCATTAAAAGTAACTGTGCAACCCTCATCACCTAGTTGCCCTACTGAAATTAACTTTCTACTCAGCCTTAGAACATGTCTTACCTCTTATAGTAGCCAATGATTCCCATTATGCAACTTAATATTAATTCTTCCCTTCCCAACAATTTGATAGGGTTCATTATCTCCCAAATAAACTTGCCCAAAATCACCTTGGACATAATCAATAAAATAAATCCTATGGGGTGTAGCATGAAAATAAGCCCCTGAATCTAGAACCCATGAATTTCATCAACATTTTCAAGGGAAAGGACCAAAACATCATCATCATATTTATTACTTACCACATTTACCTCCTTATTGCCTTCCTGTTTGTCTCCTTTATTCTTTCGAGACCAGAAATCTTTATTCTTATGACCTAGTTTTCCACAGTACCAGCAGTCACTAGGTCCTCTTGATTGAGACCTCTTTCCCTTTGACTTTCCTCATGATTTCCCATGATTTCCAGAGTTGTTTCCTCTATCTCTTGTTCTGCCTCTGCTTTCTGCATTAAAAACACTACCTGATGTAGATTTTCTTGAGCTTTTTCTATGAATTTCCTTGCTCAAAATAACACCAACAACATCATCAAATTTTAGGTTGTTTGAATTAGAAATAGAATTACTAACAACCATTATCAAGCTACTCCATCTTTCTGGCAAAGAACATAGAATCAAAAGAGCCCTAATTTCTTCATCAAAATTTATACTTACAGAGGATAATTGACTAGTAACTGTACTAAACTCATTTAAATGATCAGTCACTGGCCCACCTTCTACCATCTTCATATTAAATAAATGCTTCATAATAAACACCTTATTCGAAGCGGAAGGATTTTCATACAACTTTTCTAGGGTTTCCATCAAATCTTTAGTTGTCTTTGCTTTGGTAATATTAAATGCCACCGATTGTGCCAGGCATAAGCGAATGCTACCAAATGCATTTCTATCTAGAATGTTCCAATCCTTCTGAGGCATAGTAATGGGTTTCTTTCTCACTCCTTCCAATGGTCACCATAAATCTTCTTGATAGAGATAGTCCTCCATCTGCATTTTCCATAACTAGAAGTTTTGTCCGTTAAACTTCTCAACCTTCAACTTAACCTCCTCTGCCATCACTCCCACTCAACCGTGAGACTCCCACTAAACTGCGAGATCTTCTTGCAGAGGCTATCTGAATACAACCTCACTCTGATACCACTTGTAAGGATTAACAAGATAGAAATAACAATTACATACAGAATAATAACTAATATCAGAGAATAATAAACCAAAACAGAAGAGAACACAAGACACAAATATTTAACTTGGTTCACCCAATCCCTGGGCTACGTCCACCAAGTAGAAAGTCTAATATTTCTATTATCCAGTGATTACAATTTGATCGCAATACAAAATCCCTTACAACTCAATACCACCATAAGAAGAAACTCAAAAATAATACAATCCATAAAACCCTAACCCTAAGCCAATTTATACAATATTATGCCGCTTTAGGTTTAGAACATGTTGACCTAGAAACTGGCCTAAATAAGCCTCAAAACACTTTCCTGGATAGTACTTTCCTGATCAGTCACCACAATATAATAATTATACTAATGATGCTGACTCTAAAGCTAATAATGAAGATAGTGGACATCAAGAGTTTGAAGATGAACTTATAGTTGATAGTGTTCCTGTTGAATCTATAGTTTCCTTTTCTCTTCAGCATAATGATTGATGCAGTCAAGGATGGAGGATCAAACAAAGGATTTTCCAAACTTGTAGCCAATAACCATATCAGCGGAAAAAAACCAAATACACAAAAATATAATCAACATTCAGTTCTCTATTATCATAGATAATCAATTACATCCAACATGTCAGGCTGTAAGGCCTTCCCAGCTACGACCAAATACAAAGAAAATACTCAAGATAAACTAAAGATCTTATTTAATACATACATATCACAATCCAAATTCTTAGATCTGACACTTCGATCTGCTCCCTCAATCTGATGCCCTAAGCTAAGAAGTTAGCCTACAATAAAAAACATTGGAGAAACCCTCAACCAAGATTTAGGTCCACAGAAACCCCAATGGGAGACCCCACATTAATTACGCCATAGAAATTAAATGTAGAAGTCTGCCAGATCAGGATTAAAAACTTGAGAAGAGATCACCGAGAAACAACAACCACCTGGTAAAAGCATACCCAAACAACAGACACCAACTTGGTAAAAGCATAACCGAGCAATAGAAAACCAACTCGGTACAAGCATACCCGAGAAAAAAAAACAACATACCCTGAGACCCATTGGTAAAGAAAGCCAAAAAGAGTACCCAAGCAACAGGATAGATAAGAACTTCACCGAGTAGTCCCCAAACAAGCTAAAGAACAAAAGAAAACATATTTTTGGTTGATATAGGATTGCCAAGAATCCTAGGATGCTCCTGCATCAGACACCCCAGGTGAAGAAGATGTTCCCATAAAGGAAATCATAAACATCTTAAGGGAATCAGAACATGTATTCCATACATGTTCTTAATCCATATCTCCTCTTTCAATTCATTCCATGCTATCTTGATTCTATCTATTGTCCCATTTGACAAATTCATCAGTCCTAAATTTTTCTCATATCTTCTGCCTACAACTGAAAGTAGTTGACACCGATCATCCTTGATACTTTTGATACTATCAGTTTTTTGATGAACCACACTCTCATCTAATAGACTGATCAACTCAGTGTCATCTGCATCTCTCTATGTCACTAGTGTAATCATCTGCTACAGTATCTCAGCCAAAAATGTCATATGTTGCTTAATCTCTATAAGTTCCTCAGATGTTTCGTTCTCTTCTCTCTTCAAATTATCCTTCCTTTCACCCATAGGTTCATCAATTCTCTTTTCCTCATTTTTTTCACTATCATTCAGACAACATCTGATAACTCCACATCTCTTAGTCCCCGCTTCCTGAAAAGGTAGCAGTTTATGCTTAGATCCATCCTGTCTCACCACATAGGTATTTTTTGACCATCAAACATAACATATATGTCATATTGCCAAGGTCTATCGAGCAATAGGTGACAAGCATCCATAGGCAACACATCACATAATATCTCATTGTAATAAGATCCAATCTTAAAATTAACAAGGCATTGCTCATTAACCCTAACCTTAGACACATCTTGTATCCAACTAATCTGATAAGGATTAGGATGTTTTTCTTCTTCCCAAATTTAACTTACTAACCATCTCTTCTAAAACAAAGTTCTCAAAACTGCCACCATCAATTATGACATTACACACCTTATCCTTGGACTTACATTTGGTTCTGAACAAATTTCTTCTCTGCACCGGTTCATTAATACATGCAGCTAGCCTTCTAGTGAACATAACTTCACCTTCTTGTGCAGTATTCACTAAGCTTTCCTCTATCGTCAAGGTGAACTTCTTTTGAGGACATGACCAGGCCCTATGTCCCTTCTCACCACACTGAAAACAAGTACCGATGAAATCACTTCTTCCTCTTCTTCCATACTCATGATTGTAATCCTTAGTGGTTTGACTACTGCTAGATCCTACCTCGGTGTGCTTAGGATTACCCACCAACTTACTCTCAATAGTTGTGTCATTAGTCTTACCACCTCGATTTCTATTATTTTGTCTACTCTCAAACTTCTTGTTCAGCTTCTCCTCAATCTTCAATGCCATATGATAAGAATCTCCTATGGTTGTCATTCAAACAGTAAGTAACTTCCTTAATACTAGGTCTCAAGCCATAGATATACCTAGAAAACTTCTCCTTTTTAGCTTCTAAATGTCCAAACCTAATTAGGATCTGATAAAACTCCTAAATGTACTTTTGCACTGACTTGTTTGTCTACCTCAAACCTTGCATCTTCTTGAACATCTCCAATTCATAATCCATTGGAATCAATTTCTTCTTCAACTTTTCAACCATTCAGTTCCATCTGATCATCTTGTCTTTACCTCTCTGACTTCTTTCCAATCGAACTTCTCTCCACCATATGTTCACATGACCTTTTAGCTTTGTCTTTGCACACTTAAATCTTTCAGGATCTTCCAGTTCTTCATACTCAAAGTATACATCCATCTCATTAATCCAATCGATCAACTCTTCTATCCTAAGGCTTCCAGCAAATGTAGAAAATTTAATCTTAGGTATTTTCCCAATTTTAGACATAGCTCTCAGAAATCTAGCCTCCTCTGGATCTTTGACATCTTCTTTAGTTTCTTCAAAATGATCTTCTTCATTAGACTCTTCACCATTATTTTGGTTTTCTCTAGACACATTCTTTCTTTGTAACTCCCCTCGCAGATCTTGCACTTGCTTTTGCAAAGCTTGAAAATCTTCAAGATTGAATTCTTCCTTCGATTCTTCCTTTGTGATCTCTCAAGTTTTCTTTGGAGGCATCTTCACTCCAAAAATGTCCATCAACTTGAAATCTAACTCCTTCTCCAGTGATTGAAACTCTGCCCTCAATCTAATAACTCCACATCCCTTAGTCCTCGCTGCCTGCAAATGTAGCAGTTTATGCTTGCATCCATCCTGCCTCACCACATAGGTATTTGCATGACCATCAAACATAACATGTCTTTCATATTGCAAAGGTCTATCGAGCAACAGGTGACAAGCATCCATAGGAAACACATCACAAAATATTTCATCATAATAAGATCCCAACTTATTATGATTTCAAACCTGATGCAGTCAAGGATGGAGGATCTAATGAAGGATTGTCCACAATTGCAGCTAATAACCATAACAATGAAAACAACCAAATATAAAAAAATATAATCAACATTCAGTTCTCTATTATTATAGATAATCAATTACATCCAACATGTCGGGCTATAAGGCCTTCCCAATAATAGCCAAATACAAAGATAATACTCAAGATCAACCTTAGATCTTCTTTAAGACATACAACTCACGATCTATATTCTCATATCCAACACTTCAATCTGCTCCCTCAATCTGTTGCCCTAAGCTAAGAACAAAATACAACTTAAATGCAAAAGGCAACCAATAGATCAACCTACAATAACAAACATGGGAGAAACCCCCAACCCAGATTTTAGTCTACACAAACCCCAATGAGAGACCCCACATTAATTACACCAAGGAAATTAAATGCAGAAGTCGGCCAGATCAGGATAAACAACTTAGGAAGATATCACTGAGAAAAAACAACCACTCGGTAAAAGCATACCCAAACAATAGACACCAAATCGGTAAAACCATACCTGGGCAATAGAAAACCAACTCGGTACAAGCATACCTGAGCAATATAAACCAACATACCCTAAGACCCATCGGTAAAGTAAGACAAAATGAGTACCTGAGTAACAGGGTAACTGAGCACTTCACCGAGTAGTCCCTAAACAAGCTAAAGATCAAAAGAAAACATATTTTTGGTTGATACAGGATTGCAAAGAATCCTAGGATGCTCCTGCATTAGACACCCCAGGTAAAGAAGATGTTCCCATAAAGGAAATCATGAAAATCTTAAGGGAATCAGAACAGGTATTTCATACTTGTTCTTAATCCATATCTCCTTTTACCCTTTATTCCATGTTGTCTTGATTTTGTCCATTGTCCCATTCGACAAATTCATTAGTCCTGCACTTTTCGCACATCTTCTTCCTGCAACTGACAGTAGTTGACACCGATCATCCTCGGTACTTTTAATATTATTAGTATTTTGATGAACCACAGTTTCATTTGATAGACTGATCAACTCAGTATCATTTGCATCTTTGTGTGTCACTAGTGTCAACATCTGTTGCACTATCTCAGCCAAAAATGTCATATGTTTCTTAATCTCTGTAAGTTCCTCAGAGGTTTCAGTCTCTTCTCTCTTCAAATTCTCCTCCCTTTCACCCATAGGTTTATCAATTCTCTTTTCCTCATGTTTTTCTTTTTCATTCAGACAACATCTGATAACTCCACATCCCTTAGTCCCTGCTTCCTGCAAAGGTAGCAGTTTATGCTTGGATCCATCCTGCCTCACCACATAGGTATTTGCACGACCATCAAACATAACATGACTGTCATATTGCCAAGGTATACCGAGCAATAAGTGATAAGAATCCATAGGCAACACATCACATAATATCTCATCATAATAAGATCTAATCTTAAAATTAACAATGCATTGCTCCTCAACCCTAACCTTAGACACATCTTGTATCCAACTAATCTGATAAGGATTAGGATGTTTTCTTCTTCCCAAATTTAACTTACTAACCATCTCTTCTGAAGAAAAGTTCTCAGAACTACCACCATCAATTATGACATTACATACCTTATCCTTGCACTTACATTTGGTTCTGAACAAATTTCTTCTTTGCACTGGTCCATTAATACCTACAGTCATCCTTCTAGTGATCATAACTTCACCTTCTTCTTCAGTATTGACTGAGCTTTCCTTGGTCGTCAGGGTGAACTTCTTTTGAGGACATGAACAGGCCCTATGTCCCTTCTCACCACACTGAAAACAATTACTGATGAATGTATGTGTCTGAATGTTGACCTCTAAATCAGCCACAACACAATATAGTCATTGCTCAATCGTTGAATCGCAAAGATGAACATGAATTGTTCATTCCACAATATCGATTGAATTGACCTGTTGCCTCCTATTTAGTTGGGGTGTTTAATTACTCTCATAACAAGAGCCAACAACCATAGACCATTGCTAAAATGGAGGATTTGAAATCTTTGAAAACATAAATGAAATTATTCTATATGAGAGATGCAATTGTAATCTAGGAATGAAAATGCAGATTTTAAGCTAAGAAATTTGAAAAAGATAACATAATTAAGCTAATTGATGGTAAAAAAACTAAATTGCAATGAAGAATGCCATTAAGCTACATGAAATTATACTAAATATGCAATAAAATCTTGAAAATATGAGAGAATTGAGACAATAATTTGCTATAGTTTTGATACTCTAAAATTGCTCTCCCAAATGAAGGAAAGAAGGTCCATAATATAGAAAAGCTTGAAGAGAGGATGAAGAGTTTCTTGGAAAGAAACGGATGACTCTTCATCTCCATGGAGGAAGATGAGACAATATGGAGGAATTATTTAATTAAGTAAATGAATTATTGCCACATGGGTGGCTTTTCATTTTGTTTGAATTATTAAATTCAAGTGAGGATAATTCATTCAAATAACCAAATAATATTTAATTCCCTTGATGTGTATTAGCTAAAGGGGGTGGGATTAA
>MU226922.1:91869-111125 GCA_018584345.1 Thuja plicata | reverse complement strand
AAATTATACTAAATATGCAATAAAATCTTGAAAATATGAGAGAATTGAGACAATAATTTGCTATAGTTTTGATACTCTAAAATTGCTCTCCCAAATGAAGGAAAGAAGGTCCATAATATAGAAAAGCCTGAAGAGAGGATGAAGAGTTTCTTGGAAAGAAATGGCTGACTCTTCATCTCCATAGAGGAAGATGAGACAAAATATGGAGGAATTATTTAATTAAGTAAATGAATTATTGCCACATGGGTGGCTTTTCATTTTGTTTGAATTATTAAATTCAAGTGAGGATAATTCATTCAAATAACCAAATAATATTTAATTCCTTTGAGGTGTATTAGCTAAAGGGGGTGGGATTAATTTAATTTAAAAGAACTTAGGACTTTAGAATTAAATTAGTTAATCATAGGTATTTTTAGCTAATAAATATTTGAAAATTTAGGACTTAAATATGGTGTAAGATTTGTGCAAATTTAGTTTTTCTTCATTTGAGACGAAGTCAATTAAAGACAATTAGGAAAGAGAATTTTCCTAGTACAATAGGACTTCGATGATGAGAAAATGCACCAAAATTGATTACAATTGTAAGGTGCCAATTTTGGGGTGTTACAATGAAATCCCTTCTTCCTCTTCTTCCATACCCATGATTGTAATCCTTAGTGGTTTAACTACTGCTAGATCCTACCTTGGTCTGCTTAGGATTATCCACCACCTTACTCTCAATAGTTGTGCCATTAGTCTTACCACCTCAGTTTTTATTATTATGTCTTCTCTCAAACTTCTTGTTTAGCTTCTCCTCAATCTTCAATTCCATCTTATAAGAATGTCCTATGGTTGTCATCTGAATAGTAAGTAAATATTCTTAAATACTAGGTCTCAAGCCATAGATGTACCTGGAAACTTTCTCCTTGTCAACTTTTGAATGTCCAATCCTAATTAGGATCCGATAAAACTCCTCGGTGTACTCTTGCAACGACTTGTTTGTCTGCCTCAAACCTTGAATCTTCTTGAACATCTCCAATTCATAATCCACTGGAATGAATTGCTTCTTCAACTTTTCAACCAATCAGTTCCATCTGATGATCTTGTCTTTACCTCCCTGACTTCTTTCCAATTGAACTTATCTCCACCATATGTTTGCATGACCTTTTAGCTATCTTTGTAAACCAAAATCTATCAGGATCTTCCACTTGTGCATACTCAAATTATTCATCCATCTCATTAATCCAATCGATCAACTCTTCTAGCCTATGGCTTCCAGGAAATGTAGAAACTTCAATCTTAGGTCTTTTCCTAATTTTAGACATATCTCTCAAAAATCTAGCCTCCTCTAGATCTCTAACATCTTCTTCAACTTCTTTGAAATGATCTTCTTCATCAGACTCTTCACCATTATTTTAGTTTTCTCTAGACACATTATTTCTTTGTAACTCCTCTCGTAGATCTTGCACTTGCTTTTGTAAAGCTCAAAAATCTTCAAGATTGAATTCCTCCTTCGGTTCTTCCTCTGTGATCTCATGAGTTTTCTTCATAGGCATCTTCACTCCAAAAATCTCCAGCAATTTGAAATCTAACTCCTTCTTTAGTGATTGAAACTAGGACCTGAATCTAATAACTCCACATCCCTTAGTCCTTGCTTCCTGCAAAGGTAGCAGTTTATGCTGGGATCCATCTTGCCTCACCACATAGGTATTTTCATGACCATCAAACATAACATGTCTGTCATATTTCTAATGTCTTTTGAGCAATAGATGACAAGCATCCATAGGCAACACATCATAGAATATCGCATCATAATAAGATCCAACCTTATTATGATTTGAAACTTGATTCAGTCAAGGTTGGAGGATCCAATGAAGGATTGTCCAAACTTACAGCCAATAACTATAACAACAGAAACAACCAAATATATAGAAATATAATCAACATTCATTTCTCTATTATCATAGATAATCAATTACGTCCAACATGTTGGGCTATAAGGCCTTCCCGGTTACGGCTAAATACAAAGATAATAGTCAAGATCAACTATAGATCTTCTTTAACACATACAACTCACGATCCAGATTCTCAGATCCAACACTTCAATTTGCTCCCTCAATCTGATGCCCTAAGCTAAGAACAAAATACAAATTAAATTAAAAAGGAAACCAACAGGTTATCCTACAATAAATTTTTTTTGGAGAAACCCCCGACCCAAATTTAGGTCCCTACAAACCCCAATGAGAGACTCCACATTAATTACACCACAAAAATTAAATGTAGAAGTTGGCTAGATCATAATAAACAACTCAGGAAGAGATCACCGGGAAACAACAACCACTCGGTAAAAGCATACCAGAATAATAGCACCAAATCAGTAAAAGCATACCTAAGCAATAGAAAACCAACTCGGTACAAGGGTACCCGAGCAACAAAAACCAACATACCTCAAAACCCATTGGTAAAGTAATATAGAAAGAGTACCCAAGAAATAGGGTAACTAAGCACTTCACCAAGCAGTCCCCAAACATGTTAAAGAACAAAAGAAAACATATTTTTGGTTGATACAGGATTGCCAAGAATCCTAGGATGCTCCTGCATCAGACAACCCAGGTAAAGAAGATGTTTCCATAAAGGAAATCATGAACATCTTAAGGGAATCAAAATAGGTATTCCATACTTTTTCTTAATCCATATCTCTGCTTTCCCTTCATTCCATGCTATCTTGATTCTCTCAATTATCCCATTTGAGAAATTCTCAAGTCTTGCACTTTTCTCATATCTTCTTCCTACAACTAATAGTAATTGAAACCGATTACAATAGTACTTTTGATACTATCAGTGTTTTGATGAACCACATTCGCATCTGACAGAGTGATCAACTCAGTATCAGCTGTATCTCTATGTGTCACTAGTGTTAACATATGTTGCACTATCTCAGCCAAAACTGTCATATGTTTCTTAATATGTAAGTTATGTAGAGGTTTCATTCTCTTCTCTCTTCAAATTCTCCTTTCTCTCACTCATAGGTTCATCAATTCTCTTTTCCTCATGTTTTTCATTTTCATTCGGACAACATCTAATAACTTTATATCTCTTAGTCCCTGCTTCCTGCAAAGGTAGTAGTTTATGCTTGGATTCATCCTACCTCACCACATAGGTATTGGCATGACCATCAAACATAACATGTCTATCATATTGCCAAGGTCTATCGAGAAACAGGTGACAAGAATCCATAGGCAACACATCACATAATATATCATCATAATAAGATCCAATCTTAAAATTAACAAGGCATTGCTCCTCAACCCTAACCTTAGACACATCTTGTATCCAACTAATCTGATAAGGATTAGAATGTTTTCTTCTTCCCAAATTTAAATTACTAACCATATCTTCTGAAACAAAGTTCTCAGAACTACCACCATCAATTATGACATTACATACCTTATCCTTGCACTTACATATGGTTCTGAACAAATTTCTTCTCTGCACGGGTTCATTAATTAATGCAGCCAGCCTTCTAGTGATCATAACTTCACCTTCTTCAGTATTCACTGAGCTTTCCTCGGTCGTAAGGGTGAACTTATTTTGAGGACATGACCAGGCCCTATGTCCCTTCTCACCACTCTAAAAACAAGTACTGATGAAATCACTTCTTCCTCTTCTTCCATACCCATGATTGTAATCCTTACTGGTTTGACTACTACTAGATCCTAGGTTAACTACTGTCATTAAAAAATCATGAATTTTCTAAATGGGACAATGGACAAAATCAAGATAGCATAGAGTAAAGGGAAAGGGGAGATAACCAATGAGATACCCCACATTAATTACACTAAAAAAATTAAATGCAGAAGTCAACCAGATTAGGATAAACAACTCAGAAAGAGATCACCAAGCAACAACAACCACTCGATAAAATCATACCCAAACAAAAGACACCAAATCGGTAATAGTATACACAAGCAACATAAAACCAAATTGGTACAACCATACCCAAGTAATAGAAACCAACATACCCTGAGACCCGTCAATAAAGAAAGAAAAAAAGAGTACCCAAGCAACAAGGTAACTAAGCACTTCAACGAGTAGTCCCCAAACAAGGTAAAGAACAAAAGAAAACATATTGTTTTGGTTGATATAGGATTGCCAAGAATCCTAGGATGCTTTTGCATCAGACACCCAAGGTAAAGAAGATCTTCCCATCAAGGAAATCATGAACATCTTAAGGAAATTAGAATAGATATTCCATACTTGTTGTTAATCCATATCTCCTCTTTCCCTTCATTCCATGCTGTCTTGATTATGTCCATTGTCCCATTCAAAAAATTCATCAGTCCTGCACTTTTCTCATATCTTCTACCTGCAAATGATAGTAGTTAACACTAATCATCCTTGGTACTTTTGATACTATCAGTGTTTTGATGAACCACATTCTCATCTGACAAACCGATCAACTTGGTATCATCTGCATCTCTTTGTGTCACTAGTGTCAACATCTGCTACAATATCTCAGCCAAAAATTTCATATGTTTCTTAATCTCTATAAATTCCTTAGAGGTTTCATTATCTTCTCTCTTCAAATTCTCCTTCCTTTCACCCATAGGTTCATCAATTCTCTTTTCTTCATGTTTGTCACTATCATTCAGACAACATTTAATAACTCCACATCCATTATTTCCTACTTGCTACAAAGGTAGTAGTTTATGCTTCGATCCATCCTACCTAACCACATAGGCATTTTCACGACCATGAAACATAACATGTTTGTCTTATTGTTAAGGTCTATTGAGAAACAAGTGAAAAGAATCCATAGGCAACACATCACATAATATATCATCATAATAAGATCCAATCTTAAAATTAACAAGGCATTTCTCCTCAACCCTAAGCTTAGACACATCTTGTCTCCAACTAATCTGATAAGGATTAGGATGTTTTCTTCTTCCCAAATTTAACTTACTAACCATCTCTTCTGAAACAAAATTCTCAGAACTGCTACCATCAATTATGAAATTACATACCTTATCCTTGCACTTACATCTTTTTCTGAACAAATTTATTCTCTGCACCAGTTCATTAATACATGCAGCCAATCTTCTAGTGATCATAACTTCACCTTCTTCTGCAATATTCACTGAGCTTTCCTCGGTCATTAGGGTGAAATATTTTGAGGACATGACCACGCCCTATGTCCCTTCTCACCACACTAAAAACAAGTACCAATGAAATCACTTCTTCCTCTTCTTCCATACCCATGATTGTAATCCTTAGTGGTTTAACTACTGCTAGATCCTACCTCGATCTTCTTAGGATTATCCACCACCTTACTCTCAGTAGTTGTGTAATTAGTCTTACCACCTTGGTTTTTTTATTATGTCTACTCTCAAACTTCTTGTTTAGCTTCTCCTCAATCTTCAATGTCATCTGATAATCATCTCCTATTGTTTTTATCCAAACAACAAGTAACTCTTCCTAAATACTAGGTCTCAAGCCATAGATATACCTAGCAAATTTCTCCTTGTCAACTTCTGAATGTCCAGTCCTAATTAGGATCTCATAAAACTCCTCGGTGTACTCTTGCACCGATTTGTTTTTCTGCCTCAAACCTTGCATCTTCTTGAACATCTCAAATTCATAATCCACTAGAATGAATTGCTTCTTCAACTTTTCAACCATTCGGTTCCATCTGATGATCTTATCTTTACCTTTCTGAATTATTTCCAATTGAACTTCTCTCTAGCATATGTTCGCATGACCTTTTAGCTTTGTCTTTGCAAACTGAACTCTATCAGGTTCTTCCACTTCTTCATACTCAAATTATTCATCCATCTCATTAATCCAATCAATCAACTTATTTGGCCTACAGCTTCCAACAAATGTATAAAATTCAATCTTAGGTCTTTTCCCAATTTTAGACATAGCTCTCATTAATATAGCCTTCTCTAGATCTCTGACATCTTCTTCAGCTTCTTCAAAATGATCTTCTTCATCTGACTCTTCACCATTATTTTGGTTTTCTCTAGACACATTATTTCTTTGTAACGCGTCTTGCAGATCTTGCACTTGCTTTTGCAAAGCTCAAAAATCTTCAATATTGAATTCCTCCTCCAGTTATTCCTCTATGATCTCGCGAGTTTTCTTTGTAGGTATCTTCGCTCCACAAATCTCCATCAATTTGAAATCTAACTCTTTCTCCAGCAATTGAAGCTCTGCTCTGATACCACCTAATGTAGTCAAGGATGGAGGATCCAATGAAGGATTGTCCAAACTTGCAGCCAATAACCATAACAGTGGAAACAACCAAATACACAAAAATATAATCAACATTTAGTTCTCTATTATCATAGATAATCAATTACATCCAACATGTCAGGCTGTAAGGCCTTACCGGTTATGGCCAAATACAAATATAATACTCAAGATCAACTACAGATCTTCTTTAAGACATACAACTCACAATCCATATTAACAGATCCAACACTTTGATCTGCTCCCTCAATCTGATGCCCTAAGCTATTAACAAAATAAAACTTAAATACAAACAAAAACCAATAGGTTGGCCTAGAATAACAAACATTGGAGAAACCCCTGACCCAAATTTAGGTCCACATAAACTCCAATAGGAGACCCCACATTAATTACGCCATAGAAATTAAATACAGAAGTCGGCCAGATCAGGATAATTAACTCGGGAAGAGATCACCGAGCAACAACAACCACTCGGTAAAAGCATACCCAAACAACAAACACCAACTCGGTAAAAGAATACCTAAGAAAAATAAAACCAACTTGGTACAAGAATGCCCAAGCAACAGAAACCAACATACCCCGGAACCTGTCGGTAAAGCAAGACAGAAAGAGTACCCGAGCAACAGGGTAACTAAGAACTTCACCGAGCAGTCCCCAAACAAGCTAAAGAACAAAAGCAAACATATTTTTGGTTGATACATGATTGGAAAGAATCCTAGGATGCTCATGCATCAATGATGTAGATGTCTTATTTCAGTCTAAGGAGAACATATGAAAAGAACAAGAAGATCATTCTGATGAAGAGGTAAGTTGTTGTGATATTTCTTTTGATGATAGTGACATCAATCCTGAAATTTCAAATCAAGATGCTGATATTGAAGATCCTAAATTTGAGGTTTCACATGAGGTTATTCCTAGTAATAATGTTATTGAGAATGAGGGAAACCAAGATGATAGGGATGTGTCTAGTATGGAAACTATCTTTTCTGATCATGAAAATAATGACCCCTCTCAATATGAGATAGAAGATGTGTGTAGTCAGTAGGAAAATACTGCTTTGATAAATGAAGATGCTAATTGTGAGTGTGTATTAGAGATGAGTGTAAATGAGGAGAATGGTTCACTTCATAGTGAACAAGTCTCAGAGTTTTTGTCTAATGAGTATCTCAGATCTTTAGGGAAGGATAGCTTTGAATCCCTACACCCCATACACATTGAGTTTGACAAGGAATGTATATCAGATGGTCAGGATTTTGATACATGTATTTCTTATTTTCCTTGTACTTTTGTCTCACTAGGCTACAACAAGATTGAATATGACCTTTGAGATAATGAGAGTATCAGTATTTGTTCAGATTAAAAAGATAAAGAGACTCTAGATATGATGTTGAGTAATGACTAGGATATTTGTGTTGATTATGAATCTTTTTCAGATTCTAGGTCATTTATTGAACCATTGCAAGATGATCTCTCAATTACTCAAAATATACAATTGCCAGATGAGTATGTTGATATGTATCCTCCCTCAAATGAATAAGATAGTGGTTTTTATAAATATGGTAGTTTGCTAGTTAATTCTTTAGAGAATTCTGATATGGATATACAAACCATTGACAAGATGTAGGATGATAATCCTTTTGAGGAGAAGAATATGGATCGTGACATGGAGTTTCCATGTTTTGATAATAATGGTGTTGAATCTTGTTCTTTTTCTATTCTTGATTTGTCTCCTCTTACAAAAGTTCAAAATAATTTCCAGATGATCCCTAATGTTTATGATGAGCCTAACTCTGATGTTTCTCAGATAGTTGTTTCCTATTATTTGGAAAGTGGGATAGATCATGTCCCAAGTGATGAATGTCCTCAATTTTTGCATGAAATTTAGAATGAGAGTGTTTCCTTTGACATGCAACCTGTTGATGCAAGTAGATCCAATAATGACTCCAGCTACATGGCAGATTATGAGTTTTTTTCTCAGCTGGATGGTGTTTCCCCAAGATGCGGCATTGAGCAAGAATACGATGAGGGTTGCATTTCTTATGATTTCTCTTTATCTAATGAATGAAACATACATGTTCCACACATTTTATAGTTTTAAGATTTGTCTAAATTCCAACTAGACTCTAATAATGAATATGCTAATCTTCTTTTTGATGAGAAAATGGTACCTAATAATCGATCAGATCAGACAGATGAAAGAGAATGTTTCAATTTGTTTCTAGAGAAGGGAGTAGAAAAATTTGTTTTTGATAGAGGCAAGTTGGATCAAATAATTGACCATTAGGTCTGATTTGATTCCTTCAGATCAGTAAATAAGTGACAGAGCTGAGTTCTTTTTCTGTTGCAAGTTTGTACACATTTTCTTTCTTTTTTAGTTTCTTCTTTAGGTTAGGTTTCCTGCTTTGTCTAGTGGTCTGCTTCTCCCAGAAATCCTAAATCCTTGTCATGCCTGCAAGAGGCATTCATCCCTAGATGGAGCCACTGTTAGCATTTGAAAAAAAATTATGTTTCCAAGCTCTTCCTTCTTATCTCTGCAATTATTTTTAGCCTCTGGCTAAAGCCCTAAGTCTTGTTGTGTCAAAATTTGGCTAAAACCCTAAAACCTCAAGACTTGTTCTAAATTCATGATACTTTTCTAGGTCACTTAAGTTAATTTTTAAGTCATGTGCACTTTTCCATGCCTTTATCTCTTAATATCATAACCCCGACCAAATATTCTTTTTCATTCAGCGATCAAGCGCGGGTCATCAATCTAGTTTTCTTTAAGTTTTCATCTCACGGCTGGCGCGTAATATTAGGATAAAATTCAAAGTCATGGAATATTTGAGAATTTTTTGTGCACCGTAGATCTTTCTCTATCTTGGTCTTGATCGTGTGGTTGGTGTGTGATCACTAGACAAAGGTGATGTTAGCTTTTTTATTTGGAGATTCAGCGAGGGTCGTAGATCTTGTTTTTTTCTTGGTTTCATCCAATGGCTTGCGCGTAATCTCTGAGTAAACCATGAGTCAAGATTTTCTTTCGATGACTTCAAAACTTAGCTAGTCACACAATCTCTAGATAGACCCGAGGTCAAGGCATAGTTACTTTTTCTCTTTGGTCGCGAGATCTATGGATGCACCTAGGGTTAAGTAAAATGTTTATAGATTAAACGATGGTCATTGATCTTGTCAGAGATGTGTGGTTTGCGCTAAGTCTCACAATCAAATGGCCAAGTACAAATATATTTAGTGATATAGCGCAAGCCGTAGATCTTTCCATATACTTGTCTTGATCATGTGCACTGCACTGAATCTCCTGATAAACCCAGGGTTAATGTTTTTATCTAGCGACTTGGAGACTTCTTTAGTCGTGTAATCTCCAAGTAGACCTAGGGTAAGATGGTTAAGTCAAAGGGATAAGTCAGGTTTTTGGAGATGAGCTAGGATGCTGCCACATGTTTAAGTGATGATCTCATTGGATGACTAGCGCTTGATCTTAGAGTAAACTCAAGGGTTATAAATGGATTCAATGACTTGGCAATTTTGTCTATCTCTGAATCTCCAGATATACCATAGTTAAGATCAAGCATGGTTGAGTTATGTTCAGTGAAGGAGATATGGACTCAGGGGCATGCCACATGTTCAAGATCTTGTTTTAATCTTATGGCTAGCGATGAATCTCTAGATGATGGTCAAAGTTAAGCTTTTATTCAACAATTTAGCACAGGCTGTATATTTTGTCATGTCCTTTCCATGGATCATGTGGTGTGCACCTAATCTCAGAGCTAACTCAGGGTAAAGTAAAACATTTCATGACTTTGAGTTTCTTTGAGTCACGTGATCTCCACATAGAACTTGGTTTAAGACATGTTTTTCTTTTCCAGTTAGTCGCGTGATCTCCAAGTTGACTCTAGGTTAAGAAAAATGTTCTACTATATCACGTAGGCCATTGATCAAGCTATGTACTTGGCATGGATTGTGTGGTCTACACATGTTCTTGTGATTAACTCAAGGGTTAAGAAATCATTTAGCAAGTTGGAGATCTCAGTTAGTCACGCAATCTCCAGATGACTTGAGTCAAGTTCAAGTTAAGAGTTAAGTTAACACAGATTAAATCTGAGCTGTTGATTGAGATTAAGATCTATGGCTTTCACGTAATCTCTTGATAAAGTCAAAAACTTCAAATCTTTAGGATATCTAGAGAGGATCGTTGATCTTGTCCTCATCGTGTGGCATGCACGTGATCTCAGAATTAATTGGTCAAGTACAGATTGATCTTGAGATTTCACGCGAGCCATTGATCATTTTATGACAGGGTTCTCATCGAGAGGCTGGCGTATAATCTCAGAATATACTCAGAGTTAAGAAAATCATCTGGCAACTTGGAGACAAGAGGAAAATGATCACTCATGGTCAAAGTGTAGGCTAAATACAGGTTAAAGGCTGAGGAAAAAGATAAATTAAAATGTAGACAAGTTAGATTTAATCTGATGGCAGGCATAAAGCCTCGAAGATAAAGTGATCAAAATCTAGTTATTGAGGCATTGCGCCTTGCTGCCACGTGTCCAATCTAATCATGAGCCTGGGTAACATACATGAATCGATGGATATGTTTTAAACTTGTGATATAGCTTGATCTCGACCATCTAAATTATCATCTACGCCACCTGTGATCGCTATAACTATAATTTAAATATTTGAATCTATACTCAGAGGGTTTCATGGTGGTGGACTTAGATATTTGATCTCAGAGCTATAAATGTTACGATATGATCTTATGGATCAGTTCTAAATAGTTGTAGAAGACTAGAGGGATACAAATCTGATATACTAAGATGCATTAAAGACTAGAGTTGACAGATAAGAGTTTTATAATTAGAGGATAAATTTTATTAGCGGTGCTTGGTCATTTCTGCATTTATGTGATGCTCTCCGGGTCATGCCTTGGAATTTATTGCACCATAGGTTACTGTGCTCACATTCATGGATTAGGGAAAATTGATTGCAGATCAGATTGGATTGCACAGATTGAAGAGATATAGGGTTTCAACTTAACAAAAAAATTTAATGTCTTAATAAGAATAGTTGTAAACCCTAACCCTAAATGGTCCAAATCTTATAGCATTCTTATTCCTATAAAAGAATATTCAAGACCATTTAGTAGAGTTGGAAACTTGGGCAAGTAGCATAAGGCATAAAACCTTTTACTATTTTTCAGTGAGTATAGAAAATGTATATCTATAGAGTATTATCATAGAATAGAAAGTTTCAAGTCTTTTGCATTAATTGAAGTGGTTTGTGATTTGACACATTTTGGAATTTAAACTGGACTCTTTGTAATTAATACAACATTTTTTATTCAAGTCTCTCCTTTTTGCTTGCCTCTCATGTTTTGAATCTTCTGGTTCACTATATAAGATTTCTTTATGTCTATGTTTTAGTCCATAGTTTTGATCAAGGATCAAATTAAAATATACTTTGGATAATACATAGACTCTTTGGGTTTGTCTATATAAGGATTATTAAGAAGTGTATGATCTGGAGTTATCTGTGTTTATGGTTTTGAGTCCTTGACAATAGTTAGTTTCTTTGTCCTGTATCTGAACTAGAATCATTGCCCAATGGATAAAGCATTGATCAGTAATTAGTATCTTCTACTTTGATACATATCTGAATAGGTTTAGCTATACTCTACCCTATCAAAACATCAAAACCATTTTCAGTCCTTTTAAATTTTTGTGGTTGTTAGTTGTGGTCCTGCATAGTAGAGAATAGTCACTAAATGAGTGGTTGTAATTTCATACTATCTTTCCATTTATCTGTTGCTAAAATCCAAAAGTTATAAGGAGTTGAAAAGATTTAAATACCAATCTTGATTAGGTGCACCCACCTTGGTTTTGCAGAGCCAAAAGAGTAGAGGACAGTCTTATCCTATAGTTGGTCTAGTTATCTTGCAGAGCTCTCATACTTGGAATTAACCATTCCTAATATTAGTCTCAGGGTATATTGGTTGCTTTTACAGCGTAACAGTTTTAAACACCAACACACCCCCCTTAAGATAAACGTAGGGAGAAGTTAAAAACCTAGAAAAAACTACTGAAAGTAGGAAATGGGCACCGACAACATGGCTTGATGAGGTACCCAAGTACAAAAATATTTTTAAAGAGGCAAAAAGGAGAAAACCTAGTGGGAAAACCCCTCTCCAAAAAGAGATGAAGCCTAGTGAAGGACTGGAGAAGCCTCCAAACTAGTGAATGTCCCAGAAAATAAGAACAAAGATCAGGTAGAGAAGACTGCAATCTCCATGAGTGCTCTAAAATGACACTACTTGAATCGGAGTGACAAACAAGAAAAACATTAGAACTCGAATATACAGATCGAAAAAATATCAAAGTCTAAAGAGCTGATCAAAAGAAGAATATGTAGAGCACCACTAAAGCATGAAAATGAAAACAATGTCAAAGAATAATTACTGGAACCTCCAAAATAGGAATGAAAGAAGAGTGTCCATATGGTAAATGATCCATCTCACCAAAATGCATCGGTACCAGCCACTGCATCTGCCTAGTATATAAGAACAAATATTGAATACATAGAATCACTCCATCAAACCAAGGAAGCATTAGAACCAATAGGAAATACCCACCATAATGTTGAGCACGGAGAGGCATGACAGGTACACTGAAACATATTGCCAAGAATAATTGCATGTCAAAGAACCAGGAACATGGAAATGGAAAGTGCGGAAGAAAGTAAAAATACATATAAAGGATGGTGTCATGGAAGGATCACTCTCTTGACACACATCATGAGGCTAATTTCATGGAAGGAACACTCACTTGACAAAGGCAGATGGAAAACAAGGAAAACATCAAAACCCCTATGGCACTTTATAATATAGTGCGAGTACAAACATACACAAAAAATTCCAAGATCCCAAGCATGCATCAAATGGCACTTTATCTCAGTGTGTTTGCAAAAAATGAATGCTATGGAAATAGATGTGTATAATGTCCAAGAATGATAGAAAGTTGTAGAAACATATATAACAGCTAACAAGGAGTCATCCCATGCACAAAAAATTATCCCAGGACCTGAAACATCTAAGATATTCACTAGAATGCAAAAACAAAAACAAAAGTTGAATAAAATATACCTGGAGCAGATTTTGGTAATGAAACTTATAGAAGAAGAAAGAGAACAAAACCAGCTTTCCGATGACATGTGAAAGTCAAAATAGAGTCTGGAGGAGCAAGATATGGCGACCGGAGTGCAAAATGGAACCCTGAATTTTACTAGAAAAACACCCTCCAAGACAAAAAAAAAATAGAAAACCAAACCTATAAAATTATCTCGGGCTCGGAACTAGCTTTCTAACGATATCTCGTTTGGCAAAAAATACCCCCGTTTGCTCAAGATATGAGAAAAAAACCAACATGTGCTCCAAAATAATAAGAACCCCAAAAAATCTCAGCTAAATCTAGCAGTACCACTAAATTTGGAGAAGATGCTAAATAATGGCCAAATTTGGCTAAGCTAACGGAGCGCTGACGTGGCAGCCATACAGGTGACTAGGCGAATTTACCAAGAATTTTTTTTATAAGAAAAAATACATATGAAAAAACACCATATTTTTTTTATTTAAAAAAAAAATATAAAAATAAATAAAAAAGGGTTAGTGGCCCCTTGGGGCCCGCGGCCTATGGGCCAACGCAACACCCTTGGGGCTAGCACGACCTCCTTGGGTCCCTCGGCTCCCTTGCGGGCCTGCACGGCCACCTTGGCGCCTGGGACCACCATGTAGGGGGGAGACCCCACCGCCTACCGTGACAAATGTGTGGGGTACGACCCCCACCATTTTGCATTTTTTTTCTTTCTTTTTTTCAAAAAAAAATGCAAAAATCCATTAAAAATGGATTTTTTAATTTTTTTCTAAAAATCTAAAAAAAGAATATTTTGGCCTTTTTTTCTCACCCACCTCGTAAATTGTGCCTAGAATAGGGGCATATGGATAAAAACAAATTTCCTCAAAATGCAATTGAGTCCAAATTGGACGTGCCTTATATGGAAATAGGGGTTTTGGGGCATCTTTTAGCACACCTATGAGGTCGGTTTGTGACCAAAGTGCTTCAAAAACTTGCTCCTCTCCAGATCTAAACAAAAAATCTAAAAACTTGAAACCCTTGAAGCTCCAGAAAATCTTCAAAAAACCTAAGAACAGGCTGCTCTAGAAAGGCTCTAATACCATGTTAGAATTCAAATAATTCAACCACCAAGATCCACTGTATGCAAAATAACCTGTTACAAAAGCAAAGACTGGAGACAAAACACAAAATGTTTTGAAAGATGAAATATTCATTCAGAGAGTGAACTGAGGGAATTACAAAAGAATTGATAATTACAAAGAGATCAAACCTTATAAAGGAGATTGAGCACCAGAAGGTGGAGAAACTGAGGTTGCATGATAATAATTAATAAAGAATTAATTATTAGATGCCTAAAGTTTACCTTAAGTGAGCTAGAGATAATGTGTGACTTAATAATTAAATCAATAATGATTTAATTAATAAGTAAAACAACTTATTACTCTAACATTTTATGCTTAAATCTACAAATGAAATAAATCACTTTTTCTTTACTACCTTGTTTACAATGAATCAAATCAGTCAAAGAAATCTTAGGACCAATATTATTTTGAAATTTTTGAATGAAAGCATTAACATGCTTTTAAAAGGAATAGAGTAAGGAGACAAAGAACAATACCATTACAAGGATTTATCTCAAAAAGTTCTAGTAAAGAGTTTATCCATGAACCTATGATCACGAGAGAAATCACTACATAATGTTTGAAAGGTTTTAACATGAGTCAAATGATCACCCTTACCATTGTGATTCTCTAAATGAGGAATTTCGATGTATTGATAAATAAAGACATCGATGATGTCTAAGGACAAAGGACTAACAAAGCCACAAGTAGAAATGTTAAACTTGGATTGAGTCATATATGCAATTTTTTATTGCAAGGATGAAATAGTTTAAACCAACCTATTGATAGTATATTCGGTAGAAAGAGTGGTAGAAGATATGTCTGAAAGGTTTGGACCATTATGGGAAATGGAAGGAATGGTAGAGTATGAAAAAAGAAAGCTATTGTAAGTGGACATGAATGAAGGTAAGGACACTCATGTAACACTTGAAGGAGGAACGATAGGATTAGGAATTGTAACATGTGTAGGATTGGTGTTTTGAATCGAAGCGGTTATGATAGGCGGAGTATAAGTAGACACACTAGGTATTGAGGTAGGAATAGGAATGGAGGTCTCAACACTAATGGTAGGTGGATTGAAACCTTACTCATGAACACAATATCTAATAGACTTGATATTATTATCAATGAGATGAGAGATACTATGTAAGATTTTAACACCATGTTCATCATTATGAATTATCTTCCTCAAACCCTCTAGTATGGAGATGACCTCAGGATTGGATTTTTCTTGTCCTAACCATTGCTCAAAATTTTCTAAGTCATGGGAAATATTTTGGACTTACATAGGGGAAAATCATAAGGTATCATCTTCATCATGAGAAGAGTGTGAATATTTTTTCTCAATAGGAGGAATGTCATTAGTATGAATTTTGGTCTCATCAAGATTCCTAGGAAACAAATAGGACTAAGGATCAAAGGAACCCATAAGTCTACAACTTCTCCTTACCATAATTTTATAAGTAGGACTCAATGTAATAACACTCATGCACAAGAGGATCAATTATGGATATATCTAATGAAAATGTGAGCTTTGAAAGAGATATGCAGATATTCATCAACTAATCACAATAGTACATTAATGAAAAATACATATAACCATCAAATTAAATATGGAGATTTAAAGCATACAATGATTAGTGTAATGCATAGAAAAGGAAATCTAGACAATAAATCAAAAGTATGTAAGAAGAGTTGGGTTCACTAATATGTACAGTAGGTAAACCTATAAGCACACAAAGGGGATATAATACCAAAGTCAAAAGTATGTAAGAAGACTCAATTTCACCAACATGTACAATAGGTGAGCCTATAAGCACACAAAGGGAATCTAACACCAAAATCAGAAGTATGTAAGAAGATTCGGGTTCACTAATATGTACAATTGGTGAACCTATAAGAAGACAAAGTGAATCTAACACCAAAATCAAAAGTATGTAAGAAGAGTCAGGTTTACCAAAATGTACAATATGAAAAGGGAAGAAATACAAAGAGGAAGATCGCTTCTCCTTTTCAAGATTGCACATTTGGAAGGAAGATGTCCCAATAGGCTCAAGTGGTGACACAAGCACTGAATACGATAGTGATCATTCACTAAATATTTAATTTTGAAACTGGAAATGGAAATGAGAAGAAATACAGATTAGGAAAGATTTATATATGCACTTAAAATCAAAACAAGAAATATGCTACGTAAAATCTGATTAACAGACAAACAAAATCCTTAAAATACCTATCACTATCATTTTGAGATCCCAAGATTGTAACCTATCTACCAGTCAAATTTTAACTAGATCTGGAGGGTATACAATGACTAAGCCATTCTATCTCCAAGTACATACTGGCTGAGTTATTTTATACCCTGGGTTTCAGTCTAAAACTTTCAGGGATGCTCCAACTATTCCCGATCTGCCTAGAAACACTTTAGTATATCTGTAGCCTATTCTTGCATAGAGAAAAATGGGGAAAAGATTGGGTAAAAAACATTTTCCTTGGCTAAACCCCTATTTAGGAATCAACCTTAAAAATGAAAGGAAAATGCATAAAGGAAAGTATGTAAAATGGTAAATATTTGATTCACCTTGTATAAGCCCTTATGGATGGATGTTGGAATTTCTCATGACTGTGAAGATGCTTTGATGTGCTTGGAATCAATTAGTTGACATTGAAATGTAGAATATGAATCAAGGATACCCTCACAAATGCACAAATATATGAACGCCAATCCTAGATCTTCAATGTAGATATGCCTGATAGTCACTTACAATTAAGGAGAGATGAACACATGTGAAAGGAAGGATCTTGTTGTTTGATTGAGAAATTTACTTCAATGGTAGAGAAATTTTCTTCAATGGAGAATATTTCCTTGTAATTGACTTGAATGAATTGGAGAAACTAAATCTTATATTCTTACCTTCAAATCTTGAATCCAATTGCTCAATTGCTCTTGATTGTTTGATTTCTCTTAACAAATTGAATACTTGAGGATAGTAATTAATATCAAAATGAAGAGAGATAGGGTTTTTATATAATTCATCCATCAGTTTGGAATTAAAAAATAATCCAATTTGACCATGAGATGTATTTTCCCAATAACACCCTGACATAGGGCTCCAAGCCAAATTTGGGCCAAAAAGGTTAGGTAGAGAATGGTTGAGTCATTCTATACCTAGGTATAGAATAGATAAGTCATTTTCTAGTTGGGATTTTGATCCTAGATTTTAATTGGGTGTTAGGATGGTGTAAAATAAGCGAAAAAAGAGGAATCAGGTTTCTAGGATCACGCATAATAGACTCAAATCTCAAAATCACCAAAATATGGCCTAATAGAGAATCCAATTATGGGTGCTAACTTTTTAGAAAGGTACAAGAAAAAATAAGTTTTGAAGGTACCCATAAACCCTTTATAATCATATTTTAGTGGAACTTGTATCCCACAAATAAATAGCTATGAAAAATAGAGATTCATTCAATAGTAGCCCAACTCATATAAAGTTCCATCAACAACCAAAAAGATAACTACAAAGAAGAACTCCAGCTACATCAACAAGAGGCCAAAGTCTCAAAATAATTTACATTGGGTTTTGAAGGGCTCCCTCAATCTTGGAAAGGTTTTGGCAGGCTCCCATAACCTGGTACATGATTTTTACATGGATCCTATAACAAAAAATAATGGTATCTACCAAAAGATAGCAAAGACCCAAATAAAAAAATATAAGAGGCACAAACAAGGGGTTTTAAAAGGCTCCACCAACCTTCAACATAAAGCACTTACTCTCTATAAAACCTTCACCAACACGAATGCACTCCACCTCAATACAAAGGTAACAATACAAATGAAGGCATACTTAGGAAAAAATACACCTTCTTAGCCACCCACAACTCCACCTCCATAGAAATTTTGTCAACCTTAATAGGAAGTGTAGCCAAGAGAGAAAAAACCATAAGAGTAGAAGAATTAAAGTGCAACAAAAGGAGAAGAGAGGGTGTGAGTATATCAATGATCAACTTCAAAAAATACTGGTACTCAAACTTCAACACAAACCCTGGAACCAAGATCTTGCCACCACCTACACCAGAAATAGCCAACGGAGAAGAGGACTCCTAGAAGAGACAAAGGAGGGGGAAGGAAATGAGAACAATAATGCACCCCCAATGAAGATACTCATAACCTTCCATCACCATCCACTCTACATCCAAGAGCCATTCATATATCCCAAACCAAAAAATGGGATAGAAGGAAAAATTTTGTATGCACTTTGCTTGTTAAATTCAACATGAACGTGTTTTTATTTCAAATAGCACATACACATTTTTTATTCAAATTAAATGTAATAATTTTGGCTTGTATTTTTTGAGCCATTAAACATATGCAATTTTTGAATATTTAAGAAAAATGTACACACACAGAGAGAGAGAGAGAGAGAGAGAGAGAGAGAGAGAGAGAGAGAGAGAGAGAGAGAGAGAGAGAGAGAGAGTCATGTGTTTTTTAGAGAATAAAAAATGTGTAGGGTTCTTGGATGAATTTATAATTACAAAAAAATGAACATAAGTTATTGTTTGTACTAAGTGGAGACTACAATAATCTAAGAATGAAGAAAAAATAGTAAGCCTTAGTTGAGACCTAAGAGAAATTTTAGTACAAAGGGAAGGGGACAAAGAGAGACAAGTAAGGTAGGAGGGCTGAAGTTATATTTAGGTAGAGAGAGGGGATGAGGGGAGCTAAAGGTCTAAGTAAAGAGGGAATGTGAGAGAGGTGGGGAGAAAGGGAGAGGAA
>MU226922.1:75751-91652 GCA_018584345.1 Thuja plicata | reverse complement strand
TATATATATATATATATATATAGTATTTTTTATATATTATATATTATATATTAAAATATCATAAATAATATCAGAATAGTAATATATATGTATTTGATTTATTAAAAGATATATTTATGCTAAATATTAAATATTAATATATATTATCATTAATCATATTATATTTATATAATCATACATGATATTATACCATATTGTATATTGTAGGCTAACATATTTATTAAATATAAATATGTAACTGATATAAAAAAATCAACATTTGACCTAAATGGATATCTATTTGGAATGGATATCTAATTAGATCTGATGTCTATTCCAAACATATATTTGTTATTTCTAACAAAATTTGCAGCCTTGGGATTTCCCTAGGGATTTCTTTGGGATTTGGGTTGGGGATGTCAAACCTAGAATGTCAACACCAAAAAAAAGTTTTCATTATCTCCTTGGTTTTCAAGACTTCATCCATGTGTTCGATAACTTATTTTTTATCTAAATTTGATCAAACAAAAAGGATTTATTAGGGAAATCTAGGGAAATTGTTAGCTTCCTCCAATATATTTATTACACCTTATTTTTAATTTAATAGATTATTATTATTGATATTCTACATGCATTGTCTAAAGTCTTGATTGATAAGTTGATCAAAAAACATCTATAACTTTCAAATGGTTATACATTTTTTGAAGCCAAAAAATGGCGCACATTCTACACTTCACATACTAAAAGATTAAAAAAAAATATATGAATTTTTTACCAAATTATGGTCAACAGACAAATGAGTTTTAGTGTTTTTTTAAAAGTTGTAATAAAAAAAATTAAGTACTTACTTACTAATGAACTATAATTGATTGAATGTTTGAAGATGACAAAGTTGATGATCACCGAGATGCAGAAAGAAAATGCAAGACATTAAATTAGTTAATGGATTGTATTTTCCTTTATATAAACTTTATATGGTATGATTTCTCATATACATATTGTCACAACACTTAAGAATCTAAAGAGACAAAGTGTTTGTCGTCAGTAATCATACACCGAGTGACAGTGAACCCCGAGCACAAAAGTTCATAGTGTAACCCGATGGACAATGTTACCCGAGAAAGCATTACCGAGCTAAATGCAGTTGTCACCAAACAAAACTGAAGTTAATGCCTGAGCTATCTATAGTAGTCACAGAGCACAACTGAAGTATTGACCAAAGAGAGATGAAGTTAGGATACGAAAAAACAACTTAGCTGGAAGGAGCTAAAGATAGAGTTAAATGATTGTTTACTTTGTTTTCATCAATCAGTTAAAATCTAAAGATAAGAAGGAGACTTCAAGTATGTTTTATTCTAGAAAACAAGGAGAGATTTGTGGAATAAAACTAAAGCTAGCATGGAAAGATTTACAGATCAAGAAGTGATCAATGAAGAAAATAATAAAGACAAAGAATGGTGAAATCATGTCTATATAAAGAGACAAGTAATTCATAAAGAAAAGAGAGAGAGAATGTTGAAGAGAATTCTGGTGAAGATAGAAGTCTTCATACAAACTTGATCATACAAGATGAAGAATAGAGCCAAAGGATTTCTGAAGACACCGAGCAACTGATAAGCAACAACATTCACCGGGCAGAAAGAAGTGGAGCAAAGGAATTGAAGAGAACATTAATCAGAAAGGTATTATGACCTTACAATATATCTAAACATCTGCAAGATTAAGTTGTATTTATGAACAGATCATATATTGTTTCAGTTTAACCATAAATTCAAAAAATCTCTTAACCGAGTAGGATTTAACCATCCTTTATATATTAAGATACATCCCAAGGAGTATCAAAAGGTTTTTCTAGTTGTTAGCATAGTGAATGTCGAAAGTCAACAGACTTACCAATAGTTTTAAATCCTAGATAACAAGGTCACACTTAACAGTGTGTTTGTAACCTTTAACAGGGTTGGCTCTTCACCAAGCTCACTTTAGAAGAGTGAAAATTTTGGGTTACTAGTCCTAAGTGGTTTTTCCCTTAACAGGGTTTCCATGTTAAAAATCCATGTGTCAAATATGTATATGGTTCATTTCTTTGATTTTTTTCTTTACACATTACTAAAATAGGATTGATCGATAAACACTAAGTTATTTACTAATATTCGGTAAAGGCTAGACTGTTATTCAGTAAAGCTTAAGAAAAAAGATAATAGTGAATTACGAGCAGTAGTTATTTGATAAAATTACTTAAAGGCATACATCTTGTAGGACTGAAGATAACTAGAGGTTTTATATATGTGGTATAAAGTTTTGGATAAATTATTGGATTAATTTTTGAGGCCACTGATTCACCTTGGGCCCTCTCTCAGTTATTCTAACAATTGGTATCAGAGCTCGTGTGCTTGAAAGGAAGGTTTAATTGACCTAAGCTAAAGATCACAAGATGAGAAAAATGGATGTGCCTAAGTTGAAATAGGACAACTTTGCATCATGGAAAAGAAGAATAAGACTCCACCTATCAGGTATTGGAAATGATGTCACACAATACTTGGATACTGAATCTGTGTTACCTACCGAACCTCTGACAGTTGATCAACTGAGAGAGAAACATGAACACAATTCTATGATAATAGAAATTGCTTCCTCACTATCTGATGTTGAATTTGAATATGTCAAATCATGCACCACTGTAAAGAAAATGTGGGATAAATTGAAGCTAGTACATGGAGGAGATACAAATGTGTTGAGAGCTAAAGCAGAAAGTCTAAGAGGAAAGTTTGATGACCTTAGAATGAAAGAAGGAGAAAACATCACTCAGTACAATAGAAAAATCAAAGAGGTTGTGAATACTATCTAAGGAGTATGAGGTGTACTTGAAGAAGAAACATTGGTAAGTAAAATTCTAAGAACCTTACTACCTGTTTATGCTATTAAAGTATCTTCTATACAAGAAATGAGAGCGGTAGAAAATAACAATGTTACTCTAGATAGTTTGATCGGTAGACTTATTTCATTTGAGATGAATAAATTTGACAACAGTGTCTTACCAACTATTGAGTCTGCATTCAAATATTCTCTGAAAGTAAGTAAATCAAGTCATAAACACACTATGAGAAATGATAGTGAAAGTGATAGTGATGAAAAAGAACTTAATGAAATTGAAGCACTAATGGATAGAATATTGTAGAGAGGCAAAGGTAGATACAAAGGTAAATTATCATTGGTATGTTTCAATTGTAAAGAAATTGGACACTTTGCTGCTAGATTTCCTAACAAGAGAAAAGATGATAGATATTATGAAAATAAGTTTGACAAAGGTGATGATAGAGATTATCGAGGCAATCGACAATCTAACAAAATAGATAACCAAGACTACAAGGACAAAGTCAAGAAGGCTTGTTACCTAGCTAAGAGCAAAGCTGAAAATACTGATACCAAATTTGATGAAGATATTGAGGTGGTATTTGTTGCTATGAAGGATGATTCAGACAAAGAAGAAAGGTATGTAGAAACTGCACTCGTATCTAACTCGTATCTAAGGTTAGCAAAAATGATGTCTGGATTATTGATAGTGGATATACTCATCACATGACTAGAGACAAAGAAAATTTTGATACTTTTGAATACTATAATGGTGGATAAGTAAGAATGGGTAATGACTCACCTTGTCTGGCTGAAGTTAAAGGAACCATAATGTTGAATAATATGATCAAATATGAAAATGCATATTGGGTGAAAGGACTTAACTATAATTTATTGAGTGTTTCACAGCTAAATAACACAGGACACCGAGTTGCATTTGAGAACAAAAAGTCAAAGATATTTAATGAATCAGGAAGGTTGATCGATACTGGTGAACAAACAAAAGGTAACCTTTTCTATCTTTATAAGATTGATACCACTTGTTTATTGGCTAAAAATGAAGACATATGGTTGTGGCATAAAAGGTTATGTCATGTAAATTTTGACAACATGGTTAGGATAAGAAATAAAAGGAAAGTAAGAGGCTTACTGGGCATGTAAAAACCAGACCATGTCATGTGCAATAATTGTCAAAATAGTAATGACAAAGTCTAGTTTCAAGAGAAAAACCTACACATTTAATGCTATTCTAGAATTATTCCATACTGACCTATGTGGACCAATGAGAACAAAGAGCTACTATAGTGATATATACTTCATTATATTTGTTGATGATTACTCTAGAATGATAATTGTTATGTTCTTAAAAGAAAAATAAGAAGCATTTAAGATGTTTAAATAGTATAAAACTATAGTTGAAAAACAAAGTGGAAAGGAATTGAAATGTCTGAGATCAGATAGAGGAGGTGAATTTATTTATGATGAATTCACTAACTTTTTTAATGAGCATGGAATTCAAAGATAGGTTTATGAGCTGAGAACACCACAAAAAAATGAGATTGCTGAACGAAGGAATAGATCAATTGTTGATTGTGCTAGAATGCTAATGGTTGAGAAAGGCATCACACAAACATTCTGGAGAGAAGTTTTCAGTACTGTTGTCTATACATTGAACCGAGTTCAATTGAAGAAATACACCTTATGAGATATGGTATGGACACACACCTAATATAAGTTACTTTAGAATTTTTGGAAGTCAATGTTACATATTGAAAGATGATAGAAATGGAAAGCTCGACTCCAAAGGTGATGAAGGAATATTTCTAGGTTATTCTACCAAAAGCAAAGCTTATAAATGTCTTAACAAATCCTCTAAAAAAATCATTGAAAGTGCAAATGTTAAAGTGGATGAATTTGCTAAGAAAAATGATGAGGAAAGCATAAAAGAACCAGAATACTACAAAAGGTTTGTCTATAGTGAAGAACCTAACACTCTTCCCTAGAAACAGTGTATCGCTACCAAGCAAAGGAACAATGCACCTGAGCATCAAGCTGCTAACACTGAAAATCAGGAAGATGCTCACAATGCTGAACTGAGCGATGATAAAGATCAAAATGAAGGTTAAGATGATAATCAGAATGATGTACAGATATCTGAACTGATATTGCCACATATTTCAGAAGACACCATCCATAGAACCAGATCATAGGAGACAAAAAGAATAGAATGAGAACAAGAAGTAAGTCACTAAACACTAGATGTTTAATTTGTGATTTTGAGCCAAAATCTGTTAATACTGCACTTGAGAATTAGGAATGGGTTACTGCTATGAATGAAGAGATTGAACTGATTGATAAGAACAAGAAATGGACATTAGTACCTAGATCAAGTGACAAAAATGTCATTGGGACCAAATGGATATTCAGAAACAAACTGAATGAGAATGGAGAAGTCACAAGGAACAAAGAAAAACTAGTATGCGAAGGGTATGCACAAGAAGAAGGTATTGACTATGGAGAAACCTTTTCACCCATTGCTAGACTAGAAGGAGTGAGAATTCTACTTGATTATTCAGCATTCAAAGGATTCAAGTTATACCAAATGGATGTCAAATCTGCATTCCTAAATGGAATACTAGAAGAAGAGGTATACATTGAACAACCTGAAGGGTTTGTTGATCCTATCAAGAGGAGCATGGTTTGTAGACTACACAAAGCCTTTTATGGATTGAAACAAGCAGTGAGAGCATGGTATTAAAGACTTCATTCTTATCTCATAAGTATTGGATTTAATTTAAGAACCAGTGATAAGAGTAATCTATATTTGAAAGGAGATATTGATGATAATATTCTGATTGCTGAAATATTTGTTGATGATATCATATTTGGAGGTAATGATATGTTATGAAAATCATTTGTTGATGAAATGAGAAAAGAGTTTGAGATGTCAATGTTTGGGGAGATCAAATTCTTTCTTGGTCTACAGATTATTCAACAGGATGCAAGCATCTACATCACACAATCCAAATACATCAAAGAAGTGTTGAAGATATTCAAGATGGAATATTCCAAAACAGTCAGAACACCTATGGCAACTAGATGTAAATTATCAAAAGAAGAAAATTCAAACAAGGTAAATCAGACCTTATATAGATCAATAATTGGAAAATTAATGTATGTTGTACATACTAGACCAGATATAGCACATGCAGTTAGAATAGTTGCAAGATTATTTGCTAATCCCAAAGAATCACACATGACTATTGTCAAAAGAATTTTGAGATATCTAAAGAATACCGAAGACTATGGTCTATGGTATAATAAAAAAAAGAAAATTTGAGCTTCTAGTCTATGCAGTTGCTGATTGGGCTGGAAACATAGATGACAGAAAGAGCACAACAAGAGGAGCATTATTTATGGGTGATAGACTTTTCACATGGATAAGTAAAAAGAAAGGATGCATCTCACAATCAACTACAGAAGCAGAATATGTAGCTACTACTACAAATTTCTCTAACATTGCATGGATCAAGAAATTACTAGAAGGTATGAATATGAAAAATCTTGAACCAATGATTATCTATTGTGATAATACAAGTGCAATAAACATTTCAAAGAACCCTGTCATGCATGCTACTTGACAAAGATCATTTCTATTAAGTATCATTACTTAAGAGAACAAGTTCAAGAAAAAAAGGTGATACTAGAATATGTACAATGCAAAGAACAGTTAGCAGACATATTCACAAATACATTGCCAAAAGATACATATGAGTACTTGAGGAAGAGACTAGGGGTTTGACTCTTGTCTACTGGTCACTAAGCTGACTAGGAGGTTGCATCAGCCTACACATTATCAGAATATCAATCATGTTGATGCAAGATGAGAATGGACTGCAAGGATATATCAGTACACAAAAAGGTACTTATCTATACTGAGCACCAAAGAAATTGTTGGCTAATACAGAGCTATATTTCTAGATGAGAGGAAATTCAAGGAATATATTTTTAAAAAAGAGGGATATAGTTTGGCATTGCTGTCAAAGGGAGAGATGAACTAAATGAATATATTCATATGAAATAATCTAGAGATGAGGGAGAGAGATCATCCAAAGGAAGAGAAAATAAATATCCATCAGAGAGAGGAACAATCAAAGGGAGAGAAAACATCATAGAAAGATTCAGAGAAACATCCATCTAAGGGAGAAAATTGAAAAGCTAACACTGCATATCTATCCAGAAAAGAGAGAAGAAATTCTACAAAAAAGGGAGAGATAGAATCAGAAGTTGCTACATCTATCCAGTGAAGGGAATGAAGAATGAAGATAGTAATCTACAAGAATAAAATCTAAGCTAGAAGAGATTACCGAGAGTCAGACATTTTGATTGGTTATAGAACAATAAATTTGGAAGAGATTAATGAAATACAACTGATATTTTTCATATTTTGTTAGTAGTATGTTTCCATCAATGCCAAAGGGATGGATTGATGAACTATAACTGATTGAATGTTTGAAGATGACAAATTTGATGATCACCGAGATGCAGAAAGAAAATGCAAGATATTAAATCAGTTAATGGATTGTATTGTCATTGATGTCAACTTAATATGGTATGATTTCTCATATACATATTGTCACAACACTTGAGTATCTAAAGAGACAAATTCTTTGTTTTTGGTAATCATACACCAAGTGACAGTGAACCCCGAGCATAGAAGTTCACAGTGTAACTTGACAGACATTGTTACCCAAGCAAGCATTACCGAGCTAACTGCAATTGTCACCAAATAGAACTAAAGTTAATGCCTGAGCTATCTATAGTAGTCACCAAGCACAACTGAAGTATTAACCGATGAGAACTAAAGTTAGGATACAACAAAACAACTTAGCTTGTAGGAGTTAAAGATAGAGTTAACTGATTGTTTACTTTATTTTCATAAATCAGTTAAAATCTAAAGATAAGAAGGAGATTTAAAGCATGTTTTATTCTAGAAAGCAAGGAGATATTTGTGGAATAAAACTAAAGATAGCATGGCGAGCTTTACGAATCAAGAAGTGATCAACGAAGAAAACAAGAAAGATAAAGAATAGTGAAATCATGTATATATAAAGAGATAAGTAATTCATAAAGAAAAGAGAGAGAATGTTGAAGAGAATTCTGGTGACGATAGAAGTCTTCATACAGACCCGATCATACAAGCTGAAGAACATAGCTAAAGGATTTCTGCAGACACCGAGCAACAAAGAAGAAACAACATTCACCAAGAAGAAAGAAGTGGAGCAAAGGAATTGAAGAGAACATTGATCAGAAAGGTATTATGAGCTTACAAGAGATCTGAACATCTGCAAGATTAAGTTGTATTTATGAACATATCGTATACTATTTCATTTTAACCATTGATTCAAAAAATCTCTTAACCAAGTAGGATTTAACCATCCTTTATATATTGAGATACATCACAAGGAGTATCAAATGGTTTTTTTAGTTGTCGGGATAGTGAATTCTATAAGTCAACAGACTTACCAATAGTTTTAAATCATGTAACAAGGTCGCACTTAACAGTGTGTTTGTAACCTTTAACAAGGTTGGCTCCTCACTGAGCTCACTTCAGAAGAGTGAAAATTTTGGGTTACCAGTCCCAAGTGGTTTTTCCCTTAATAGGGTTTCCACATTAAAAATCCATGTGCCAAATGTGTATATGGTTCATTGCTTTGATTTTTTTCTTTACACATTACTAAAACAAGGATTGATAGGTAAACACTAAGTTATTTACTGATATTCGGTAAAGGCTAGATTGCTATTTGGTAAAGCTTAAGAAAAAGGATAACAATTAATTTTGAGAAGTTGTTATTTGATAAAATTACTTAAAGGAATACATCTTGTAGGACTGAAGATAACTAGAGGTTTTATATATGTGGCATAAAGTTTTGGATAAATTGTTGGATTAATTTTTTAGGCATACATCACATGAAAAAACATAATGGGAAGTATGAGTTAAAGTATCATCATCATTTTTCTCATAAGATGTGACATCATGATGAGTCATAGAGAAAAATGAAACAAAATCCACTAAAACAAATAGGAAGCTCCATACATACGGTTTATGAAGAATGAATACTTAGATCAATTCTCAACAATCTTATACATGGAATATGTAGGCCCATCCAAGTGATAAAAGAAGGAAATGACATCATGTACAAAGGGACCAAGTCATAATCTAAGATGTCAAAATGAATGGAATCCCAAATAGGGAAATTAAAAAATTCATTGTAAATGATCTTACACAAATTTAAAATGAAAGGGTGGGTAGGTAGACAATTTATAGATATCAACAAGAAAGGCCAAACCCATAATCAAAATAACATTCATGAACAAATAAAGAGTTGATTCAAACCCTGACTAGATCTGTAAAGAGATATTCATTTAGAAGTATCATATATAAAATTTAATTTAAATGAAAAATACACAAAGGGGTGTAAGAAGTTCTAATTCACCATAAAATGTTAGATAATAAAAGCGCCTCATATATAAACATCCTAGGTAAATTAAATAAATCAATAATAAAAGCATAGGGTTTTTAAGACATGTCTAATACATAATATTGCAATGAATGGTGAAACCAATCTAATAAATGAATGAATAAATTACAGATTTACTTAGTTCTAGATCCAATGAAGGAATCGTTACGATAAATGTCATAAATTCATCTTCAATAGTTGCCCAAGAATTAGGCCTTTCTTAAAGGTGATTTTTGTTAAAACTAAAAAATTACCAAAGATCGCTTTAGTGCATATATGTGTTGATGAAAATGAGCTTAGTTTGTGGAATTGAACCTAATGGGCGAATATAATTTTATTAAATGTGACAAAAATTTCTACATCTGATCTTTTATCTATGTCTAGAGTGGGATGGTATGAAGAGACATAAAGTAATTCAAAATGTGTTTGAAAAGGGTTTTCTCTATTAATACTAAAGTTATATTTACCTTTTAATCTTATATGTGGGTATGTGCAAGATCATGGTATGACAAAAAGTGGCGATGTGAAAAGAAGTCCTGATTGGTAGATTGATTGAAAAACAACTATAATTTTCAAATGGTGTAACATTTTTTAAATATCCAACATATGTCACATTCTATGCTTCACCTACCACAATAAAAAAAGAAAAAAAAATCAATTTGATGAAGTTTAGACTAAGTTAAGGTGGTCAGACACGAGAGCTTTTATATTTTGGAAAATGTTTAGAAGAAAATCATAATTAATTATTTAATTGGAAAAAAATTACACAAAAATATGTGTCACATCCAGACATGAGTCTACTACTTATCTAGATAATCTTGTAAAAAATTATTATCATTTGATTGTGTTTAAGGTGGTCAGACATACACCTACTTCTTATCTTTTTAGTCCTGGTTGATAGATTGATTGAAAAATAACTATAAATTTCAAATGGTATAACATTTTTGAAATCAAAAACTTGATTCACATTATATTATTTACCTACTATAATAAAAAAATTAAAATTTTTGAATTTGATGAAGTTTAGACTAAGTTAAGGTGGTCAGACACGAGATTTTGTATACTCTAGAAAAGTTGTAGTTGAAAAATCATAATTAATTATTTACTTGGAAAAAAATTACCAAAAAATATGTGTCACATTTGTACACAAGTCTACTACTTATATCTATAATCTTGTAAAAAAAATTATCATTTGATTGTGTTTAAGGTGGTCAGGCATACACCTACTTCTTATCTTCTTCCTGAAATTTTCATACTACCATAATGAAATTTGAAATTTTTACCTTATAGAATTATTTTTTTCAAAAAAGTGCTAGTATCTTAGAAAATAAATTCAATTTTCTATATATTCTCTTCTTACATATTTTTGATATAATATTGATAACTTGTTCAATTTTTATGTAAATAACCTTGATTTTCTAAATTTTCATTGTCACTTAAGGACCTGTTTGGCATACCATGATCCTGCACATACCCATGTTATTCATTGGTCCCCAACACTCTTAGAGAGTCCTTGGTCACATAGGGTATGATTGGAAATCAATTTTATACTCTAGACTCTTTCAAAATCTTGATATTAATTGTTCTATACATTCATGAAGAAGATGGAGTTGGTCGTACAATTATAAACTTATTGGTAAGTACTTGAACATATTGAGTATTATTGGTGAGTTCCAAATGAGCTGGGTGATATTTTTAGATTCCTAATTAGAAATACAAATCATTATAAATTATGTGCAATTGAAAGACATTGTCTATTGTGAGTACATAGAAGTTTTAATTGTTATTCATAGCTCCTTCGGAGTTACATTTACTATTCTTGAAAGAACCTCTTTATTTTGGACATGGGAGTTTTTCATTTTACTATAACCTGATGGAAAATTATTTTGAAAAAATATTTGTAGTATTCCTCTCTCATTTATCTATAAATTGGAGGTATGTGATAGTAGCTTTTTAAAGTTAATTGTTAGTGTGTGAATGTATTCTCTTTTAAGATTAATATATATTTATCCTTATTATAGAGTAGAGATTTTTTATGGAAGGGTGGTTTCTCCACTTAAAAATTGTATCACTTATGTTTTTCTAATTTATCTTTTATTATTGATTTGTTAATTACTTAATATTTTTATATAGTAATCTTTGTAAATTAAACAAATTTCAGTTTTGTGTGCACTTTTAGAAAATATTGAACTATAATAGCTTCACCTTCACAATCAACATATTCTCCTTTGATGGTGCACCTAGATGAACTAATTTAATTACAATGAACAAATGTCAAAGTAAATAGAGATTCAAGTCTTATGCCTAGGATGATGTATGATGTAATGTCAAGATGTTTTAGTTTCTATGAATATCTTATGAATGTGCTTAAATGCATATGGATAAAATTGAATTATAGTATGTCCTTATAAAGAATGAGTGTTTTGTATCCATTGAGAAAAAGATAGGTTGTAATTGGATGGTAGTATCTGAAAACATATCTTTAAGATGTCCTAAAGCACTAATAGTATCATTATGAAAAGCACTAATAGTATCATTATGAATATATAGACCAAAAATATGGAAACCTCAATAAATGCATACCTAGTTGAGGTGTGATACAATTGTATCATGATGTCTCATAAAATGGTCTAAAAGATTGTTGTATTGAGTAGTTGGATCATAGTGTCTTACCATAAAAATAGTTGCATGTGCAGTAACAGGTCAACTATGAGAAATCTACCAATCCACATATGGCGCATGAACAAAGATAGTTGGGTACATGAATTTGATTTAAAACTATAAATTTACATGTATGAGACTCAAATTTACATATGTAGAAGTAACCTAAATCAATTCTACACTTGAAAATATAAACCATGCAGAAAAATAACTAGATATACAATAGAAGTCAATAAGTTTGAAATGTCATCATCCGTTGTTGTTTCCCGCCTGACAGGATTGAAGGTTTCTGCTAGTGCGTGTTCCTCACCTGGTGCGTTGGATCTTGGATTGGTTGGTTCTGGGGTCAGCGGTGGGGGAGGGCATGTGCCTCCATTGTCTTTTGTTGGTGGCTCTACCTCTTATACAGATGTGGCTGCTTTTGAAGTAGACATTAATGGTGTTTTGGCTTCTACTCTCCCTACTTCTGGGAGAGGGGGACTTTGTTCTGGTTTTTTAATGCCTATCTCTGTGAGTGCACCCATAGTGGTGAATCTGGAAAATGATATAGTGGATGAGATCTTTAATTTGGCTGAGTCTTTTTCCACTAATTATGTTATTTTTAGATTTAGGGGTTTTTGGCCTTCTCTGGTGGACCTGCATGTGTGGATTTCCAAACATTGGGAGCCTATTTTATCTAATATTGTTGAGATATTCCCTGTGGCTAGGGGTTTTTTTATAGTGAAGTTTGATAGTGCTGAAGATAGGAACACTATTTTGTGTGATAATTATTTTACTTGGGAGGAGCATTTCCCCCTGATGGCAAAACCTTGGCATCAGGATTTTGATCCTCTTACCGAGTCTTTTAATAAAATGCCCTTATGGGTGCAGCTTCTGAATCTTCCATTGCATCTTCGGATGGATCCTGTTTTGGAATATGTGGGAGAGGCTATTGGGGATTTTCAGATGGTTGATGTGGTCTCCACTAACATTTTTTTCCTGACGTATGCTCGTATCCTTATGGAGGTTGATGTTTCTAAGGGTCTCCTTGAGAAGATAACCTTGGTGTCTCCTCGGGGATCTTGTATCCACACTCTTGATTATGATAGAATTTCATTTAGATGCAGAAATTTCCACAAGAATGGCCATATTGTTGTCCGATACCTATCAGATAGGGTAAAATTGAAGAAACCGCCTTCTTGGTGGGTGGGTGTTGCTGACCACCATTACACTATTGAAAAAGTTTCTAGGGATGGGGGCACATCTGGTTTCCCTTCTCAGGTTATTCATGCTAATAGTGTTTCTAGTGATGTTGTCTCTAATGTTATCTTGGTTCAGACAGTTGATGTTGTCCTTATGGGTGTTGTTGTTCCTGTCTTGAATGATAATGTTGTCTCTATTTCAGTTGTCCTACCTGGTGATGTTGGTGCTATTTCTGATGCTCTGGTTTCTCCAGGAGGGGATTTGGGGAATGGTGTTGTCCCTTTCTTAGCTGGGGATGTTGGGGGGGGGGGGGCAACCTTGTTTCTCAAATCGTGGGCTTTTCTGCTAATCTATCTTGGTAGAATGAAGCTATGAAGGTGGAGGAAGGATGTACAATAGTTAAAGGAAAGAAATTAAAGTCTCCCAAGCCTCCTTTTGATATGAGTTTATGGTCACATAAGGGTGGGCTTAAGTGATTTTTTTATTGCCCTTTTTTGGGGACCGATGGTCTGGTCTCAGTTTCTCTCTTGTGGGAACGATTGGTTGTTCCCTTTGGTGTGTTAGGTGTTGTTTCACAGCTATTTCGTTGTTCTCCTTTTGTTCTATCTTTCGGTGGTTCTTTTTGTAAAAGGTTTTGGGTCCTTTCAAAACCTATTTTTACTTAATCAAAACTAGATATACAATAGAATAGAATAAATCATTTTATTATCTACTAGATAGATCATGGCTTTGATTTTATAGATGTTCTTATATTTATCTCCCTACTATAAGATTGGACCACCTTGAAAAAAAAAGTTAAAGCTCTAGGTTTCAAGCAGAAATAGATATCAGTCCCACCTTGAATTTTTTAAGTTTGTCTACCTAGGTCACAAACAACAGACCTTCCACTAACTAGTGATTCAAAAAAATCAATCTATCTATCAGTAATATTGTTGTACACGAGTTTGATCCCTTTCAATCCCACTCATCAATATAAAAAAACAAAGATCCACAGAATGAAAACTTAATTATAAAATTATATTATTATTCATATAATAAAAAAAGAGAAGTAAAATAGAAAGGATAACATACATGATGATAGAGTGTCTTTAGTAGTTCACATTTGAATGCATGTGACCTTGAATTTAAACTACCACTATAAGCAATACTGAAAGAATATAAGAGATTATCCTCTAAATGATGGTGCGAGGGTTGTAGTTTTTCCTGTCAAAATCATCATAAATATAAAACCGATTCTCACACCTTTCACTACATGCTGGAAGACAGGTTATTGTTTCAATAGGCTTTGGTTTATCTTGTGACTAGGGTGGAGGATGAGGCCCAACACTTGTAATCTGTGCGCACTTGCTGAACTATTTGATATCTATTATACTTTTCACAAGGTCCACCTCTCCAGTCACTATTACTGTATTCTTTGAGGTATCCACTTCTACAAAATTCACTCTTGCAATCATTATTAACAAATACTTCAAACAAATTTTTGATTGAAAAAAAAAAGAAAAAATTACGCTGAAACTTTTAAGTACTTGAAGAGATGTGTTTTGAAAAGTTATAATGGTTAAATATTCCACTTGATGTGTGATTACATAAGGAAATGACTATTTTGGTAGGTATAAATATTTACTAGCAATCTCAACTTAGGGTGCAATGGGGTACGCCGAAGAGAAATTGAAGGTTAATTAGGGGAAAATCTTGGTCCTTTTTTATGCATATATTTGTGTAACTAATAATGTCATCGATAAAAATATTTAGTATAATCATAATCCTAACCATAATCCTAATCGTAAACAAGATCATAATTCAAACTATATACACAACGTAATCCTAATAATAACATAAACCTAAACCCCTATCCCAATCCTAGCTCTAATAAAACCCCTAGCTTTAATCATAAAACTAACCATACTCCTAAACCTAACCTCTATTCTAACCTTAATGATATTTATAATCATAATCCTAACCTTAACCATAATACTAACCATTATATAACCCCTTACCCTAACTATAAAATTATAACCCTAAATTCTATGCAAAACCCTAACCCCAACCCCAACCCTAACCCTAACCTAATGATAACACTAATGATGATGTAACATTGTCCCTAACCATTATCCTAACTATAATCCTAATGGTAAACTCTAAAACATAATTGCAACCCTAACCTTGAACTCTAACCCTAATCAAAACCTTAAGTCTAATCATGATATTAACCATCATGTAAAGCTTAACCATTGTATTTTGTTTATAATTTAATAAATTAACTTAAATATCTAATAATAATTAATAAATTTATAAAATTGATAAACATATCAAATTAAAAAGTACAATTTATTAAAATTGAAATATTAATAATATTATGTAAATTAACATAAAAAAATATAATTCTAGATTACAAATATAATTATTTTATACATTATTATTTTTTGTTATATATTTTTCAATATAAATATGATGATATTATATATAATTTAATTTGTATTGTAATTTATATTTTATAATATAAATTATATTATATAATAATATAACTACTTTGCAATATCATCTATAATAATAGCTATAATTATTTATGTATAACTTTATTTATGTTATATAAAATATAAAATATAAATTAATTATTATTTAATAATTTCTTGGAATAAACTATAAAATATTATTAAAAAAACCTCTCTCTCTCTCTCTCTCTCTCTCTCTCTCTCTCTCTCTCTCTC
>MU226922.1:55298-75701 GCA_018584345.1 Thuja plicata | reverse complement strand
CTCTCTCTCTCTCTCTCTCTCTCTCTCTCTCTCTCTCTCTCTCTCTCTCTCTCTCTCTCTCTCTCTCTCTCTCTCTCTCTCTCTCTCTCTCTCTCTCTCTCTCTCTCTCTCTCTCTCTCTAAATTTGGTCATGTTATTAATATTTTTTTATTTTATTCTATTATTGATTGGAGAACAAAAAATTGAAGATGTAAAAAATTGATAAATAAATGCTTACATGAACAAGAAATAACAAGCTAATTTATCATGATTGTAAATTTTATTTATTTATTACGATAATTATTATTAATTTTTTATTTGTATATATATGTTATGATTTTATCAGAGATTAATAAATAATAATATGAATTAAGTATATTTAAAATAGATGAAATGATCTTTTAGTGTGAACTAATCATTTACTAACAATTTAATATAGAATATATGAATTCCTTGAAAAAACTGAACTAGGAGTCTAAATGTAAGGTTGGTAGTTCAAGAGGCACAAACACATAAGAAAGTGGGGACAAGGAAATACCTTAAATAAGCATTAAAAGGTTGGTGAAATTATCCTTCCCTGTCTACTACCATTTACTAGCAATTTAACATCAAATTTATAACCACCTTACAATACTTTCATTTTATTTATAACCAACTTACAAACATAAAGTTCTACTTTCAATTTATTTATATCTACCTTACAAACATAGAATACTACTTTCAATTTATTTATATGAATTGTCTTAAACTCTTAAACATAGGACTGGTAGTTCAATGAAGTACAAAAATATAAGTGATGACAAATAATATCCTAAAATAAATAATATTTAAAAGTAGGAGAAATACTTATTGTGTAAGTTCTACTTTCAATTTATTTATAGTTACCTTACAAACATAGAGTACTACTTTCAATTTATTTATATTAATTGTCTTAAATTCTTAAACATAGGACTGGTAGTTCAATGAAGTACAAAAATATAAGTGATGACAAATAATATCCTAAAATAAATAATATTTAAAAGTAAGTGAAATACTTATTGTGTACTACCATTTACTCTCAATTCATTATAAAATTTATAACTACCTTCAAAATATATTATTTTTATATTTTTACCTTTCAACACAAAGAGATTATTCATCATATAATGAAACACTTTTAAACATATTTAAAATGACATAAATACAAGTGATACAATACAATATTTTTCATTTTAATTAGTACATGCATTATTTTTAATTTATTTAAATTTTATATTTAGAAAAATCATTTTATTTCCATATGTAAATTGTAATGTTGCTTTTAAAGAAAATTACTATTTATAACTTAATAAAACAATTGAAATTATATATAAAAATTATCATCTAAATAATAACATAAAATTTGAAACAATCTTAAAATCTAAATATTCTTTTTTTTAATAAATAAAAAATATTATTTTATTTTATTTTAATTTAAAAATTTGTTTTATTTGTATGCATATGTTACACTTTTTAAATTACTAGTAATATATTTATGATATTTTTATAATTATATGTAAAAAATGTCATTATAGAAATTATCTTATAAAGGTCATCTACTAATAATATGGAGGCTCTTGCTATTTTATATGTTGTAGAGTGTGCTTGTGCTCTTGTATGAATCTCGGTTTGTCTCAATAACTAGATCACTGAGTCAAATTTAAACTTAAAAATCCCCTAGATAGAGATATTTTCTACATTAAGTCAAATTGTGATACTGCTATTAGGATTCAACTCTATAGTTTTCATGAAACATGGGTCAATGAGTTTGACTCAAAAATTAGACAGTTGAATCCAAGCTTTAGACAAATTTAACTCATTAGAAGACCAAATCATCATTCTACAATTTAAATTTAAAATAATTTATTTTTATTTATACTTAAAAATTATTTTACTTTTATATATAAATTATAATTTTAATAAAAAATATCATTCATAATTTAATTATGTTTTAATTATATATAGAAAACTGTTTGTTTGAAACAATTTTAAAATCGAAATATTCTTTTGTTTTGTAATTACATATATATAAGACACCATCTAAACCATTATTTTTCAAACAATTATAAATCTAAAATTTTAAATTAAAATTTTTAACATAATATCTACAAAATAACATAAATTCATAAAATTAAACTTAAATTTCAAATTTTCTAATTTTTTAAAAAATGTGTTTATAGATACAAATAATTTAAAAAAAAATTATTATAACAAATCAAAATTTAGTCTCTTGTTAGTCTCTTGTTGAACATTAATAAATTTATCTTATCTTATCTTAACTTATTAAGAAAATACGAATATAAACTGTTTTATATAATTATATAATTAATTTTATAAGTAAAGCTATCTAAAAGCACCAGCTTGAAATTCTATCCCATTTCTAATACTATTGAGCACAATCACAAATGTACTTACAGTCATAACTTGGAATGTATGTGCAATCTTGGAGAAATTTAACTCATTAGAATAAATATTGAATCTGCTGAACATTAAAAGACCAAATTTAATTTTAATACCTTCAACTTTGGCAACTTTAGATTTAATACCCTCAAATTTAGATTTAATACCTTCAACTGTTCTCAAGACCTTTGACTTGCATTTTTCACAGCATGCTATTACAACTTTTGCAATCACAGATTACAGTGCAACCCAAGTACACTCAGAATAACATTCTACTAAACTACTGTATTAAATAACTATGAAATATATAAATATACATCTGATTCAACAAAATATTTGTCTGTACAAACATTCATTCTCGTTGCAGCTTCTGCACAAGATATGGTGAATCAGCTTTGTTTAATATGGTGAATTATTATTATTTATTTATTTATAATGCCTTCAAATGTTCTCAGAAAGATAACTCAATTAAATATTTTTTAATTCAGTAATGTTAAATTTCAATTTAATTTACTGTCAGAAAAGTTGTCGGAAATAGAAAAGTTTTCATATTTTTTTCTAAGGATGACCGAGCCTGACATGTAGGGGGCCCACAATTACATATAAATTGAAAAAAAAAAAACATAATTCATCGTATCATTGTCATATACATAATTTTATTATTTATAATATTCTAATTAACTTAATACTAATTAATTAATTTATTAATTTGATCCAATTAATATAAAATCTCTTTATTTATATCTTTAAAATAGACTCTTTAATACTTAGAGCTACCCTTAATGTACAACAAGGTAGTTGGTGTTTTATGGAAGTGCGTATATGTTTTGTTTTGATATTTTGACTACCAATGTCATCATGACAACTTTAAATTATACATTTATAATGCATTGATGAATCTTTGGAAGCCAGTTATGTTCTCATAAATTAAGTGCCCCACATTGTTACTATCTTTCAAAGCTTTTTCCAAATTTACATTACTTTACAACTATGTATTATAAAAATATTTTTGGCTTTTCTGATTTTTTAATAAAAGTTAATGAGGTTAGGTTGAAAATCTTACAACTTGTCACATTCAATAATTTTAATGCATCTCAAATTTTTTTTTTTTTTTTTTAATTCAACATTATCAAAGTGTCTATAATATTGACTTTGTTATTTTTTCAAGTGTTTCTCACACCATTTCAAATATTTAGTTGTATACTTTGTTGGAGCTAACTATTATACACTATTTCTTTGTTGTGTCTCTTAACTCTATACAAAATGTCAATTTAGCATTTATATGAAAAATGATTAGATATCATTGCACTTGTATACCTCATATTCTTTGTGAACAAGTCAATTTAAGTATTTATGAAAAGTAATCTATTGTCATAAAATACTATAAAGGTGTAAGGTTTTTACTAGACATATTTATGATTAAGTATTTATAATAAGTTATAAAAATATAATATTTTAAATATTCAAAAAAACTGAAAGAAGTTTATTTCAAAATTTAGATGGATCGAATATAATAGTCACAATATAAAACAAAGATGGTAAGTAATAAGAGTCATATTATTATAGGGAGAGGAACATAGTTATTTAGTTTTTTTTTTTTGCATACATTAACATATTCCAAGTCATTAAGAATATGTTCATTATACTAATAATTACCTCTTCTTTTTCCTCTATTACAAAATGGGTTTTACAAGTAAGTGAGATGGCCAAATCAAGAAACAAATATTTGTCAAATTCTAGCTAACTAGGTTTCCATGATCATGTGGTTGAGAGTTGGAGGAATATGTATAGGATGGCTAATCCAACCTTAACCATTCAACCTCCTATTCTTTTTGAATGGGCCTAAAAACCATGAGCTTGAAAACCATGATCTTTGTAAATAAATTGAGAGTTGGTGGAATGTGGGTAGAATGGTTAAATCGAACCTCTTATTATTTTTGAATGGGCCTAGAAACCATGTACTTGAGAACCATGACCTATGAGCTTTGAATAAATTGACTATATCCATGTCAATATTTACATGTGAACATTGACCCCTTCTAAATACAATAACAAGTGTTCCCCCAATAATTTAAAATAATTTCAAGATGAGCCACTTCAAAATTAATTTTTTTTCATTATTAAATAATAATAATAACACAAAGTTCTACATTAAAACTATAATTTTACACATATTTTAAAATCCTTGGGGAACTTTTATTCAATTTGTATATTAATTTCTTAGATTTTAAATTTTTGTTTTATTATTTTCTTTTATGTTTATTTTTTCTTTGGTATACGATTTTTCTTTACCAAGTAAGCTTAAAGAAAAAACATAGCAATTTTTAAACGTCAAAACTATATTAAATAAGATATGGAAATATTTGTAATAGATGCATTTTTTGGGTGTAAATAGCTTAAAATATAAGATGAAATATTCATTCAGAGAGAGAATACTAATTACAAAGAGATCAATCCTTATAAAGGAGATCGAAAACCAGAAGGCGGAGAAACCTAGGTTGCATGATAATAATTATTAAAGAATTAATTATTATATGCCTAAATTTTAGTTTAAGTGAACTAGAGATAAAAAGGTGACTGAAAAATTAAATCAATAATGATTTAATTAATAACTGAAAATACTTTTTAACTCTAACACCCCCCTTAAGATAAACTTAGGGAGAAGCTAAAAACTACTGAAAGTAGGAAATTTGAGTCCCGACAACAAGGCCTGATCAGGTACCCAATCACAACCAAATCTTTGTAAAGTGGAGAAATAGAGAAAATGACATGGGAAAAACTCTACTCTAAAAAGAGATGAAAAAAGTATGCTGAAAAAAAAAAATATGAAGGAAGGCCTCTCCTCACTAAGACCCCCCAACGATAACTTCCATCACCCATAGCAAAGCACGCAACTGAAGATAGCGCGGAGATGCCAAAGGTTTAGTGAAGATGTCTACAACCTGCTCTTTTGTAGGTATGTACTCCAAGATGAGAGAACCATCCTGAATCAACTATCTAATGAAGGGCATGTGGATCTCAATGTGTTTGGTGGGTTGATGCTCCACTGGGTTGCAGGAAATGTGTATGGCACTTTAATTGTCACACCAAAGAATAGTGGGACTATTAGGAGGAAATCCAAACTCAGTCGTAGACTATCAAAGCCATAAAATCTCCTGACTCGCTAACACCGTTGCTCGATACTCAACCTATGTAGATGATAATGTAGTAGTAGACTGCTTCTTTAAAGACCATGTGATAGGACTATAACCAAGGAAAAAAACAAAGCAAGAGGTAGACCTTCGATCATTAGCATCACCAGTCCAATCTGAGTCAGTGAAGCCAATAATGTGTGGGGAACCTGATGTGTAGTGAATGCCATAATGTGTAGTATCCCAAAGATACCACAAAATACATTTGGCAGCTTGCCAATGGCTCTCATGAGGATCATGGGAGAACCTAGAGACAAGTCTGACCACAAAGGAAAGATTAGGATGGGTGTATGTCAAATACAACTAGTTGCCAATCAACAATCTATACAAATTGGAGTCCATTGAAGGTGTAGGGAATGTAGAAGACAACACATCACCTGACTAAAATAGTGTAAGCGCAGGCTTGCAAGAAAGGATATCAAATCTGTGAAGAATATCAAGAGCATACTTCTGCTGAAGGAGTGAAATCCCATCGGAAGACTGAATAGTCTGTAGGCCCAAAAAATAATCTAGAAGACCAAGATAGGTCATTTCAAACTACTCCATCAATGCTCAATGTATATCCTGAATCATGGAGGATGAGCTACCTGTGATGAGAAGATCATCAACATAGAGCACAATTATGACAATATCAATCCCTTGACATTGAAGATATACTATGTGTTTAGAATGACAATGTGCATAGTGTGTAGAAAGTAAGAAAGAGTCCATTTTCTCACTGCTTATTTGAGACCATATAATGAACGTCTAACCTTGCAAACTAAGGAAGAGTCCTGCACAAAACCCAGGGGCTAATCCATATAGATCTCCTCCTGGAGGTCCCCATGCAAGAAGGCACTCTTCACATCCATCTGAAACATTTTCCATCACTGTGAAGTTGCAAGTGAAAGTACACGGCGAATAGAATTCATCTTGGAAACAAGGGGAAAGGTCTCATATTAATCAATACTCTCCACCTAAGAAAACCCCTTTGCAACAAGATGAGCCTTATACTTGTCTATAGAACCATCAACAACATGCTTGGTACAATGCAACCACCAACACCGAACCAACTTTCTCCCTTTCAGATGAGAACAAAAATCCCAAGTATGATTCTTCATCAAAGAAGAATACTCCTCATCCATAGCCCTATCCCACTTTGTGTGACCTGTCACCTCTAAAAACTTCTAAGGGTCATCTGAAATGGAGTGAATCGAAAGGCTAGAACCAGATGTCTGAGCTTGAGTATGACGTCTATTTTTAGGATCACCTGCCAAAGAACCCGTTGCATCAACTGTAAAATGGGCCCACTGGAGCATGATTGGATCAGCTGGTGGTGGCAGAGATGGTGGATCATCATCACTAGCTGTTGAGAGTGTGAAATATGGTGAGAAGCACTTGAATCAATAATCCAAGTGGGCCTAGAAGACAAAGCTCATGTAGAAAGAGCATGTCATTTCCCTATGGGGTAAGCTCACAAAGATGGGGGACCAAAAAGGGGTATAAGATGCCACTTTTTTTCTGAAATCAAAAAATTCTAAACTTCAACGAGAAATTGAGGATAGTTACACTCAAAATTTTAAAATGTGAAAAAAACAAGAGTTGTTCTACTCCAAATCTAGTTTCTAAACTACTAATTTATTTTAGAAATGGTGGGGATTAAGGCCCTCAAAAAGGGGGAGCACAAAAAGTGGTCCTATTTTTTATGAAAAAACATAACATAGCGTCTGGTATGCTCCCCCTAAAATGTTAACTTTTTTATAAAAAAAAATTAATCACTCCGGTGAGAAATTAGCCAACACCACTTGGTTTATCCCTGATTTTTCTACTAAGTTTTTGATGAAAGTGTGATTTTTTGCCATTTTCTGAAATGGACACATCCTGAAAACGTGAAATTTCTATGTGCTCCCCCTAGAAATCATTGAAAACTAATTGAAAATCAAAACTTCATTTTTTAAAAGTGTGTAGAATGGAGTCTAGTTTCTGAAAATGTAATTTTTTTCAAAATTTGATGAATGAGCCAAAATCTAAGCCCAAATGAATACACGTTGGTTTTTGACAAAAATAAGACATACAAAAGAAATTAGAGATGAAAAGCTTAACATAATCAGAATTCAAAATAAATTACATGGTTAGATAGCTATCAGAGAGATCTACAATATCACACCGTCTGATTTTATCGTTATTGAACCATGTGCAAACCTGACAGGGAGCACACAAGAAAAAATGTTATTTTTTCTAGGTTTACTGGAAAACATGTCTCAGACCTGTTTGAATCCTCCAAGACTTTGGGTTGGAACTCCAAGGAAAATCCAAGCCTTAGGCTTAGTAAACTTCAATGTTATTAAAAGGGTGTACGCCCTATACTCACTAGACTTGTTTTTCCATTTCCTCATTCTATTGTGGGGTCATTTTGTAGGCTTCCTTATTAGGAAATACTACTCTTGGTGTGACATAAATATGATGGATAATATCTCTAATGGGTGGAAAGGAATTTGGTATATCCTCTGTAATTACTCATTGGTACCTTTCCAACAATTCAATAACCTTTTTTGGGCCTACTTCACTCACACCCTTCTTCTTTTCCTCTTTGGGTTTCAGAATCAGGGAAAACCCCATTCCATCTTCCTTCTTGAGTATGTTTAAGAACTCTTTCTCCCCTACCATCAGTACACTAGATCCCATCTGGTTTGATTCTTCCTCTATCAATGACTACATTGTATATGTTACCCCATCTTTTTCAAAAGATTAAGAATTATTTTCCCCATCATGGTGATCTTTCCTATCAAACTTCCATGGTCTACCAAGTAACATATGGAAAGCATCCATTGGAAGGATGTCACATTGAATTTTATGTTTATACCCCCTATACTGAACTCTGCACATGCTTGTTCATTTATGAGTATGTATTTCCATTTATTCAACCAACTAACCCTGTATGGACAACTAGGTGGTATTTTCTCCAATTTCAACTTATTTATAGATTCCAAAGACACAATGTTATTAGTAGAATTGGAATGAATTACTACCTTTCATACCTTACCTTGGATCCTACAGTTGATGCTAAACAAAGCCTTCCTTTTTGGTGGCTCGGTCTTCAGTATTTCTTTGAGCAAGGTTCTCTTCATCATTAGGGCTTCCCCCCATCTCTGATGCCAAATTCACTTCAGGAGATGTCACACTCCTTGTATATTCTTGAATCAAAGTGTCTCTCCTCTCACCACCTTTTGAAGTTGAGACCTTCTCTAGACACTTGTAAGATGACAGATGCCCCATTTGATTGCAGTTATAACATCTCATGTTGGAGATATTGGATCCTCTCCCTAATCCATTAGTCCCACCTCTTCTACTAGGTATTCTCCCTCTGTAGCCTCCTCTTCTATCAAATTACCCCACTTTCTCTCCTTGGGTAGACTCGCCACTAGACCTCTAGTTAGGACCTTTTCCCCCAAAACTTCCTCTACCTCTAAAAATTCTTCCTCCTTTACCTCTGATACTTCCTTTCTCTACTTTTCTCCTTAATTTCTCATCTTCCCTTAGGGTTAGTTGGAAGAATTAGTGTACTATCTTTGGTGCCAATATAATGACCTCATCTTGAATGTTCATTCTCAATCCACTCAAGTATCTTGCAAATTTTTTTGACTCATCTTCATGCCTATTTGATCTGAGGTTTAATTTATGAAATTCTTTAGTATAACTGCTCACATCTAGGTCTCTGTCTGAGATTCTTGAACTTCCTATGCATCTAAACCTCATAATACAATGGCAAGAATTAACTCTTAACCCTAGCTTTCATCCTCTCCCAAGATTTTATCATATTCTTCCCTTCTCTAACCCTTTCACCTTGTACAAAGTTCCACCATGGGAGGGAAGATCTCTTCAAATTTTCCTTTTCTAACTTCACTTTCTTGTCTTCAATGACCTCCTTGTACTCAAAGTAGTTTCTCAAGGATTACAACCAATCTATCACCTCCTCATGATGTAAACTTCCACTGAATATTGGTAACCCTTCAATAACATCTATGTTTACTAATTTCAAATTCTCTACAAAGGCTTTGTGATATACAGGAAACTCTACCTACAAATGGGATTCTTCCTCTCATCCTCCTTCTTCATGAGTGTCATCTTCAACGTCCTTCTCCTTACCTTTGTCCGTCTACAACACTCCTAGTTTTCCTTCCAACATTTCTTCTTTCAACATTTTGATAACATCTTGGGACATGTTTTTAGGAGACATGGTGCTAGCATCTATGAATTATTATTCTTCTACTAATATACACTAGAATCACACTACCCAAGTAACCTATTTCCTCTCTTTGATATCAACATGATGAAGAGGTATCTAGATATAGGGCAACAATCCCAATCTTCACAAATCCAAAAGGCCTAAAAGCCCATCTACCTTCTATATACCACCTTCTTTTTTACTCAATCCAATTTGGTAACTCAAAACCTCCCAAGAGCCTTGATAAGGACTCTAAGACTCATATATGTCCCCAATAAGGACTCACTACAAAGAATCAGATTCCTTGGCTTATATCTCCTTGTAAACTTAGTGGGCTAGATCAAATTTTTAGGGGTTTGAATGGCCCACTATAAAATTCCTCTTATTGTTACTTTGAGAGATGTGATACCACTTAACAAAAGAAACCATATCACTCTTGCCAACCCAAATTCACTTCTAGTGTCAAACTTGTTACTTAGATTACTAGATAGGCCTAGTCACAATTAGGTCTACTATTCGACTAAAATGAAGGTAACTTTTACCCGTGGAATGAAGTATCTAGAGAAGGTCTCAACTTCAAAAGGTGGTGAGAGGAGAGACACTTTGATTCAAGAAGATACAAGGAGTGTGACATCTCCTGAAGTGAATTTGGCATCAGAGATGGGGGGAAGCCCTAATGATGAAGAGAACCTTGCTCAAAGAAATACTGAAGACCCAGCCACCAAAAAGGAAGGCTTTGTTTAGCATCAACAGTAGGATCCCAAAAATCACTAGCCATACATCCAAGGACCATTCGTGTTGATGTTTTGTAACCTCTGTCAGATAAATCCGATGAGACTATTGAAAATATATATAGTTTTTATTATGTGAGATATAATATGTATATATAATAGTATTAGGAGAAACTAATATAATAATGATTTAGAGATATTACATGTGTGTGTGTGTGTGTGTGTGTGTGTGTGTGTGTGTGTGTGTGTGTGTTTGTGTGTAGTTACATAATCAATTATCATTATATTAATCTCATAATAATGAATAGACATGTCCCATGAAGGGACATGTCTCTCCTAGCCTCATTCACAATACAAATGTAAGACAGATTGCTGCATTTGGAAAAAACATACAACATAGAGTTCTATTACATTTGAAGCTATCCTAAAACTTAACATGGTATCAGAGCCAGACTGCAAATGTAAGAGAGTAGTTTGTTGATGGTGAATGTGTGACTGTCTCATAAAATATAGTCTCAGTAAAGGGACCATATCGCACAAATCAACCATTGGATGTTGCTGAATTTTGGTTATGTTGGTGAAAAACAAATTTGGAAGAACCTTAGTAGAGAGAGTGGATAAAAAGAGTGGGGTTCAAAATTTATGAGGGAATGTGTACAGGTCTATGTGAAATTCCTGAAAGTGGCTTTCATTAAAGAGATATATTAATTTGTTATGATCGTGGTCAAGAATTAACAAAGAAGAATGTATTTAAGGAAGGGTGTCTCTTTATATAAAGAAAGCATTAATTATAGAGTGTCACCTATCTTGGATTAATCAAGTCATTTCTTAAGAAGACATCAGAATTGTTCAATGATATAAGAGTGGGAATTGTACATTATGAGGAGGAATAATAACCAATGTTACATTCCCATTTGAACCATCCTTAGTAGGGAGATGATTCAAAGGGGGGATGTCTCTCAGATAATCTGAGAAGGTGTTTTCTCATTTGATGTATATGGACCTTCATTGTAGAAACTTGTGTCAAGGATGTTCATGTGTAGATAAGTAACTATTATCCTTGAATATTACATTTATCTACTCATTGTAGTCTCTCTGTCGTATGTAATTCTATACATATCATAAGAGATATTTGCCTTGATATTTTATGGAGATTCTCTTATAGGAAAAATAATATTGATATCAGATTTAGAAGGAGTTTGACACTTTAGAGATAAATTTGGATAAGGAGCTCAGAAGATTGATGTTAGACTTAGAGGGAGTCTAACAGTTTATCTTAAGAAATCTTGGATGAAAATATCAATAAATTGATATCTTGGTGCAAGGCACCCAAGGCATAATTGGTTTTCTTTTAATTGTAATAAGGATGGATCCTTGAGATCATCCCACTTGTGTTTTGATCCATTTGTTTGGTCAAGGGTCCCTAAGGTACATCTATAAACCTTGGGACACCTTAGTTAACTTGGATCCTTAGTTGCTTTTGATAGGTGTTCTAGGTATTTGAAGTGTCACATTGTTTAATCCAAGGATTTTAGGTCATTTTAATCATATTAAATCAAGTCATGGTCATAGGAATCCAATAGAAGTCATTTTGGGTTCAATAAATATAAAATGCAACAATGTTGCAAAGTTGTTAAAAAAGTTGTCAATGTTGCTTGAGAAACTTTTTAAAAAGTTGCTTGAGAAGTTCAAAATGTGGTTTCCAATGTTCATAACCATCCATGATCGATTGGAACTAATATTTTCTGGTATTTGAACATATCCAAGCCTCTACAATGGGGTTGGAAGTTGTAGACACAAGTTTGATGCAGTTTTGAATAAAATCACCAGATTTCCTTGAGCAATTTCTGTGTATGGACATGTAAAAATTTATCGAGTGGAATTAATGCTATGATCAAATATCCCGATGAGTCTAGTTTTCAGATCATTTGATTTGGTCTCAATTGGAACTATATAACAAAAGTTATAAACATATTGGTGAAAACAATCCAGTAGGGCATCAAATCCAGGCCTATGGTACAAATGGAGCCCTAACTTGACATTTCTCTAGTTTAAATCGATGAACTCATGGGGAATGCAAGTTAGGGGTGTATGTTTAGTGATTCTTAAGGCTCAAGATGAGATCTGGTGTTATGCTATTTTTAGCATCAAGCCCTAGGCTAAATATCTCAATGTATTTAGCCAGTCAAAAATGTGCAGACATGAATAGATGAATTATTATATTTAAGGGATCAATTAAAGGGTTGATTTAGGTAATTTGGGGTTATTATAAGGCTTTCTAATCCCTACATCCATTCTATCTACCCATCATATACCACTTTCTTTGTAAACCAAGCCTAATTTGGCCAATTAGGTCTATGTACTTTGTGAGGTTTTAGTGGTGCTAGAGTAGAGTTTGACTATGGGTCTTTGGGGGTTATAGTAACTCCATAAAGGGTGTCTGAAAACATTCATCTTTCTTTCTTTTCCCTCCTTAATAAAAATTTGTGTGCAAAAAACCTCTTGGTAGGGCTATAAGGATTTGTAGTACAGCTAGTGTTTGGGTGTTTGTGAGTGTGTAAGGATTAATTGGTTGGGTGTTTCCCTATCCTTAGGACCCTAGTGGGGTGTCTCATCCATTGGATTGATTGGGTGAAGACACTTGTGAAGAGTTTCATATCTTGGCTTAGTTTAGGGATAGTGTCTGTAAAGCATAAATTGAGGAGAACTTATTTGTAACCTTGAAGGTTGCATCGTGTTGAGGAAGGCTTCAAGACCTATTGTAAATGTTGGAATCCATCATATAGAAAGGTGGTTGGATTCAGATTGAATCTAGGTAAAGTTTGAAGAGTTGTGAAAGAGATTGTGCATCTCATTGTCTTCTCATTGTGCTCTCTACATCAATTGGTATTAGATCACTAGGATTCATTTTGGGAAGACATTTGAACCATGGAAGAATAGGTTAAAGAGGAAATCCTTGCAAGGATGGCCATTGTAGAATTCATGAAGATAGTGAATGAACAAGCGGCTAGAAGTAGGATGCTTGAAGCAGAATTGGAGAAGATGAAAAGTAAACAAGGGAGAAACGTTGAAGAGGAGAAAGAAGAGGAACCTATTCATAACAGAGGAGAGATACCTGATGATTAGAGACCCCTCCTACAATTCCTTGAAAGACTTGGTAGGAAGGATAAAGTGGATCTACCAATGTTTTGTGGTAAGATGAATCCAAAAGAATGAATGGAGTGGATAGAGGCATTACAAAATTATTTTGAATGTGAAGAGGTATCTGAACACCTGAATGTGAAGTTGGCTAAGTCAAAGATGAAGGTTCGATCCCTTAGTTGGTGGAACTTCATACAAAGTGAGAGGTTAAAAGAAGAAGGAAACCCTATTTCCACTTGGAACAAGATGGTGAGTGAGATCAAGAAATAGTTGTCCTTAATAACTATGAAGTATTCCTACACAAGAAACTTCAGAATCTAAGACAGAAAGACCTTGATGTAAGTGCTTATATAGAAGAGTTCCATAGGATGACTCTCAAAGCCAAGATACCAGAGGGTGAGAAACAAAAATTAGCAAGGTATTTAAATGGTCTTAAGTTTAGTATCCAAGATGAACTTAGTTTGTTTAACCCTGAGACCATACATAAGTGATATCAAATGGCACTAAGGGTTGAAGAGAAGAAAAAAAGAATAGGAGAACAAAATAGCAGAGGTAGGGGAACAATTTCATAGGTAGAGGAAGATTCAATGGTAGAGGATCATTTCCAAGAAGCCAAGGTGAATCTAACAACCAGGAATCAAAGGGAGAGACAAGTAGTAGAGGTTCTTTCATAGGTAGGAGGTCAAACAGTAGAGGAATATTTGGTGGAATAGGACCTAGTGTCTTCACTGGTAAGTGTTTCACTTGTAACCAGATTGGGCATCAATCTTTTAGATGTCCTGAGAAGCTTGGTACAAATAGAAAAGGAGGAGATAGAAGGGTGTAGTTGACCCAAGAGGATGATAGTCAGAGTGTGTCTTCCTATCACACCACAACTTCAAGGCATACAAATCCATAAAAAGGAGAATGCCTCATGATGCAAAGGACACTCTTGAGGGTACCTACCAATTTCGATCCACCTCAAAGGAAGTCATTGTTTAGAACAAGTTGCAAGGTGAATAATAAGGTATGCAAAGTTATTGTAGATTATGGATCCTCTGATAATATTGCATCTAGAGAATTGGTTGATAAATTAAAATTACAAAGAATCTCTCATCTATTTTATTATAAATTCCATGGTTGACAAAAGAGAAGCAAACCCTCATTTGTGAACAATTTTGGGTAGATTTCAATATAGGAGAGTATGTAGACATGGTTATATGTGATGTCACAGAGATGGATAAATCTCATCTACTTTTAGGAAGGCCCTAGCAATTTGATGTGAATGCCAAACATGATGGGAAAACTAATGTGTATATAATAACCAAGGGTGGATTTGAATATTTTATGAATCCACTTCCTGATGATGGGAAGGAAAAACATGTTGTCAGTAGTGTCTTGTGTGTAGGGGAGAAATAATTCATGAAAGTATTGAAGGAGAAGGATACACCTTGTTTTACATTAGTTATGAGACCACAAAAGACAACTTTAAAGGAACCAAAGGTCAAAGCCACAAGAAGAGATGTAGGTCCTAAAGAAGTTAAAGCACTATTGGATCAGTACAGTGGTCTGATTGTAGAAAGTACACCTAAGACTTTACCACCTCAAAGGGAAGTGAATCATTGCATAGACCTCATACCAGGGGCCACCCTTCCAAACAAGGCATGATATAAAATGACCCTTGAATAGAACAAAGAAATAGCAAGATAGATTGAAGAATTATTGTCTAAAGGGTTCATTAGGAAGAGTGTGAGTCCTTGTGCAGTCCCTGCAATACTAGCACCTAAGAAGGAAGGTACATGGAGACTATATATGGATTCTAGGGAAATAAATAGGATAACTATAAGATATAGTTTTCCTATGCCTAGAATAGAGGATCTAATGGAGTGTTTAGGGGGTGAAATCTATTGCTTTAAAGTGGATCTTGAAATTGGTTATCATCATATACGGATTAGCGGTGTAGATGAGTGGAAAAAACATTTCAAGACCACAAAGGGTCTTTTTGAATGGATTGTAATTCCTTTTGGTCTCTCAAATGCTCCAAGTACATTTATGAGGCTTGTGAATGAAGTCTTAAAGCCTTTTCTTAATAAGTGTACTGTTGTATATCTTGATGATATTCATTTTTTTAGTAGAAGTAAGGATGAACATCTCAAGCCTTTGGACATGGTATTGAAGAAGCTCCATGAGGAACAATTGAAGATAAATTTAGAGAAGTGTGTGTTCCTTCAAGAAGAACTTGTGTTCTTAGGATTTATTATTTCCAAGAGTATCCTCAAGATGGATATTTCTAAGGTTGAAGCCATCCTCAATTTTCCAACTCCTACTACTGCTTCAGAGGTAAAAAGTTTGCATAGTTTGAATAGTTTCTATAGGAAACATATGTACTCCTATCATCAATACTATTAAAGGTGGAAGAAAATGTACATTTGTATGGACTAATGAAGCTAATGAGTCATTTGAGTTGTTGAAGAAAAATATTGTAGAGACACCCATCCTAGTTCTACCAGAATTTCATAAGGTGTTCACAGTGGAATGTGATGCAAGCAACAAGGCTATTGGTGGGGTTTTGAGCCAAGAATTGAGCCAAGAAGGGAGACTAGTTGCCTTCTTCAGTGAGAAATTGATTGAATCCAAGAATAAATATTCAACCTATGATCTTGAACTTTATGTAATGGTTCAGTCACTTAGGAAATGGAGGCATTATTTGTTACCCAAGGAATTCATTGTCTTTACTAATAATCATGCTCTTAGTTTTATAAATAGACAAGAAAAGCTTCACCATAGGCATGTAAAATGGATGGAATTTTTACAATCTTACACTTTAAATATCAAACATAAGAAGGGGATTGCTAATAAAGTTGTTGATGCTCTTAGTAGGAGACATTTAACCATTCAAACCATTCAATTAGAAAGTGTTGGGATTCATGCTATGAAGGACATGTATGCCACAGATGATTATTTTAAGGGTGGCTTATCATGTTTGTACTAATATGACAGAGACATATCACATTGATTTCTCAGAGTTCCTTGTGCAGTATGGATTAATTTTCAAAGGAAGTTTGTTGTGTGTACCAAAAGGATCCATTAGGGAAAAAATCATCAAAGAGAACCATTGTGGGAGTGTAGCAGGGCACTTTGGAGTGGATAAAACACTGGAACTTGTCACGAGATTCTATCGTTGGCCCAAGTTGTAGAAATATGTTAGAAGATTTGTGGAGAGTTGTTTGGTTTGTCAATAATCCAAGGATCACATGTCAAATGTAGGATTACATACTCCATTGCCTATCCCTTCAAAGCCATGGGATTCAGTAAGTATGGAATTTGTCCTAGGTCTACCTAAGACCAAATCTAGATATGACAGTATTTATGTAGTAGTGGATAGATTTTATAAAATGACACACTTTATACCATGTAGAACAACTCATGATGCATCTCACATAGTAGGGTTATTCTTTAAGGAAGTTGTTAGGTTTCATGGCTTACCATTGGCAATAATATATTATAGAGACTCTAAATTTTTGGGACATTTTTGGAGAACACAATGAAGGAAGCTTGGAAATAATTAATCTTTATTCTCATCATATCACGCACAATATGATGGTCATACAGAAGTTATCAATGGGTCTCTTGGAAATCTTTTAAGATGTCTAACTCAAGAACATGGAGACACTTGGGATTCCATTCTCACCCAAGCAGAAATCTCTTACAATGATTCAGTCAATAGGAGTACTGGTTTAACTCCTTTCCAAATTGTGTATGGTTTTCACCCTAGGGGTGTGTTAGAACTCAGAGATGTGAAGGACATGGAGAAGAGAAGTGCAATGGTAGAGGATTTTTCTGAAGTGATGAAATATATCCATGAGTAGGTGCAAACAAAATTGAAACATACCAATGAAAAGTATAAAGAACATGCAGACAAAAGGAGAAGAGATTTGAAATTTAAAGTGGGAGATATGGTGATGATTCATCTTGAGAAAGAAAGGATACCTAAGGAGAAGTACACTAAACTCATGATGAAAAAAATTGGTCCTTTCAAGATCTTGAAGAAGTGTGGAAACAATACATACAAGATTGAATTACCATCTCATATTGGTTTATCTCCTATTTTTAATAATGTCAAAATATATGAATATAAATTTCCTTTTGGTAATAATTGTGTTGCAGATGATTCAGATTCCACATAGAGAAAGGTGTTGAAAGATCTGCCCACACCAAACATCTCAGAGATTGAAAGTATTATAGATAAAAGGGTGAGTAAACAAACTAGGAGAAGCACTTAATATGAGTATTTGGTCAGGTGGAAGAATAAACCTTTGTAGGATGCCACTTGGATGGCCCCTAAAGAAATTCAAAAAATAGGCTTTCAACTTGAAGACTTTCCAACTCACAAGACTTGAGTTCATTTTGTCTTGAGGAGTATGGTGCAGGGCACAAAAGGAATAATTGATTTTCTTTTCATTGTAATAAGGATGGATACTTGAGATCATCCCACTTGTGTTTTGATCCATTTGTGTGGTCAAGGGTCCCTAAGGTACATCTATAAATTTTGGGACAACTTAGTCTACTTGGATCCTTAGTTGCTTTTGATAGGTGTAAATAGGTGTTCTCGGTGTTTGAAGTCTCACATTGTTGAATCCAAGGATTTTAGGTCATTTTGGTCATATTGGATCATTTCATGGTCATAGGAATCCAATATAAGTCATTTTTGGTTTACTAAATGTAAAATGCAACAATGTTGCAAAGTTGTCAATGTTGCTCGAGAAACTTTTCAAAAAGTTTCTTGAGAAGTTCAAAATGTGGTTCCCAATGGTCATAACCATCCATGACCAGTTGGAACAAATATTTTATGGTATTTTAAAATATCCAAGCCTCTTCAATGGGGTTGGAAGTTGTAGACACAAGTTTGATGCAGTTTTGAATAAAATTACCATATTTCCTTGAGCAATTTCTATGTGTACAGATGTGTACAGATTGATAGAGTGGAACTAATGCCATGATTAGATATCATAGTGAGTCTATTTTTCAGATCATTTGATTTGGTCTCAATTGGAATTGTAGAATGAAAGTTATAAAGATTTTGGTGAAAATAGTCCAATAGGGCATCAAATCCAGGCATGTGGTACAAATGGAGCCCTAACTTGACATTTCTCCAGTGAAAATCCATGACCTGATAGGAAATTCAAGTTAGGGGTGTATGTTTAGTGATTCTTAAGGCTTGGGATGAGATCTGGTGTTCTTCTATTTTTAGCATCAAAGCCCTAGGCTAAATATCTGAATGTATTTAGCCATTCAGACATGTGCAGACAAGAAAATATGAATGATTCAATTAAAGGGATCAATTTAATGCTTGATTTAGGTCATTTTGGGTTATTATAAGGCTTCCCAATCCCTACATCCATTCTGTGTACCCATCATAGACCACTTGCTCTGTAAACCAAGCCTAATTTGGCCAATTAGGTCAATGTACTTTGTGAGGGTTTAGTGGTGTTGGAGTAGAGTTGGACTATGGGTCTTTGTGGGTTTTAGTAACTCCATAAAGGGTGTTTGAAAACATTCATCTTTCATTTTTTCCCTCAATCAAAATTTGTGTGAGAAAAACCTCTTGGATAGGGCTATAAGGATTTGTAGTACAATTAGTGTTTGGGTGTTTATGAATGTGTAAGGATCAATTGGTTGGGTGTTACCCTTTACTTAGGACCCTAGTGGGGTGTCCCATCCATTGGATTTATTTGGTGCAACATTGGTGAATATTTTCACATCTTGGCTTAGTTTAGGGAAAGTGTCCCTAAAGCATAAATTGAGGAGAACTTATTTGTAACCTTGAAGGTTGCATTGTGTTGAGAAAGGTTTCAAGACTTGTTGGAAAAGTTGGAATCCATCCTATAGAAATGTGGTTGGAGTCAGATTGAACCTAGGTAAAGTTTTAAGAGTTGTGAAAGAGATTGTGCATCTCATTGTCTTCTCGGTGTTCTCTCTACATCATATCTTCTCAATGAGTTCTTCTCTATGAGAGAAGTTCAAGGTGAAATCCCTTGTTTCCACCCTCTGCGTTGAGGCATGGTGGATGTCATATGTGTGAATCCATTTTTTTTTTGGGCCTTTGATGAAGGGTGCTCCCCTTAATACCACAAACACATAACAGAAACAGAGAAGCAACAAAAATTTGCAAGAACAGAAAATGGGATTCTTATTATCTCCACAAATGTGGAATTACAAACTTTCAGAATTACAATATGCAAATCCACACGGGCATTCCCTTACAATATTCTATAGGACAAAGCCTCGAATTCTTACCCAGATCCACCCAGAACTACCCTAGACAACACTACGGGCCTTCTTTATATAGGCAATTTCCACCACCCGAGAACGTTCTAGAAATCCAGCCATTAAGGCTGACTACACATAGCATTTAATTATTTTTCACTTTTATTACAAAAGGGTCGGCTTTAAATATTTACAAAACATGAGATTAGGTAGCCCAACTTCCGGAAGCCATAACTTTTGAACCGTAGCTCTGATTGGCTATTATACCCACTTTCTGGAAAGGGGAGATCGCGATCTACAGTGTCTGACTTGCGAAGTGCCAGTTAGCCAGGGGTTCAACCTCGATCTGGAGCCTCTAAGGTCCTAAAAATTGAGCTCAAAGATTTTGCACCCTAAAATCTCAACAGTAAATCCTTAATAACTTCGCCAATACAGATGATCTGGCAATGAAATTCAACTGGCATTCTTATATGACTAAGATGAACCTTCACCT
>MU226922.1:16038-36686 GCA_018584345.1 Thuja plicata | reverse complement strand
GGGAGCATAATATCTTAGGTTGTTATAAGTCCATTTGTAAAGGCTTAAGGCTCATTGGTGATTCTATAAACCTTGAGTCCTTAAGACCTATGGGACATTTTGATTAGAGTAGTTAGGAATATAGGTTTTAATACCTTAAATAAGGTCCTAGGATAATATAGAGTCCTTAGGATTTCTTTCTATACAAGAATTGTCAAAACAACAAAAAGTTGCTAAGCAACTTTACAAAAAATGCTTAAAAGTTGTAATCAGTGAGTTTCAACCGATTGCAACTGAATCTCAGGCAGTTGATTGGTGAAACACAATTATATAAGTGTCATACAACCTTCCCAAAAGAACAGGTTGATAGATGTAAACAGTTTTATTAAAAATCAATAAAAATTCCCTGTTTTTCCTTAAAAATCACTGTTATTTCAATTCTGCACAGGCTGTACGGATTGGGAGAGAAAGTTTAATGGTTTGAGAGGATACTCTGTTGAATTAAAATTCAAATGCACTTGGTCTGAGGTGATTTGGAGGTCTGTGGACAAAGTTAGAGCGATTTTCCTCGTAATTACCAGGAAACCCTAGTTCCAGCAGGGTTTTGGGCAAATGGAGTTATAGATCGCGACTATACCGTCCACTTTGCACAAAACCCAATGAAAATGGAAGAATTAGGAGTGTATTTTATTATTCTTCAAGCAGGAGGTCAGAAGTTGAAGGGAACTATTTATGCTTGCAAGCCCTAGACCAAATATTAAGATGTATTTGGTCCTGAATTGTAGGAATGTGATTACACAGTGTTAGATGAACACAAAACTAGCAATCCAAAGGTGGATTTGGTGTTCTTAGATACCCTTGAAGAGATCCAAAGACCTATCTTCAATCTATGCACCCATTTCATTGGTCTTCCTTTGAAAACCAAGCCTATTAGGGCCCTATTAGGTCTGTGTACCTTGGAAGATTCTTGGAGTGCAAGAGTAGATCAGAAGTTGGTCTTGTGGGGAAGTGTTGGGGTTGTTGAACATCTTCATATTCCATCATTTGGTCTAGTGTTGAGTGAAGAGTTATATCAGAAATCCAAATTTTGTCAAATCTAGCCTTGTAGCCCTGTTTTGGGAAAGAACTAGCAAACATTGTGACAAGTTGCAAAAAGTGTGTTTGTGGACTTAGTGACTGTTCTTAGGATTGTTAAAGGGGTATAAGCATCAAAGCAAGGTTTTGAGGCATTTCTTGAAGTCTGATTGAAAGTTTCAGTATTTTGGTGCATTAGACCTCAAAGGTCTAAGAAGATCAAACCTTCCACTGTTGCACTCTACATCAGGTGGTATCAGAGCGGTTTGGATCTTGTGGAGTGCAGGTAAGACATCATGTGTGGTTTCCTATAAGCGAACTTGGATAATAAAATTCTTAGAACAGTTATGGAAAGAACAAAGGAAGAAGAATAACCAAGATGAAAACAGTGGTCTGATTACTCTAGAAATGCTTCTTTTTTAGTTATATAATAAACATTTGTTGACAACCACTCTACATGGAGAAGAGAAAAAGAAATTGCAGAAAGTAATAACAAAATAGGAAAAGGAAATTACAGAATTGAAAGATCAGTTGGAAAAATAGAAACAAAGAATGGACCATGTTCTTAAACTAACTGACCAGGTCATGGCTTGTAGACCTCCACCTAGGGTATATACTATCTATCTCAAAGAACAATTACTTCTATTCCAGTTGATGATGACCCTCAAGGATATAAATGCAGAGTTCAAATCAGCCCAGGAATTCTATGGGTTATACCAAACACTTCCATCTTGGCAACAAAACCTACCCTTTGAGTTGTACGTCCATAATTTCATCATCCCTACAGAGACTGAATGGAATCCCTTGCCTTACATAGGGGATATACACCTAAGGGCCCTGATGTCATGGATGCACAATGAGGCTAACTATGATAGGCAGTTTGGGAATTACAGAGATCTTGAGAAAATAGAACCCCTACCATTAAGACCAGAAAGCAGTCAACCAGAAGTATTCCTGAGGGATTGGTTCAGACTGACATATGGGAATGTTAAAAAGGAAATTAAGGATAAAAATTTTAAACTCAGAGCAGATGTGTATGCAGAATATGATAGCATGTCCTACTTTGTCTTTGAAAGAGCCTTAACTGGTGCCAGAAGTAGATGGGGCAAGTTATCAGAGGTATTTTAAAGATCAGAACCACATAGTCCCATTAACCTTGAATTAGCTATACACCGGGCACCAAAGTACATAGTGCTGGGTAGGCAAATCAAGAAGGAGCTCTGGTGTTCACTCACAATGCAGCCGCCCGTGCTCCTTTGGCCTTTGTATGATATCAACGCTACCAAACTTGGCAGGATGTAGGAAGATCACAGAAGGGAAGTTTGGGAAAGAACAAGAGCGTTCTACTACTCCTTTAAGAGCTAGAGGCAAGGAAGAACTAAAGTTGGTGACTATAGGTCAATTTATTGAAGGTGAAATGCTTGAGGAAAAACATTTGATTAACCAAGGGGTAGATGATAAGGCCAAATTATTGCCTTTGTTTTGTATAATTTTAATACTCTGTTCTAGTTTTTGTCAAAACATTTGAGAGTCTAAATAGTCAAAAACTTGTGATAAAGTCCAGATAGAACTGATAAACCATGGGTGGATGTTTGTGACATATTTTGCTAATATTATAAATATAGTGCAGTATTTCATAAAACCATCAGAATCTATGTTCTAATATCTAGATATTTAATTTGCTTAAGCTTGTTGCATGAATATTTCTGCATCATAACTAACTTGACAGGAGAGAAAGTGGCTGGAGAGTGATCGACAACATTCAAGGAGGACTGTTGAGGACCAGCTACAACGGAGTGATCATTACAGCACCAGGAAAAATGGCTGCTACAATGGAGCCATTATTCCAAGACGCAGGGATGTAGTGTGCCTATATTCCCTCTGCACTTCATTATGTTGAACTGGTCGCCCAAGCTTTACTACCCACACCGTGGGCTATTGCATTTCCATCTTCTTCTCTGGCATGTTTTCAGCAAGATAGTTTCTTTTCTATTTTGTAATAAGTGTTTGATCCTCTATATATAGGGATTGGACCGATAGTTTGAAGTTAGCTAGGAAAATGAAAGACAGAAGTTTTTGAAAGAAAACAGCTGTATCTTGTAGCAATCTATTTCAAGTTCTAGGTCTTTTTTTAATGTAATGACTTGTTGAAATGCAATGAAGTAATTCTTGGTTTACATTCTGTGTTCATAGTTTAGCAAAAACTGACCAAGGGGGCCCACTTGGGAGGTGGAATAGGTTAGAATAGAATAGATTTCATTTCCAGCATTTCCAGTATTTCAGATAGAAGTTACAATTTCTTCCTGTAGCATCGTAAACTTGTGAGTGTTCATGCAGCATCTGCAAGAATAGTTATAATGGATGTTTTAGGTTGAAATCATAGGTTTTAGTAGAGTTGCAATTTATAGAATTCATTCCAGTAAGAAGATAAATGTATTTTTTTCCTGTAGCACTAGTGTAGGTTTCTTTTATGGATTTTTACCTTCCTACAGCATAAGCAGAATGACTCCTTAAGGAACCTAGTGCACATATTGTGCCGACCATTTCAAGTATATGTCCCTGGGTTGACAAGTTAAATGCACCTCATAACAGGAAAAGTAGTCCCTAGATTGAATGAACCATTCCTAAGAAAGGCCTTGAGCATGACTATTACACACCTATTGTGAGGTGGTTCACCATTATCGGGTAATATTATACACTGATTATATGCATTGAACAAATATAGATTGATATATGTTAAGAAGAGTTGCGTTCAGCAGGATTAGTGTAGAGGCATGTTGATAGGGTGGCATGTCTCTACACGTAGAGACATTTCACTCTATCGACATGTCTCTACTTGATACAACATATAAATAACCTTTGAGTTGATCGATATGAGACAATCATAGAAATAGATTAATGCAAGTCTCATTCATCCAATCAGCATAATATTTGATTCACATTTCAGTTCATAGAAATATTGATTATTAATATATTTATATATATCTATTGCTATATCAGTAATATATATATATATATTGTATTTAAACATATATCATATATATATTGAGAGATTATATATAAAGTGGATTGTGAAAAGAAAAATTTAAAAGCCTCATAAATCTGATCTAAATTTAACATCAAGATGGTTAACAACATGGTTGGATTCTTCAACTTTTTTTATCATAGACAATGTTTGTAGAAGAAGAAGGTTGCACAATAGTATTGGTCGAATGAGATGGAAAAGGATTTATGTATATTTGTAAATTATGGCTAGGAGACACAACTTCTTTGTTTCCATGACTAACATCATCATCAACAGGTATAACATTATAATTTATGAGGTCTTAGATTATGTGCTTCAAATAATAGCATTTTTCAGTATCATGACCAGTTTGATGATGTTATTGAAAAAAAGATTTGGGATCGAAGGATCGAGGAAGAGGTTTGTTTGGATCAATAGGTTAATATTAGGAAGTTAAATAAAATTTGAATTTATTAACTTCATCATCACATTATGTAAACATTTAGAAAGTGGAGTAAAATTATGAGAAGGCCTAAAAATAGAGGATAAAGGAGTCACATATTTGGATGTTGTTGCCACATGTTCACCTACTAAATTATATGATTTGTTGATCTTGATGTAATTGTTAGGTTTATAAAACTTGTTGGAATTGGATACGACATCACTCTTGTCAACAGTAACATGAGCCATTGGAGTGTTTCTACCAAACTGACTCACTTGTAGTTGATAATGATGAAGCATTGCACATAATTTTAAAAACGAAGACAACTTAGTAAGGAGAATCCTATCCCAAATATCTTATTGTAAATTAGAAAAAAATATGTGTTGTGTATCAATATCAGGAACAAGATAAGAAATCTGAGCATGCAAATGCTTAAATCTTCCAATAAAGTCAATAGCTTTTTCTTTAACACCTTGTTTACAATGCATTAAATCAGCTAAATAAATTTGAGGACCAATTTTGTTTTAGAACTGTTGGATAAAAGCATTAGCATTTTTTGGAAGGAATCAATAGAATAAGGAAGAAAAGAACAATACCATTGCAAAGCTTTATCTCTAAAGGTTCTAGTGAACAAATTAGTCATGGGCCTATAGTCATGAGAAAAATCACTACATAGGGTTTGAAATGTTTTAACATGAGTGACATGATCACCTTTACCACTATAAATCTCAAGATGAGGAATCTCAATATTTTGTGGGAGGATAACTCAAATGATATCTAAAGACTAAGTTTTGGCAATATCACATGTAGAAATATTAAACTTGGATTGAGTCTATTAACCAACTTATGGTAATGATGATGAAAATTGAGTTCAGTAATTTACAAGAAAGTAGATTGGTTAGATCAGTTTTTATTTTGTCATTAATGTCAAGCAATTGATTTTTGGCTTATACTAAGTTTCCATATCATTCAGAGAGGAATGATAAAGATCAAAAAATGATATGGTACTATTGGTATAATTGTTTTTACTTAACATTTGATGTTGTTAAGTTAGTAAAGCAAGAGAGGTCAAGTTGGTAAAGGGAACAAGCCTAGTTAGCAAGCAGTAAGAAGTCTGTTGGTAATATGAAGTGTTAGTTGGTCAAGCAAAGCAAAGAAAATCACTGAGAGAAGTAGGAAACCAAGAAAGGTTAGTTACCAAGAAAGGTTGGTAACCAAGCGAAGTCATACACCAAGTGAAGATAGTCACTGAGTATGGAATAGAGTTTGAACAGAGATTAAATTCAAAGATCTGAACGCATTTAATGTGAAGGAACAAAGATTGAGAAGATGCTAAGGATGAAGATAATTTTTTTTACATAGATCTATAATCATGAAAAGCCAAGTTCAAAATCTAAGATGAAGATTAAGAGGTAAAAGGAAAGTTGCAAGTTCCAAGAAAAGTGCAAGTCATGAGGAAAAGCTTAACCATTTAAACGAGTTGCAGATACATTAAATTAGTTCATAAGAGATGATCTGATGGCTGAGTGCAATTGAAGGAATACATAATCAATGAGATTAAGAGGAAAAACAAAGGCGTATATATTGATGATTCTATATGTTTATACAGAGGTTCTGGAAAATTGAAGAGTTAAAGTGGTACTGAGTAGAGTAGAGAAAGAGGTGTAGAAATAGTCTAGAGAAGAGACTAATGAGTTGCTGATGCCAATATTTTGAAAGAGTGCACAACGGATCTGATCAAGAAAAGGGTAGTTGCAGAATCCTAGATCAATTTAGTACATTATTGCTTACTAATATTTGTAACATAAAATCTCTTACCTGAGTGGACCTAATAAGTCTTTTTTTGTAAATCCTTGTGAAAGGTGACATTCTAGGATGGATGTTTAAGCCCTCTGACTAGGCCACTACTAACAGGGTGAAGATCTTAATAGATCTAAGGTAAATCCCCTAACAGGTCCACATCCAACAAATTTGCATTGTAATCTTTAACCTGATTGGCTCTTAACCGAGCATACTCCAGAAGAGTATTTCTTTTGTGGGTGAAAATTCCCACAAAGGTTTTCCCAAATTGGGTTTCCTCATTAAATCTGGTGTTACATGTGATGCTTGATAACTATGGATATTATTTTCTTATGTTATATGTTGTTTATCAAGTTTGTGAAGTATTTACAAGTTTTGGTTGCTGCTGATATTTGAGTTATCGAGTTGAATCAGAGGTTTAGTTTTAAAGTGTTAAGTTTCAATATTTTTTCATTCACCCCCTTCTCAATAAACCATCATTTGGTAGGCCAAACCAACAATTGGTATCAAAGCTAGTCCCCTGAGAAGATAATTTTCAAGGTACTTGAGTTAAAGATCTAAAGATGTATAAGAGGGAAACATCAAAGTTGAATAGGAATAACTTTTCTATATGGAAAAAAAAATGAGGCTTCAGATATATGGTAATGGAGATTATGCACTAAATCATCTTGACACTGAGTACTCACCTCCACCATTTGGTCCTTTAACACTTGAGAAAATAAGAGAAAGATAAGAACGTACACAAGTGATGATTGAGATATCTTCTACCCTCACCAAACTAGAGTGCAGTGATCTAGAATGATGTAATACAACTAAGTAGATGTGGGATAAGCTTGCATTGGTTTATGGTGGAGATAAAAATGTTCATAAGGCTAAGGCTAAAAGCTTAAGAGGAAAGTTTGAATCAATGAGAATGAAAGAAGGAGAAACATTGCAGCATACAACACAAGAATAAAGGATATTTCTATTGATATTAGAGGTGCTAGTGGAACCATTGATGAAGAAAATGTTACAAGAAAGATTCTTAGAACAGTTCTATCTATATATATCATCTGATTATTTTCTATTCAAGAGCTAAGATCCATTCCACAAATGGTTGTTAGTTTGGATGCTACAATCGGTAAGCTAACTGCTTTTGAGCTTAATGATTTTGATAATAGTTTTCTTGCTACTTCTAAGATTGAATTTGCATTAAAATCATCCTTGACTATTGGAAAGTATAGAGATTCTAGATCTAGCTATGGATATGCAAGTAGTGCTAGTGAAATATTTCATAGTTGTAAGAGTGAGCTTTAAGAGATACATGTTGAAGATGAAAAGAATGAAGCTGAGTTTCAAGCTTTATTAGCTAGGAGGCTACCGAGCGGTAAAGGAAAGTAAAGAGGTAAGCTAATTTTGAAGTGTTTTGCATGCAATAAGATTGGTCATATAGCTTATGATTGTCGTGAAAATATTGAGAAGAAAGATAACATAGATAACAACAAGACTGAGAACAGATTTAGAAGATTCAAAGACTTTAAGAAAAAAGGAAAGAAATTATGCTACATTGTTGAAGGTGGATCATCTAATCATGACACCAATGATGATGAAGAAGAAGTTGTCTATGCTTCTATTAAAGATGAGTCTGATGAAGAAAGGTATGTTGAAGAAAAATCTCTAATCTCACAAGTAAGTAAAAATGATACATGGATTATAGATAGAGGTTTCTCACACCATATGACTGGTGATACTGATACTTTTATTACTTTGAAAGACCATAATGGTGGTAATGTTACATTTGGAAATGATGCCCCATATCTTGTGAAGGGAAAAGGTTCTATAATTCTGCTAAACAATACTAATTGTGATGATTTTTATTGGGTTGAAGGTTTGAAGTACAATTTTTTGAGTGTGGCACAATTGAGTAATACAAGTCACCGACTAGAATTTCAAAGAAAGAAGGTTAAAGTATTTGATCAGAATGGAGGTCTGATTTCCATTGGAGGACAATCTAAAGGTAAATTATTCTACCTTGAAACATCCATAAAGAATTGTCTATTTTCTAAGATTCAATATCTATGGCTATGGCACAAAAGGCTATTTCATGTTGACTTTGACAACTTAATCAAAGTAAGGAAAATAGAGTAAGAGGTCTACCGAGTCTAGACAAACCTAAGAACATAATGTGTAAGGGATGTCAAGTAGCTGAGATGACTAAAAAAATATTTGCAAGAAAATCTTATACTACACAAGGTATTTTTGAATTAGTACACACCGACCTATGTGGTCCCATGAGAACACAAAGCTATTATGGAGATAGATACTTCATATTATTTGTTGATGATTATTTTAGAATCATGTTAGTTATATTTCTAAAAGAAAAATCTGATGCATTCCAAATGTTTAATTGGTACAAGGCTAGAGTTGAAAAAGAGACAGGGAGACAACTGAAATGTCTAAGATCTAACAGAGGTAGAGAGTTTACATCCGATGAATTTACACTCTTTTACAATGAACACTGTATAAAGAGGAAAATATCTGCACTGAGGACACCACAACAAAATGGTATAGCTGAAAGAAGAAATAGATCCATTGTGGGTTGTGCTAGAACACTAATGATTGAAAATGGCATTTCTCAAACCTTCTGGAGAGAAGCAGTCAACACTGCTGCTTATAAACTTAACTGAGTACAATTGAAAAAGGAAACTAACAAAACACCTTATGAGATCTGGTATGGACACAAACCGAATGTAAGTTACTTCAAAGTATTTGAGAGTAGGTTTTATATTCTCAAAGATTCAAGAGATGGTAATTAGTTTGACTCTAAAGTAGATGAAGGAATATTCTTTGGATATTCTACTAAGAGAAATGACTACAAATGTTTGAATAAGAATACTAAAAAAATTATAGAAAGTGCAAATGCAAGGATTGATGAATTTGTAGAGAAGAATGACGAAGACAACAAGAAGGAACCCAAGGATTATCAAATATTTATTTATGTATGAACCAATATTCCTGACACCTTACTAAAAGCACAAACCAAGGAAGAAGATGAGTAGAGAGAGCTTCCACTGAATGACTGAAATGAAGATATACCACTAGCTACCGAGCCTATATTGGAAAAGTATGTGAAGAGACAACACTCACCAAGTAAAATCATTGAGACAAGACTGTTGGAGTTCTAAAAAGAAGCAAGGTAAAAGAAAATGCAAGCTTAATATTTGAATTTGAATGGAGACAAGTAAAAGATGCATTAGAAAGTGAAGATTGGATGAAAGCAATGAAGGAAGAGATAGATCAAATTCAAAAGAATAATACATGGAATTTAGTACCGAGACCAAAAGATAAGAATGTAATCAGTAATAAGTGGATTTTTAGAAATAATTTGAATGAGAATGGTAATGTAATAAGAATAAAGTAGAATTAGTTTGCAAGGGGTATGCACAAGAAGAAGTAGACTATGGTGAAACTTTTTCACATGTTGCTAGATTAGGAGTTAGAATTCTACTAGCATATGTGGCTTATAAGGGATTCAAAGTTTATCAAATGGATGTTAAGTCTACATTTCTCAATGGTATTCTTGAAGAGGAAGTATATATTAAACAAGCTCAAGGATTTACTGAGAATACTAATTGAGACATGGTATGCAAATTGCACAAAGAATTGTATGGATTGTAACAAGCACCCTAAGTATGGTATGAAAGATTTAATTCATATCTAATCAAAATAGGATTTCAAAAAATTGGTGACAAAAATAATGTGTATCTAAAATATGATAGTACTAACAAAGTTTTAATTGTTGAGATATTTGTTGATGCCATTATCTTTGGAGGAAATGACACATTTTGCAGATCTTTTGCTAAGGAGATGAGAAAGGAGTTTGAAATGTCTATGATTTGGGAGATTAAATTCTTTCTTGGACTTCAAATTCAACAGGATAACGATGGGATCTATATTACTCAATCTAAATATATCAAGGAGATCCTAAAGACCTTTGGTATGGATGACTCAAGACCGGTTAGAAAACTGATGGTCACTGGTTGCAAGTTATCTAAAGAGGATGAAACAAAATAAGTCAATGAGAGAATCTACTAATCCATGATTGGTAAGTTGCAATATGTAGTGCACAACAGACCTAATATTACTCATGTAGTATGGATTGTTGCAAGGTTTTCTTCCAATCCAAAGGAAACACATATGTCTGCAATTAAGAGAATTTTTAGATATCTGAAAGGAACTGAGAATTTCAGCCTACTATACAAAAAAGGAGGAGCCTTTGACATGAAAGTCCACACTGATGTTGATTATTTTGGAAACATTGATGAAAAAAAGAGTACAATTGAAGGGGATTTATTTCTAGGAGAAATACTAGTTACATGGCTAAGCAAGAAATAAAGTTGTATATCACAGGCTACTACCAAGGCTAAGTATGTGTTGCAACTATGAATTGTGAAAATATTGTATGAATCAAACAACTACTATAAGGTATGCAAGAGTTGATCACCAATCCAGTCACTATCTATTGTGACAACACAAGTTCTATAAACATATCAAAGAATATGGTAATGCACTCAAAGGCCAAGCACATATCTATCAAGTATCATTACTTGAGAGAGAAAGTACAAGACAAGCATGTAATGTTAGAATATGTGAATTCAAAAGAATATCTTGCTGACATATTCACCAAACCACTACCAAAGGATTCTTTTGAGTATCTTACAGGTAAATTAGGGGTCCTACCCCTATCCAACATTAATTAATACAAGAGGCATGTTGCATCAATTCTAGGACACATTAGAATATCTGAATTTTGAGTTGATGCTAGTGATCACACCTTAGGTGATGCCTGAAGTTCTGAAAGGATTTATGTATGCAAAGAGAAATTAGTACATGCAAGGTATGATTCACTGCCTGAACAAGATTTTGAGAGTATGGATCTTTGGCATTATTATCAAAGAGGGAGAAGTAAAGTAAGTAATTGATGAAGACATAAGGGTGAAGTAAGTGATGAATACACAAGTAAAGGAGACTACATGTAACAGGGAGAATATGATTGAAGGAAAAAAGGAATAAAAAGCTAAGAGAGAGAAAAAAGACAGTACAGAGAGATCACAGTATAACATCATCAATTGATAGTGTTGCCATCAATGCCAAAGAGGGAAATTGTCAACCAACTAATGGTAATGATGATGAAGACTGAGTTCAATAGAATACAAGCAAGTAGAATGGTTAGATCAGTTGTTATTTTGTCACTGATGTCAAGAAATTGATTTCTAGTTTATATTAAGTTATCATATCATTTGGAGATGAACTTAATTGGGAAAATAATAAAGATCCAAAAATGATAAAGCACTATTGGTATAAATTTTTTTACTTAACATTTGATGTTATTAAGTCAGTAAAGAAAGAGAGGTCAAGTCGGTAAAGGGAACAAGCCTAGTTGTCGAGCAGTGAGAGGTCTGTTGGTAATGTGAAGTGTTAGTCGGTCAAGAAAAGAAAAGACAGTCACCGAGCAAATTTAACAACTAAGAAAGGTCAGTTACCGAGCAAGGTTGGTAACCAAACAAAGTCAGACACCGAGTGAAGATAGTCAATGAGTCACCGAGCATAGAAAAGAGTTTGAACAAAGATTTAATTCAAGGATTTGAATGCATTTAATTTGAAGGCATGAAGATCAAGAAGATGCAAAGGACAAAGAAATTTTTTTTTTATAGAGATCTACGGTCATGAAAAGTCAAGTTCAAAATATAAGATGAAGATTAAGAGGCAAAAGGAAAGTTGTGAGTTCCAAGAAAAGTTCAAGTCGTGAGGTAAATGTTAAACATTTAACCGAGTTCTAGATACATTGAATTAGTTCATAAAAGATTATCTGACACTTGAGCGCAATTGAAGGTCTACCTAATCAATGAGATTAAGATGAAAAATAGAGGCCTATATATTGATGAGTCTATATGTTTATACAGAGATGCTGGCGAATTGAAGAGTTGAAGTGCTATTGAGTAGAGTAGAGAAATAGGTGTAAAACCAGTCCAGAGAAGAGACTGATGATTTGTTGATTCTAGTAGTTTCAGAGAGAACACAAGGGATCTAATCAAGCAAAAGGTAGTTGCAGAATCACAGATCAATTTAGTACATTGTTGCTTACTAATATTTGTAATAGAAAGTCTCTTAACCAAGTGGAACTAATAAGTAATTTTGTAAATCCTTGTGAAATGTGACATTATAGGATGAATTTTTAAGCCTTCTGACCAAGCCACTCCTAACAAGGTGAAAATCTTAACAGATCTAAGGTAAATCCCCTAACATGGTCACATCTAACAAATGTGCATTGTAATCTTTAACCAAACTGGCTCTTAACTGAGCATACTTCATAAGAGTATTTCTTTTTGTGGTTGAAAATTCTCACAGAGGTTATTCCCAAATTGGGTTTCCTCATTAAATCTGGTGTTACATGTGATGCTTGATAACTATGGATATTATTTTCTTATGTTATATGTTGTTTACCAAGTTTGTGAAGAATTTATAAGTTTCGGTTGTTGCTGATATTTGAGTTACTGAGTTGAATCAGAGGTTTACTTTTGAAGTGTTAAGTTTGAATATTTTTTGATTCACCCCCCTCTCAGTAAACAATCATTTGGTAGGGAAAACTAATAGAGTCAAGGACACATGTTGTTGTTTCAAATAAGACATAGTTTGAGCAAGAATATTTATTATAGCATTGGTGGAAGAAAGGATATGAAGAGAAGTGTTTGAAATGTTAGGAAAGTTGTTGTTTGAAGTGGAAGGAATATTTGAAGGAACATGAATCAAATTAGGAGCATTTTTGGAAAGGGAATTGGAATATGAAAAGTGCACATTATGATAACAAGGCATGGATAAAGGTAGTGAAACACATGGAACACTTGTAGGAAGTGAAGGAAGAATGGTATTAGAAAGACTCACATGTGTAGGATTAGAATATAGAATGGAGGTTGTTATAAGTGGTGGAGCATAACTGGAAATGATAGGAATGGAAATAGAGATAGGCAAATAGGTTTAAACATGTGTAGTGAATGGGACATAGCCTAATTATTGAGCACATTCATAAATAGGTTTGACAGTGGAATCCAAAAGGTGGGAAATGGTATGAAAGAGGTTAAGACCATGCTCATTATTATGAATAAGCTCCCTTAAGGCCTCTACAATAGAGATAGTCTCAAGACTATGATTCTCTTGAGATAGCCAATGTTCCAATTTTTCACAATCTTTAGTGATTTTGTCAACTTGGGAAGGAGGAACTCTTAAAGCTTCACCTTCATCATGCAAAGAAAGAGAAGATTTATTCTCCATGAGAGGATTATAATCATGAAGGAGCATGCTGGTTTCACCAACATTTCTAGGAAATAAGGGAGGTTCATGGTCAAAGGAACCTATTAGTTTATGACTTCTTCTAACCGGAATGCTATAGGTTGGACTCAAAGTGATAAGCCTCATGCACAAAGGTATGGAAAGAAAGAAAAATGAAATGCAATAGGAAATGAACTATTAATGTAGAAAAGATGGAAAATAGATCCTATGTCTAAGAACCACAATGCACATAAAGAAGATGTAATTAATTATGATGCAAATGAAATCTAACTATACAATCAAAAGGATGAAGAAAAATGTAATCCGTCAAGTTCACCAAAATGTAACCTATAAAATGGTTAACCCAAAATGTGTGGTATTTATGTGTGGTATTTTGAGTTCACCAAGTTATATGTACATTAGGGAAAAGGTGAAGAAGAAGGTGGGGAGTCCCTCAAATGTAAACCTTGGAGGACCCAAATCATATTAGCACAACCCAAATGGATGTAGGAGTACTAGTGCAAAACCCTAGTATTTTAGGGGTTTCAATTTAAATGTATCTTTTATTTTTTTTCCTTGAATGTTTTTTCTCTCTTTTTAATGTGTTTTATTAATTGCTCAGATGAAATGTAATTAAGTCAAGTACATATGTAAGTATGGACATTAGTAGATATGATCAAAATAAGTGCTATGAAATGAAAAGGAAGGAATATACTCATCTTGAAGGAAAATGAAACAAGCAAGTTCAAATCTAGAAAATGACTATCAGACTGTATCAAAAGATGGAACTGAGTTGGATCTGGAATCTGGAGGTTGCAATGTGTTGACTGTTAAATTTTGGAGGTCCCAAGAATAGGTAAACTTCCTTGGTATAGGTCAAATTGTGGTATACATTGAGGTCCACCTATATTTGATAGAGTGCAAACTGAAATTTCTAGTGTGAGACAGAATCTGTAACCCCAAATCTTCCTATTCTGAGTTTGGAAATTTTAAAGTTCATGAATCTAATCCTTCACACAATAAAAAGGGATTTTTTTTGTGTGGGGGGGTGTGGGGGGGGGGGGAAATGGTTTTCCTTGGTGAGCCATAATTTAGGAATTAATCTTGAAAATGAAAAATGAGATAAAGTATGTAAATCATGTAAAATCAAAGACAAATGTTAGTATTCACCTTGGTTGCCAAATCTCCATGAATGGATTAGAATCTTCTATCCACAAAGATGTATGAATGCTTGTATATAGAATGGAGTATGTAGAATGCCTTCACAAATGAAATGGGTCTACAATCACCAAATCATATCTCATGGATATACATATACTTGATATGCTTGAATGAAGAGGGGTTTGTAATGCAAGTGCAAATGTAGATCTTCTCCTTGATGGCCAAATCCACTATCTCCCATGAAGAAAGAAGCTAGACAAATGGAAGGAAATGAATTCTTGAGGGAATGGATGAATACCTTCAATGAATCCATTTTTAGCTTGCTTGAACTCCTTGAATGCATCTTGAACTTTAAAGCTTTCTTACAAAAGATGTAAATATCTTTCATAGTTTTTGTCTCATGTATGTATATATCCTTATGTCTCAATTGATAGGAAAATACCTCCTTTAATAGAAACTCAGAGTTCAAATATGTGAAGGCCAACAAAGGAGATTGGGAAAATAAAATACCTTGCATCGGGCCTTAGAGCCAAACAAAATTCATGACCCTGGGTATAGTTCAAGGTCGACTTGTACCTCAAGGTGTAAAAACCAAGAAAACTCCCTAGATCCCAAGAACTATTGAGAGCTTCATGGGAAATGAGGTGGAAAATGTAGGGGAAAGTGGGAAATCAAGTACAAATGCATCCATGTTCTAGGAGATCACTAAAATGGGGAGTAATAAGTCATTTGAGATCCCAAATCAATAGGTGCTAAAATTTAGGATGGTATAATGTGTAATGGGGCTTGTAATGGATCCTAAGGGGTCCTAGGATATATTAATGTGTCCTAGGTTATATTAATGTATCATAGGACCCCTTAAGACCCCTTAGCACCCTTAATTTATTATAGGACCCTCTAGGAACCATTGATGTATCTTAGGACTCCTAGGATACATTAATGGGTAATGAGTTTTGTAAGGGGTCATAATGGGTCCTAGGGGGACCCAAGATACATTAATATATCCTACAACCCCTTAGGAACCCTTATGACCCTTGTATCCTAGGACTCCTAGGATACATTAATGGATAATGGGGGTCATAAGGGGTCATAAGTGGTCCTAGATAATGGGGGCATAAGGGGTCATAAGTGGTCCTAGATAATGGGGTCATAAGGGGTCCTAAGGGGTCTTAGGATACTTTAATGTATTATGGGACCCGTTAGGACCTTATGACCCTCATTACCCATTAATGTATCCTAGCAGTCCTAGGATACATTAGTGTATGTTGAGGGGTCCTAAGGAGTCATAAGTGGTCCTAAGGGGACCTGGTATACATTAATGTATCATAGGATCACATTTGATCCCTTATGACCCCTATTATCCATTAATGTATCCTACGAGTCCAAGGATACATTAATGTATGGTAATGGGTTCTAAGGGGTCGTAAGTGGCTATAAGTGATCTTAAGAGATCCTAGGATACATTAACCCATTAAGATCACTTATGACCCCTTAGGACCCCTCAACATACATAAATGTATCTGATCATGACTTTAAAGAAGTAGGGACTCCCTTCAAACATCTTTATCTCTTTATGCTTATTGCAAAATTAATAAAAAAATCCCTTCCATTCATTCAAAAAAAGAAACAACTTAGACATTTATTTTTGAACATTGATTCCTTATTTCTTAGCTTAGAATCACGCAAAAAAAATTAGTCATAATAAACAACAAACCCCAATAGCAATAGGAGCATTCCAATTGCTTAAAAATTGATTTAAATGCAGTATAATAATAGATGCTTTAGTTGCACATAACTAATTCTCTTTGCTTTGTTTCCCAAAATAGAACATAGGAAGAAATTGACAATTATGTCATATTTTCAGTCCAAATAGATTTTAGGGTTTATGTACTTAAATAAGGATGAATATTTTATAGAATTTGATTGTTTTTGACATGATTGTAAGGATTCAACTATTTAGTGTTTGGTCATATCGACAGTGGTTTTTCTGAATAAGGGTTTATTTCAGAGAAGTACTATGTGAACTATCTACTAAAATTAGGGGCATTGAATATAATAATCAATTTTAAGTTACAATATATCACATGAATGGACAAGGATAGTATCTAGTTAATAAAAATAAATCTATTGGTTAGAAAGTAATAATTTTATAAACAAAAGACTATGGGAAATTTATCCTAGGACCACTTATGACCCCTTAGGACCCCTTAGAATACACTAATGTATCCTAAGACTCCTAGGATACATTAATGGGTAATGGGGTCCTAAGGGGTCCTAGGATACATTAATGTATCTTAGGACACCTTAGGACCCCTACGACCCCTTGGGATGCCTTAGGATCCCCTAAGAACCCTTAGGACCCCTTAATGTATCATACATTTAAAAGAATGGTAAAATATGGAACGCAACCACATTTATGAAATGTGAACCCATTACGATTTTCAAAATGTGACCACGTTTTGAAATGTGACCTCATTTTGAATTGTGACCTCATTTTGTATTATTAAATTCACAACATATAAAAAATAGAACAGGGTCATGTTTCTCGAATGGGGTCGCATTTAGGAAAAGTGAAATCATTTCTTGAAATTTTAAATCTTCCCCTAAAAAATGGATTTGGGTTAGCTTTGAGAAAATACACACTTTGGCCAAATATCAAAATGTATTTATTGTAGAATATTTTGGAAAAAAAACATTATATATTAGACTATGTAGATTCCAAATATGTATTTTTCAAAAACAAATTAATTATTTTTTTAAAATTTTCAATCAATTTCTGCTGAAACAAGTATAGAACGTAGAGATGACAGACTATCTTCTTATTTTAATAAATTTTTTATTTGAAGATTTAAAAAAAAAAAATTTATATGATATCAAACTAAAGATAATTCTATACACTTTAAAAAAAATTAAAAACTGATAATTTTAGGTCAAATTATGCTTGTCGTACATGAGAGGGTTTTAAAACATTAGCTATGCCGAATAATAATTTAATAAAAAAAAATTATTCAATAAAAAATACAATAAATATTTTCAGCAATCTTGACTATGTTACATACCATGTTCCAAAAGGATTTAGGAAGTATTTTCATTAAGGTCAAATTATGCTTGTTGTACATGCGCATAGTATGGTCCTAAAAAAATGACTTCTTAAATATGGTTTTCAGTATCGCCTATTGAAAATGCAATTGTATCATCTGGGTATTCAAATAAATTACATAGTTTGAAAGTAGATTTCGAGTGCTACAATTTCTATGACTTTGTTATGAGATTCAATATCTAATAAATTTGAATATTTAGGTCAAACATGAAGAATTTGGAAAAATAGTTCCACTTTTTGTCCAAAAAGGGGACTCGAGTTCTTTTTGGCACCCCTAACAACCTCGTCTTGTTCTATACTCATTAATGTTTAGGGAAGATGTCTTCATACTTGAATGGAGAAAATTCCTACACAAGATGTTTTTATATTATATGTTTCTATAAGATGGGTGTGGTTGAATATTGTAGATATTTTTCTGATTTGATTGCATACTGTGTTGGGGTTCTTGTTTTATGTAGGAGGTGCTCTTTTAGGTTACTTCCAAAACTCAAGGGTGAATGTTTCTTGGGATCATATTGACCTACAGTAAGAACCATGTGTAATGGTACTTTTTGGAACCATGCAAGAGCCCTCTAGGCTAGACCTCTTACACATCTTTTGGAGATTGCATAAAGATGACCGTTCAAACTACATACGACTAGATTAGGCTATGCACAATATGTTAACTATTGGACTTGGCTTCCTAAATTTTTATGGAGGGATTATTTTGGGAGTTGACTTGTATATGAAGAAATATTTATATCTAACCAAATTATGTTTTTAATTGTAACTTGTATTGTATTTATAAGGGTTGCTTGAACCCCTTCATAAATGTAAGTGTGAATGATTGATGTAAATTAATTTGGAGGATACAATCTCATAAAATATGATGAAAAGAAAAATGATGTAGATGTGTCATAATTTATTAAATTATCATGTTTGAGGTGTAAGTTTTCAAATTCTATATTAATTAGCAAATCAAAAGGTCCATCATTCACCAATTATTGTTGACACTAACATCCTAGTTATTAAATTGTTTGTTAGATACCAAGTAGAATAAATTTGTGAGTTTGTGATTGCATATACAATAGGAGATTGGTCTCTCAAATAGGTTGGTGCCTACTTATTATAAGTGATTCATTATTTTTGTGAGGTTGAATTTGGATAATAGATCCAATCTACTAATTCTCAATGTAGTTTTTCCCATCTTGGGTTTCTACATATATCTGGTGTTTTTAAGTTTGTGTGAATATTTTCTTATTGTGTGATACTTGAATTCTATGAAAATTTATTAGTGTTGCATTAAAGTTTTAAGGTTTAGTTTTGAAGAACATCATTAATGTTAAATAAATTTTAAGAAGCATATACTAATTCACCCTGTCCCCCTCTCAATATATTGTGTGTCCAATAGTATAATCATATTGTGAAGCACAATAAGGACGGATTGATGAATAAGGATTGATCCTTTTTTGTAAGGAACATGGTGTCTCAACCTTTCATTTACATGAGGTTACTATTTATAGTAAGTTAATTTTTAGCATGGATTTTTCCTTAAAAATTTCCCCAAATCTTTGGATGGGTTATCTAACGATGCTAGTAAATTCTTGTTGCAAGATCATATCTAGATTTGAAGATATTAAAGTTTTAATTTTTGAAGTTATCAAAGAAATTATACAAAGCCATTTTTGAGTGCCTTCGAGGACCCTAAATGGTTCAAAAGTGTCCATAAGTAGAAAAGTGGGTTATAAGTTTTTAGAGCACATCACAAAATTGCCACTTGAAATAGTTTGTCAATCAAACTCTTGATTCAAATTTTTTGGCCTCCATAAGTTGCTTCTCTTGAAATAGGAAATGTAACAACACGTTCAACACATAAATGAGATGTTAAATGGAGTTAAAAATCTTGGTGTATTTTTTTACACATAATAAGGCATATTAGGTTGGAGATAAGATAAATGACACTTTCCAGGTAGTTTTTAGCCCCTGGTTTTGTATTACCATTTGATAGTTTCATGCATTGTATCACTATATATTAGGTGGATGAGGTAGAGGTTTTGTGTAAGAGTCTGATAGCTATTGAGTTACCTTTAGATCTCTAATTCATGGTGATAGTTCTATGAGAAGCTTCCTCTACAAGTATATTGTAACCTATTGTTGATTTCAAAATAATACTTTGTTAGAATAGTCCCAAAGGATAACTGAGAGGGGGGGTGAATCATTTATCAGTAGCTTTGATTATTTTCTCTTCTTTAATTCTAGAATACAATAAAGTAAATGCTCATTTAGATAACACAGTACACAACACACAAATTGATTACGGGGAAACCAAATGGTAAAACCCCTGGTGGGAATTAGCACCCACAATGAACTATACTTGTTTATAGTAATCCCTGTTAGAAGATATTTGATGCAGGAGCATCCCAGGGTAGTTGGCTATCCTGCATGTTTGGGAGATTTGATGGAGTTGTGTGGACTTATTTTCATGTGTGAGGTATTTGTTAGAGTTGTGTGGACCTACTTTGGTCTTTGGTAATTGGTTTTGATGTATTTAATGGAACTTGGCATGGTCTTGGTTGCTTGGCATGGACCGGGAGGAGATCGGCCTTGCTTAGGAATTTGGTGTCTATTACAAGAAATATAAGTAATTTTCCACAAATATTTAGAGGATGCACATTTTAGGGATTGAAGAGGGCCTAGATTTCTACCTACGGTTTGAAGCACGAGTCCTAATTCATCCGGAGCTAGGAGATATCGTGATTTTACTAAGACATCTATTTTGGGCATTTAATTGTTGTTGTTGGCCG
>MU226922.1:0-13403 GCA_018584345.1 Thuja plicata | reverse complement strand
AGACATCTATTTTGGGCATTTAATTGTTGTTGTTGGCCGACTTGTGGCATTTAATTTTGGTATTTGTATTTAATTTATGTTCAAGGCCGACCTGTGGCTTAGATTGGTATAAGTAGGGGTTGTGGGGAAGTCTTTAGTCATTCATTCATTCATCCTGGAGAAGAGGAAGAGGTAGAGAAGCGGGTTTTGAGAAGAGCTAGTGGCTGCGGCTTGGGAAACAAGGGGATTGCTTGGTGGGCTTGTGAGCACAAGTTTAGATCTTCCTTGGGGGGTTCCTACCAATGTGTGGATCTGGGCTAGCTAGAGTTTAGTTTGGATCTTGTGAGATCTTACAGAGTTTCTATTGTAATTGCATTGTATTTGGTCATAACTCGGAAGGCCTTACAGCCGGGCATGTTGGATGAAAATATGATGATTCGATTATGAGTATTTGCATTGTGTGGATATAAATCTCTATGTTATTATTTATATTCCATTGTGTGGTTATTTGTTGGGGGCTAGGACATCTCCATCGGGGATTCTCCTGCCTTGCAGTGCATCAATATTTCAACCCTGTTAGGAGTTGTACTTTACAATGCAATAAGTATAGTGACTTGGTTAAGGGTCTGACCCTATTAGGAGTCTTTTACAAATAACCCTATTAGGGGTGAGGACTCACTGTCCAAAAGATCACTGCTTCAATGGTGAAGGCTACAACCTTCTGTATAACAGATATGCACTATATCTGATGATGAACTGTAGAGTAGACCTACTATCTTGATCAGTTCCAGTGTATTGTAATCTTTCACTTCTTCTTCACATAGACTCTTGATGAATGAACCAACTCTGATATTCTACTCTGTACATTTTCTTTCTCTTTTTGTATCATTCACACTTAGTGTATCACAAATGACTTTCTATAAGTATCTTCCTCAAAGTATGAGATCATGGGAGCTATAAGACAACTCTTCATAACATCTTTGTCAGCTTAACTAAGCACTCAAGCATAATTACAACCGCACAAATATAAACTAAATAGACGCAACACTTCACTAAGTCAGCCTCACCAAATTAAATCTAACTTTGCAATCTTCTTGCAACACATTTGTCACCTTTACATAACTATCACCAACTCATGACTAATCATGAATATACACATGCATATCCTAAAGATAGGTGCAACTCAAGAAACACGTTAAGTATGTCAGCTCTGAATAGATACTCTTCCAGAACTGTAACTGCCAATAACAAAATTACACAACTTGACTGAAACCTGTATGAACATAACATACTAAACATGTCTACAACATGTATCTATCCATGTAAGGCTTGATATCATCATTCTGATAAGTACATATAGAATCAATACTGTATATTATATGTTTTCATCAATGACAAACATACAATCAATCAACTACTCAGAATCAAATCTCCAACAATCACCCCCTTTGACATTGATGGCAACATATGATACTAAAAACATCCTTTGTTCATGGTGTCCTCTTTCTTTTACAATCTTCTCAATATCCTCATCAAATATTTCTCTGCACTGTTGTAGTTACTCTGACTGTATTTTTGTTCCATGTATATACTCCCCCAGAGTATATGCTCCCCCTTAGTACATACTCCCCTTTTGAAATCAATGGCAAAGGGTGCAATAAACCATTAGGCACAGGTACTACTCAAAAAGTAGAGTAGTCAACCATTCATCAGTCACTTAATGACTGATGTTCTTGCTACTTTTTCTAAACAGACTCAGAAGAGGGAATTACTCCCAACTTCTCCCTGAGATACTCAAAAGTATCTTTTGATAAGGGCTTTGTTAAAGTATCTACCAACTATTCTTTGGTGCTCACATAGTCCAATTTCACTTCTTTGTCTACAACCTTTTCTCTTAGAAAATGGTATTTGATCTCTATGTGTTTTGTCTTTGCGTGCATCACAGGGCTCTTAGACATGTTGATAATGCTAGTGTTATCACAATGAATAACAATAGGATAATCAACTTGAATGCCAAAGTCTTTAACCATTTGCTTGATCCAAACCATGGTTGAACAATTCAGTGCTGCTGCAACATATTCAACTTCTGCTGTTGACTGAGAAATACAGTTTTGCTTCTTGCTTATCCAAGAAACCAACCTATCTCCAATAAATAATGCTCCTCCTAAAGTGCTCCTCCTATCAAAAATACAACCTGCCCAATCTGCATTTGTATACACATGAAGTTGTACATTCTTTGATTTAGGATACCATAAACAATAGTCTATAGTTCCCTTTAGATATATGAATATCCTCTTGATTTCCATTAGGTGATTCTTCTTGGGTTCAGCTGCAAATCTTCCAACAATGCCAACTGCATTAGATATGTCAGGTCTAGATTGAGTTAGATAAATGATTTTTCCAATCATAGATTTGTACAGTGTCTTATGAGTTGTTGAGGAATCATCATCTTTTGAAAGCATGCTTCATTTTATCATAGGTATCCATACTGGCTTACAGTCTTCCATCTTGAAGGTCTTCAATATTTCCTTCACATATTTTGACTGATTAATGAATATACCTTTATCTATCTGCTTTACATTCAGTCCCAAAAAGTATTTTATAGGACCAATCATTGCTCATTTCAAATTCATTCTGCATTTCTTTTGCAAATGTTGTACTAAGCTTGTCATTACCTACAAAGATAATGTCATCAACAAATATGGCAACTAGTAGTATTCCATTGGGTGTCTCTCTTATGAATAGGTTACAATCTACTGCTCCTTTCTTGAATCCAATCTTGGTAAGATAACCATCAAGTCTCTCATACCAAGCTCTTGGGGCCTGTTTAAGACCATGGAGTGTTTTCTTCAATCTATATACCATGTCTGGTTTATCTGATAGATTAAATCCTTCAGGATGTTCTATGTAGACTTCTTCCTTCAAGTCACCATTCAAAAAAGCTGACTTTACATCCATTTGATAAACTTTAAAGTCTTTGAATGTTGCATAGGCCAAGAATAATTTAATGGCTTCCAGTCTACTCATAGGGGAAAATGTATCAGTGTAGTCTATTCATTCTATTTGCACATATCCTTTACATACCAATCTTGCTTTGTTTCTTACTACTATGCCATCTTCATTCATCTTGTTTCTGAATACCCATTTTGTTCCAATCACATTTTTGTCACTGGGTCTAGGGACCAATTCCCATGTGTCATTTTTAATTATATGATCTAATTCTCCTTTCATTGCATTCTTCCAATCAGAATCATTTCAAGCATCTTCAACACTTAAAGGTTCAATCTATGAAAGTAAACATACCTCTTCATCCATTTCTATACTTTTTGCTTTTGATCTGGTCAAAACACTACTTCTCTAATCTCCAATGATATCATCTTTAGAGTGGTATTTGGATGTGAATTTAGGAACCTTAGCTGTGACTTCTTCTTCTGTAATATGTGATTCTTCTCTGCTTGATTCAAGGTCATTGCATGAGACATCAATGCAATCAAACATTTCTTCAATACCAATATCTTTGTTGCTAGGCCTGTGTTCATCTTCAATCATAGGTGCATATTCATATTATCTCTCTTGAACCATAAACCTCTCATTAATTTTTACATGAGTACTTTCAATTATCTTTTTCAATCTCAAATTGAAACATCTCTATGCTTTGCTTTTTGTAGAGTAACCAAGGAAAATACCTTCATCACTTCTAGCATCAAACTTACCAACACCATCATCTCTCTTGATGTAGCATTTTCTGCCAAAGATTTTGAAATACTTCACTATAGGTACATTACCAAACCAAAGTTCATATGGTGTCTTATCTGTGCCTGGCCTCAATTGAGTTCTGTTGATAGTATAGATTGTTGTATTTACTGCATCTCTCCAATATGTGTGCGCAATTTTTCCTTCAATCATCATAGTGTGCGCTGTATCAAGTATAATCATGTTCCCCCTTTCTGCAATCCCATTCTACTGTGGGGTTCTAGGTGCACTCAAATTTCTTTTAATTCCATGTTCTTCACAGTAGTCATAAAACTGATCAGAGGTGAACTCTCCTCCTCTATCTGATCTCACACATTTCTGTATTAATCCAGATTCCTTCTCAACCTTAGCTTTGAATATTTTAAACTTTTCAAAGGCTTCAAACTTCTCCTTTAAGAATGCAACCCACATCATCCTTGAAAAATCATCAACAAACAAAATGAAATACCTTTCTCTGTAGTATGATCTTGTTTGGGTAGGACCACATAAATCTATATGCACTAGATCCAATTTGTTTTTAGCTGAGTTCTTCTTTCTTCTGAAAGAACTCCTTACATGCTTTCCCATAACACATTCCCTGCATATTGTGTCAACTGGTCTTGCAATACTAGGAAGGTCTCTGACAGCCTTGACATTACTTATCTTTACTATGTTATCAAAATTGATATGACAGTCTCTTGTGCCATAACCAACTATCATCTAATTTTGCAACAAAATAACTTACATCAAAATTGAGCTGAAAAAAATTACCTTTTGTTTTGGATCCTTATGGAATCATGTCTCCATCCTTGTTGTTAATGATGCATTTGTTGTCTTTGACATCATAGAACATCAACATATATAACATCATCTATCTTGGTCTTTCCATCCAAAGTGACAGAACCTATGCCTATGATAGGTTTAGGAGTGTTATCTCCAAATATAACCATACCACCTTTGTATTTTTTTAGATGGACAAATCTATCTTTATCACCTGTCATGTGATGAGAGCATCCACTGTCAATGATCCAATCAGTTCTAATGTCTGCTTTGGAAATTAGGGCTAACTCTTGTTTTTCATTTTCATCTGCAATGTCCATTCCCTCAAGAAAATTTTCCATGTCTCTAAGGGAAATGAATCCAATTTCATATTCTCTTGAATCTTCATCCGTTACACCTTCTTCAGTATGGTAACATTCCTTCTTATATTTAAGTTTGTAATTAGATCTGAACTTCTTGACTCTTTTGGGACACTTAGATGCAAAGTGACCAATCTTGCTACATGAAAAACATTTTAATGGAAGTTGTCCTTCATATTTTCCTTTTCCTTTATTTTCTCTTTTAGCAATCATAGCAATGCTATCTTATAGTTCTTCATCGACTTCTTCTTTTTCATTATGGCTAGAGATGTGTAAGGATTTCTTACCATGGACTGAGGCTTTGAAAGCTATTTTACTTTTAGGTTCAGTCTTCAATCTTGATATCTCAAATGTAGAGATTTTACTGATCAAAGTCTCTCTCTTGAAGTCTTGTGAGAATTGCATGGTTTCCTCTAGAATAATTATCATTTTTTCATAGTCTAATGTTAAAGTAGTTAGCATCTTGTCCATTATGTCTTCTTATGATATTTCTCCACCATTGGTTCTGATTCTAGAGACTGCTTCATTTATCCTTTGATTGTAGGCTCTAATGTTCTCTTTAGGTAACATCTCAAGACTGTTGTATTTCTTTTTCCATGTCTTCCTGCATGCATTATTTTATTGACTATCTCCTTCAAACATATCTTCTAAATAATTCCATATGGTGTATGCTCTGTCAATTTTTTTGATCTTAGAAAATTCACTATTGAACAGGGCACTGATTAGGGCTTCTTTAGCAATTGCATTATTTGTAAATGTCTCATTTTGTCTACTAGTATCATCATCCTTTGCAAGGTCTTTCATAGATTGAATTACAACTTCTTGTGTAGCAATCTCAAAGATCTCAAAGCCAACACATTGTAAATGTGTTATCATTTTGTTCTTCCAATCCAGAGAGTTCTCTCCATCGAACTTAGGACTTTCTTTTCTAAAAAATGCCATCTGATCTACCTTAAGCTGTTAGGATTTCTCTCCAAGGCACTTGGCTCTAATACCAATTGTTAGAATAGTCCCAAAGGATAAATGAGAGGGGTGGTGAATCAGTTATCAGTAGCTTTAATTATTTTCTCTTCTTTAATTCTAGAATACAATAAAGTAAATGCTCATTCAGATAACATAGTACACAACACACAAATTGATTACGGGGAAACCAAATGGTGAAAACCCTGGTGGGAATTAGCACCCACAATGAACTATACTTGTTTATAGTAATCCCTGTTGGAAGATATTTCAACCCTATTAGGAGTTGTACTTTACAATGCAATAAGTATAGTGACCTGGTTAAGGGTCTGACCCTGTTAGGAGTCTTTTACAATAACCCTGTTAGGGGTGAGGACTCACTATCCAAAAGCTCACTACTTCAATGGTGAAGGCTACAACCTTCTGTATAACAGATATGCACTATATCTGATGATGAACTAAAGAGTATACCTATTGTCTTGATCAGTTCTAGTGTATTGTAATCTTTCACTTCTTCTTCACATAGACTCTTGATGAATGAACCAATTCTGATATTCTTCTCTATACATTTTCTTTCTCTTTTTGTATCATTCACACTTAGCATATCACAAATGAATTTCTATAAGTATCTTCCTCAAAGCATGAGATCATGGGAGCTGTAAGACAACTCTTCATAACATCTTTGTCGGCTTAACTAAGCATGCAAGCATAATTACAATTGCGCAAATATAAACTGAATAGACGCGACGCTTTACTAAGTCGGCCTCACCAAATTAACTCTAACTTTGCAATATTCTTGAAACATGTTTGGTACCTTTAGATAAATATCACCAACTCATGACTAATCATGAATATACACATGCATATCCTAAAGATAGACACAACTCAAGAAACACATTAAGTATGTCAGCTCTGAACAGATACTCTTCCAGAACTGTAACTGCCAATAATAGAATTACACAACTTGACTGAAACATCATATCTGGATCTATGTGTATGAATATAACATACTAAACATGTCTACAACATGTATCTATCCATGCAAGGCTTGATATCATCATTCTGATAAGTACATACAGAATCACTACTATGTATTATATGTTGTCATCAATGACAAACATACAATCAATCAACTGCTCAAAATCAAATCTCCAACATACTTTGGGTGGATTTAGAGTGCAGAGACTTAAATCATTGTGTTGTACTATGTATGTTATTTATGTATACTTATATTAATTTTTTGTAACTATTTTAAAGATTTGAGAAATTTTATACATAACCATCCTCTCAAGGTTAAAGTAAGAGGTTCTTCCACTACTTTAATATCCTTACAAGATGCAAATCCTTACTATCATCATTCATGCCCAATTGAGAGGTATTGTTAGCAAGGGAATGCCAACTTCACAACAACAATTATAATTGATAGAGTGCATACCCTTGTGAGGATAGTAAAAATTAATGAAAAATACGAAAATGATATGATCTCCTTAGTTATGGAACTCTCTCAAGGAGGTCCACATAAATATGATGGTGCAATTCTCTTTGGAAGTCCTACAAGTTTTTATAAAATAACATAATGACATTAAATGATAAAAATAAATCATACACTAATGTATAATGCTTGTAGTTGTTGCTCACTTTCTTGTTATTTCCTTTAGGGTAGAAAATGTTCTTTGTATAGGGATCATAAGGTTTTTTTCAAATGTAGGCTTACAAATAACAATAAGGAGTAAAGATCTGATGAACTATAACTGATTAAATGTTTGAAGATGTTAAGTTGATGATCATGCAAGGTATTAAATTAGTTATTGTATTGTATTGTCATTGATGTCAACTTGATATAATCTGTATGGTCATGTACATACTACTAAAAGACTTCAAAGAACCAATGAATCAAAGGATATGCTATAATAAATGCATATAATTCAATTATTCACAAAGTGACTCTATACATCGATGGAGTGCACACTGATGAACAAAGTAAAAGAGCAAAGTCACAGTGTTACCCGAAGAGCAAAAGAACAACATTACCGATGAGCAAAGTCACAGTATTGCCCGACGAGAAAAAGCACAGTGTAACTCGATAGATAGAATTGCAGTGTTGCCTAATGGATTAGTAAAGGATAGAGATCCTAATGAAAAATGAAGTCACACCGAAGGAATAGTCAGTTATCACTGATGACTAACTGAAGAGTTGACTGACAAAGTAGAGAGTTCAGAAATGACAAAATGCTTAGCTGTCATGAGCTAAATATAGATTTAACTGATACTTATTATTTTTTTAATTGACAAGATAAAGTTGGAGATAAGTAAAGGATTTAAAGATACTTTATCCAGTTGGCAAGAAGATCTCTATGAGATAAAACTGGATTTTTTCTTTAAATCAAATTGGCTAGAATTTTGGATCACGCCAAGATCAAGAAAGTTATGAAACGGTGAAATCATGTCTATAAAGAGACAAACTATTTCATTACAAAATTAGGGGAAGAATAAAAAAGAAGTGATAAGAGGAAAGATTCTAAAGAGAATATGAAGGAGAAGAAAGTCTTCATTTGGTCCTTATCAAAAAGCTAAGGAAAGAGCTAGATTCTGCAGACACCGACAAACAATGAGACAACATCACAGAGCAGAACAATGTGGAGCAAAGGTATTGAATTGATTATATTGATTAGAGAGGTAATACACTTACAATAGATCTGAAAATCTGCAATTCAAGTTGTATGTGTGAACATATCACTTTACTATTTTAGTTTATCCATTGAAGCATCAAGTCTCTTAACCGAGAAGGACTTAACAGTCTTCTATAATTGAGATACATCCCAAGGAGTATCAAAAAGTTTGATCATACAAAGTAGCATTGGATATGCCCGATACATATTAATAGGCCAAGTGAGTGTTTGATCAATGATGGTAGCATTAGATGCCAGATACTAAGTGACAAAATATCTATTTAAATCCTCTAACAAGGTCACACCTAACAGTGTGTTTGTAACCTTTAACAGGGTTGGTTCTTAACTGAGCTCACTTTAGAAGAGTGAAAATTTGGGGTAACGGTCCCAGTGGTTTTCCCCTTAATAGGGTTTCCACATTAAAAATCCATGTGTTATGTGTTTATGAGTCATTTCTTTATAGTTTTGCATTTCACATACTTAACTCTGGATTGATCAATTTACTCTATTTATTTACTGTGTTTCGGTAAATAGAAAACTGCTTATCGGTAAACATACAGTAGAAGGTTTTACAAAGCATTCTGACAGGTAGAAATTTGATATATGTATTTGGAGGAAATCATCTTGAAGGACTAAAGATAACTAGAGGCATAATTTGTGGTCATAAGTTTTAAGGGTTGATTTAAGGATTAATTTTTCAGGCCACTGATTCACCCCCCCCCTCTCAATAGTTATTACTAACAATTGGTATCAAAGCTTGTGTGCTTAGAAGGAAGGTTTCAAGACCTAAGCTAAAGATCAAAAGATGAATAGATGAGATGTACCCAAGCTGAACAAAGATAATTTTTCTTCATGGGAAAGAAGAATAAGACTCCACTTATCAGGTATTGGTAATGATGTTACTCAATACTTAGATACTGAATATGTGTTTCCCACAGAAGCACCCAAAGTTGAAAAAATGAGGGAGAATCATGAAAACAACTACATGATGATAGAGCTTGCTTTCTCACTCTTTGATGCTGAATTTGAAGATGTCAAAACCTACAAAATTACAAAGTAGATGTGGGACAAATTGATGCTTGTACATGGTGGTGACAAGAATGTTCTGAGAGCCAAGGAAAAAAGCCTTAGAGAAAAGTTTGATGATCTCAGAATGAAAGAAGGTGAAAACATCACTTAGTATAGCACAAGAATCAAAGAGGTAGTCAATGCTATCTGAGGATCTGGAGGTGTACTAGAAGAAGATACAGTGGTAAGTAAAATTATAAAAACCTTACTACCTACTTATGCTATTAGAGTATCTGCCATACAAGAAATGAGAGAAGTAGAAAATAACAATGTTACTCTAGATAGTTTGATTGGAAGATTGATTTTATTTGAGATGAATAACTTTGATAATAGTGTCTTACCAAACATAGAGCCTGCATTGAAGTCTTCTATGAGAATAAGTAAACAAAGTCATAAACACACTATGAGAAAATATAGTGATAGTGAAAGTGAAGAAGAGGATCTTGATTAAATTGAAGCACTTATGGCTAGAAGAATGCAGAGAGGCAAAGGTAAATACAAAGGTAAATTACCACTTGTGTGTTTTAATTGTAAATAAATTGGACGCTTTGACGCAAGAGGTCCTAACAAAAGAAGAGATGACAGAAGTAATGACAGATCATTTGAAAAGGAGTCTGACAGAGGTGATTACAAAAGCCACCAAAAATTAGAAAGAAGAGATTCCTGAGACTACAAGGACAAAGGAAAGAAGGCCAGTTACCTAGAAAAATGCAAAGATGAAGACACTGACACCGAATCTGATGAAGACATCGAGATGGTGTTTGTGGAAGTGAAAGATGATTAAGATGAAGATGAAGGAAGGTATGTAGAAACTGCACTAACATCTAAAGTTAGCAAAAATGACATTTGGATCATAGATAGTAGCTGCACTCACCACATGACCAATGACAAAGAAAATTTTAATACTTTTGAGTATTATAATGGTGGTTCAGTAAGAATGGGTAATGATGCACCTTGTCTAGTTGAAGGTAAAGGAACCATAATGTTGAATAACCTGATTAAATTTGAAAATTCTTACTGGGTTAGAGGATTGAATTATAATTTTTTAAGTATTTCTCAGTTGAACAATTCAGATCAGAGAGTAGCATTTGAAAATAATAAGGCAGAGATCTTCAATGAATCAGGAAATCTGATTGGTACTAGTGAGCAGACAAAAGGTAACTTGTTTTATCTAAATGATACTGACACCACTTGTTTGATGGCTAGAAACGAAGACATGTGTTTGTGGCACAAAAGTTTGTGTCATATGAACTTTGAAAACATGATAAAAATAAGCAAAAAGAGAAATGTCAGAGGCTTACCGACGATGACCAAGCTCGACAATATTATGTGCAAGAATTGTCAAAGAGGTAAGATGACAAAGTCTAGTTTCAAAAGAAAAACCCATACATCTGATGCAATTCTAGAATTAGTCCACACTGATCTATGTGGACCCATGAGAACAAAGAGCTACTATGGAGATAGGTATTTTATTTTCTTTGTTGATGAATTTTCTAGAATGATGATAGTTATGTTTCTAATAGATAAATCAGAAGTATTCAAGATGTTTAAGTGGTACAAGGAAATGGTAGAAAAACAAAGTGGTAAGGAACTAAAATGCTTAAGATTAGATAGAGGAGGGGAATTTATTTCAAATGAATTCACTAAATTTTGTAATGAGAATGGTATTAAAAGACAACTCTCTGCACTGAGAACACCACATCCAAATTTAATTGTTGAAAGAAGGAACATATCCATAGTTGATTGTGCAAGGACATTGATGATAGAGAAAGGAATCACCCAAATCTTCTGGAGGGAAGCTATCAACATTGTTGTTTACACATTAAATAGAGTGCAATTAAAGAAAGACACCCTATGAGCTATGGTATGTACATACACCTAATGTAAGTTACTTCAAGATCTTTGGTAGTAAATGTTATATCTTGAAAGATGATAGAAATGGAAAGGTTGACTGCAAAAGTGATGAAGGAATCTTTCTAGGGTATTCCACAAAGAGCAAGGCTTATAAATATCTCAATAAAGCATCTAACAAATTTTTTGAAAGTGCAAATGTAAAGATAGATGGATTTGAATAGAAGAATGAAAAGGAAAGCACAAAAGAACCAATGGACTACTATAGGTTTGTTTACAATGAAGAACCTAACACTCTACCTGACCAACAATATAGAAATCCTGAGCAACAAATCATTGCACCCGAGCATCGGGCTGAAAATACTGACAATCAGGATATTGCTCAAGATGATGTACCAAGCGATGAAGATCAGAATGAAGGAAAAAATGATGATCAAGATGATAGACAAAGAACATAACCTTAACTTGCAAGATATGTCAAAAGGAACCATCTAGAGAACCAGATCATAGGAGACAAAAAGTCTGGTATGAGAACCAGAAGTAAGTCTCTAAACACAAGATGTCTAATTTGTAATTTTGAGCCCAAATATGTCAATGTTGCACTTGATAATGATGAATGGACTAGTGCTATGAATGAAGAAATTGAGCAGATTGATAAAAACAAAACATGGACACTTGTAATGAGACTAGATAAAAAGAATGTCATCGGTACAAAATGGATATTCAAGAATAAATTAAATGAGAATGGAGAAGTCACAAGAAACAAAGCAAGACTAGTATGCAAGGGGTATGCACAAGAAGAAGGAATTGACTATGGAGATATCTTTTCACCTGTTGCTAAGATATAAGGAGTAAGAATATTACTTTCTTATGCTGCATATAAAGACTTCAAGATATACCAAATGGATGTCAAGTCTACATTCCTAAATGGAATACTTGAGGAAGAGGTATACATTTAGAAACCAGAAGGGTTTGTTGATCCAGACAAGAGGAACATGGTATGTAGACTACACAAAGCCTTGTATGGATTGAAACAAGAACCCTGAGCCTGGTATGAAAGACTTCAATCCTACCTCATAAGTATTGGATATATAAGGACTAGTGAAAATAGTAATCTTTATTTGAAGGAAGATACTGATGCTAACATTTTGATTGCTGAAATATTTGTTGATGGCATAATATTAGGAGGCAATGATATGTTATGAAAATCATTTTCAAATGTAATGAGTAAAGAATTTGAGATGTCTATGTTTGGAGAGATCAAGTTATTTCTTGGTCTGCAGATCATGCAACAAGATGAAGGCATTTTCATCACACAATCCAAGTACATCAAGGAAGTGTTGAAAATATTCAAAATGGAGGATTCCAAATCAGTTGGAACATCGATAGAAAATGGATGCAAACTAACAAAGGAGGAAAAGTCAATAGAGGTAAATCAGACTTTGTACAGATCAATGATTGGAAAACTCATGTATGTTGTACATACTAGACCAGATATTGCACATGCAGTAGGAATAGTTGCAAGAATTTTTGCTAATCCCAGGGAATCACATATGACTGCTATGAAAATAATCCTAACATATCTAATGAATACTGAGGACTATGGCTTATGGTATACAAGAGAAGGCAAATTTGAACTTTAGGTCTTTACCAATGCTGATTGGGCTAGAAACACTGATGACTGAAAGAGCACAACTAGAGGAGCATTCTTTATGGGTGATAGACTTGTCACATGGATCAGCAAGATGCAAGGATGCGTCTCGTAGTCTATTGTAGAAGCAGAGTATGTTGCTATTGCTACAAACTACTCAAATATTGCATGTATCAAATAGTTATTGGTGTGTGCTATAATTGTGTCACACTTCTATGAATCCTTATATTCAAGAACACTCAAGAATGAGGTCTCAAAAATTGATCCATAGCTCCCTAGGCATGGAGTGCAAGGGTTTTTTAGAATGCTCTCAGCTAGAGCTATTAAGCCTATAACCTTGCTAGTAAACCATGC
>MU226921.1:2666435-2695798 GCA_018584345.1 Thuja plicata | reverse complement strand
TTGTGACTCTTCTTTTGAGCATCTCTGAGTTCTGCTTTTTCATTTTTGTGCTTCTACTTTGTATCAGGTTATTTGCATGCAGGTGTATTCGGGTTCTATGGATTTGCATGTTTCTCAAATCCTACATATTATAGATATAATCAAGTCAGCGTGGTGAAAGAGGATTAGCACAAGATGACCTTTATAACACCATGGGGTAATTTTTCATAAAACCAAATGTCGTTTGGCTTGATTAATGCCGATGATTCATTTCATAGGGTGATGAACTCCTCCTTCGGGGATATGCGAAATAAAAATTATTTTAATCTATTTAGATGATTTGAATGTCTATTAGAAAAGAAGGAATCACCACTTAAGGGACCTAGAGATGGTGTTTCAAAGGTACAAGAGTCATGGTATATCTCTAAATCTGAAAAAGTCAATTTTCTTTGTTGAAGAAGGTAAGTTGTTAGTCCATATTGTTTCAAAAGAAGGAGTCAAAAATTGATCTTGATAGGGTTAAAGCGATCCAACAACTTAATTTAAGCTCTAATAGGAGTGGATTGAAGTCTTTCTTTTTCCAAGTGAACTTTCTAAGAGCTTTTGTTATAGAATTTTTAGAGACTACCAGACACATGGTAGATATGATGAGTGAGAAACACCCTTTCAAGTGGAATGAGGAAGGGTAGAAGGCTTTCAACAACATCAAAGTAGCAATATCCTAAGCACCTGTGTTGACAGTCTAGATTTTAAAAAGGACTTCATTATTTACTATTATGCATCAAAACATACTTTGTTTGACATTTTGACACAGAAGAATGAAAAATGACAGGAGGCACCCATTTCTTTTATGAGCATGCCATTGAAGAAACACAAGCTCAAATATCCTCAAATTGAAAATCATGCCTTCACAGTCGTAAAAGTAGTTAAACAATTTAGGTACTACATATTACACTCGCATTCCACTATGTATATTATAGAGATAGAAGTAAAAAGTGTGTTGACACAAAAGGAGATAGGAGTGAATAATAGGGTTGTGTGGATAGCTAAAATTGAAGAATATGACCTAACCATTAAGCCAAAATATCTAGTATGAGGATAGGGCCTATGTAGGTTAATAGCAAAAAATGGAAATCCATTAGAGGAAGAAGTAGATGAAGCCCCTACGTTTCTATTGGTAAGTTTGACTGATCCATGGTTCTAAGGCTGAAATCATCCAAGTATGTAATCTCTAAGGGTATTTTGTATAAAAGAGGAGTTAATGGAACTTTTCTCATATGTGTAGATGTTGAACAAAAGAAAGAGTTTTTAAGAGCATTCCATGATGAAGCTTGTGGCAGGAATTTTTCCTCCACCATCACAGCCTTCAAAATATTCCAAAACTATTTCTATTGGTCCAAGATGTTTAGGGATGCATATCACTATGTTAAAAATTGTGAGAAGTATAAAATGTTTGCAGGACGCCCACAACTCACAGCTCTGCCTCTCAAACTAGTGGAAATAGATGAACCTTTTAGGAAGTGGGGAATAGACTTTATAGGACCTTGAATCCATCATCTAGTGTAGGGTATGTGTACATCCTGAGAGCCACTTACTATTTTAAAAAGTGGGTGAAAGCGATCCCTACCAAAAAGGAAAATTCTCAAGTTGTCTGTGATTTTCTAATGAACTATATTTTTGTTAGGTTTGGAGTGCAACAAAAGGTAGTAGCAGACAATGCTACATATTTATCTTCAGAAGAGATCTCAATGTTCTATTATGAACATGAAATATCTTTGGCCCGCTCATCAGATTATTTCCCGCAAGGGAATGGTCAGGAGAAGTCTAGTAATAATAATCTGGTTGCTATAATGAAAAAAGTGATGGGTGATAACCTTCGTGATTGGCATAAAAAAAACATGAAGCCTTGTGGGCCGATCAGACTACCCCCAAGAGAGATATAGGGATGACTCCTTTTGAGCTAGTGAATGGGGTAAGAGTGCATGTATCACTACCTCTTTAATTATCTACTACCAAACTACAGTCTATGATTGAAAACCAATATTTCCAAAATTCCCTAGTGAAATGGGTCATGTACCTCAATAAATTGGAGGATGAAAGAGACAAATTAGTGGATCACATTACAAAATACCAACTGAAGGTAAATAAATTTTTTGAGATTATGGCGCGTACACATAATTTGATGGAGGGGGACAAAGTCTTATTATGGGATAAGAGGAGGGCTCCCAAAGGAGCTCACATGAAGTCTGAGTCTTTATGGAAAGGCTCATTCATTATTTCAAAAGAATTTGGTTCAAATGCTTTATGTTTGTCCTACCTGGATAGTATTGATCTGCATTTTACTTAAAATGGGAAAGACATCAATTTGTTAAATTTGTGATCTTGTTCAGAGTCCCCTTGTACATAGTAGCTAGTCCTTTTCCTTCTTTCTTTAGGTTTAGGTGTGTGCGTTGTTTCTTTCCCTTCCTCTTTTTGGTTTGAAAAACCAGTGATCTAAGTTCTCTACATATCTTCAACATGCAGTCCCCCAATCAGAGTCGGTGTTAGTGTCTATATGAGTCACCTTGTTTAATTGTCTCTGACCCTTCATTTTCAATTTAAAAATCATTTATTGATCCTCCTGCCCCTTCAAATTTGCATTGGTCTATTTTTTGTGTCATGTTTACTCCCCAAAATAGTCATCACAATGCCTTTAATCTTTTATTATATGATTGGTTTTCCAACCGTTAAGTGTTTGTAACCTTGAGTCTCTCATGAACTACTTTGAACGTCTTCGAACCTTGGTTTCAAGTATTTCAAAGAGGTTCAAATAAATGATTTTTTCCTAATGATTATCATTGCAGGTGGGACACCTTCATACATCATGGTGTGAACCAATTTGAACCTTGGTTCAAATTAGTTCAAATAGGTTAAAAAGAAGTTACAATGCACCCAAAGACTAAATTGGCAGCCGATGTGACAAGTGACATGACATTTGAGAAAAGTAATCATCATAATTATTGTACGGTATGCCTTGGGAATATGGTGACTGTGGGTGATGTATGAATTGGCCGCATGAAGTGATTTAATTATTTCCCATCACATGTGAAGTGATGGTATTAAATGAGGATAAATAATTATATAGATAGTTTTTGAAGTATATCAACAGAAAATGTCACCTCATGACATATGCCCCAATCTAAACATCATGCCACAATTAATATTCATATATTTTCCATACTTTGTGTGTATGTAAATATTTTAAAAATCCTATCATCCTGGTCTATTCTTTTCAAATTAAAGTTTTTAGAGTCTCGACTGTGGAAGATAGAAGTTTTTTCCCCAAGTCAGTGAATTGCAAGTAAATGCTGAAAGCCTCTCTTTTGTTTTGTGCTTCAACATGTTTGATTAAATTTGAAAGGCTGTAGAGTTTTTTATTGTTGATTGGGAAAAAGAATGAGGTCCAGTATCCATTTCTTTGGAAATACTGCTAGTTTAGCGTGTTAGGCCCCAGGGATTTCAGACACTGACTTAATGGGGTTCGAGGTAGTGGAGATGGTTCATAGTTTCAAGAACCATGTGGAAAATGAGCATACCCTGGAGATTATGTCCAATGGGCTATTTCAAGATGCTACCTTTCCTCCCACCGTAATAAGCCCTAAGCTAATTCAGCAATGCATTGACCATTATGATGTAAGGTCTAAATGTATATATTGAATAATGATGGAAATATTATTTTTTAAGAAAACAAAGAAATGATCATGTCATTATTCAAGTTACCCAATAAATCCTTTGCTAGTTTCACCCTGACCCAGTCTTTTTCTCAATTTCAAGAGAAACTTAACAAGAACCTTAGAAATATCGCTCGTAAGTGGACTGAATCATTTTACAAAGGAGGCTCCAGGTTTCTTAAGTTATTAACTAAGGATCATATGAAGCTGCACATCCATGAATTATTGGTCTTATTACACAGAGTGAAAGATTCTGCCGAGGTACTCCTCTTTGAAGATTGGATGTACCATTACATAGAAATTATTCTGGATGGGAAACAATACATTAGATTGGGCTGAGGTAATTGCCATTTTAATGAGAGATCAACTCAACCAGTTGCAGATGATTAAAAGGGAATTTGATATGTCTTCATACTTGATATATTGTCTAACATGTACCCACGAACTCTTTCAAATTCCTCATGAACCATGGAGCAAAGACATAAATATCTATGAGTATTTCCCCTTGTTGAGAAGAGACAAAATACTTGAAAATTACCATAGGGTTCATGATTTATTTTTAGGGAAGCTCTGGTATAACTTAGCTGGTATCCTAGGGAAAAAAATCTCTCCAGAGGCACAAAAGATGGTACAAAACTATGACAACTTCTATATTAAGCTCCCATGATTTACATATATAAGAGTGGGCGGGTTTGATGAGGAATTTCTCAAACTATCAAAGTTTATATTTGATTGCTTCATTTTAGCAGAAGTATGTAGACAATTGTGAACGATAATAAAAAACAATATCCTAGAAGAAAAGTGGGATTCTATGTTTCCAGCCAAGCTCGAAGCTTTAACTTGTAAAAACATGATTAATGCCTCGGTGATAGGAAGTGAGCTTGTGAAATTTAACTTGCAATTTTATTGAGAAAGAATGGGTTTTGACAGTAAGGGTTTCACAAGAAAATTCCTAGGCCTAAGTAGTGAGCTGAAATTGGCCCCACACATTGAAGATTTGTGGGAAGATTGTGATGATGTAAAAGAGATAAAGAAAAGAGATCATTCTAGACTATTAATTCCTCAAATCAAGACCTTAGAGTTTAAATTCAACACCAAAGGCTTAAATGAAGATAATTCTGAGGCTATAGAAGCAGGTTATGATAGTTTAGATAAATCAGTCCTGCTAGAGATAGATTGGACAAGAGAAGAAGAAGATGACATAAAATTGGCCCAGGTTTATTTTAGGATTCAAAGATGACTGGTTAGAAGTTAAAAGACAAAGTTGAACAAGAGCTACATCATCTAAAAGAACTGATGTGAACCCTGTCCCAGTTCAAATGTTACCTAATCCTTCTAATGTCTCCCTTTTGATTAATGATGAAGGTGCTATCCCTCTACCTAGGAAGAAAGTGAATGCAAGTGAACACCCTGTTGCACCTTGGATGAGGTCAATAACTAGGTCTCAGGCCCCTACACAAATGGCTTCCCTAGACTTGAGTTTCATAGATATTGAGACTAATGATGAAGACATCTCCCTTACACCAGAACACCAAAAGAAAGACCATGAATTGCCTAGTGGTAAAATTGGTTCTCAAAAGGAACATGCGACACTTGCTAATACAATAGATAACAAGATAAATTTCAGTTTAGTTCCTTTCTGATTGACTGATTTAGTGAACTAAAAGTGCAACTTCAAGCTTGTTTCCCTATTGGTGAAAGAAATAGTTACCAAGTATGCAATCCATACTCTAAAGGAAAAAAGAGTCTAGAATAATGCAAGGCTAAGAAAAAACCCTACTACGGGGAAGGTAACTACTGAGATTGTGACATATAAACAAAAATAAGGAGTTCAAGAGCCCAAAGAAGAGGACTTTGAGGTAAAAAAAGTGGGATATGAGGGATCATATTTTTAATTTTTTAGCAGATCATATGCTTGGTCAATATCATAAAGATGGAAAAGAAAAGAGAGAGCTTAAACAACTCTTAATAACTATGGCTGAATTCCCTAGCTCACTGAGAAACATAGGAGCATTACCTCTGGCTTAAGCTCCACAATATTTTGACCCTAATTCCTCATATAGAAAACAAATACTGAAGCAGATGCAACAAGGTAGGGCCTTGATAGAAGCGATGAATAAGTAGATTGATAGCATTATAAAAGAAGGGGAAAAATTCATACAGGAATTCATCATTACTTATGTCAAAGGAAAAGTGTTTCTTGGTGAAATTCAAACCTTAATCCCAGGGTGGGAGTTAGATGAGTCTAAATATGTAGCAATTTTTTCTCAGGTTCAAGAAGTGGAAGAATACGGAGTGACAAAGTTCTTATCAGAGAACCCGATGAAAACAGTGGATCCCTATATTTTGTTCATACTAAATAACAACATGGGATGGAAGGGCTCACTATTTAAAATTTAAATATTGTATGTGCAAGCTACAGGGAAAGAATTTAAATAAATGCATGAAAATTCACTGAAAGACATCAAGGTATTGAACTTATCAAGAATTCTCTAGTTTGACGAAGAGAACATGGATCCAAATACTATGATTAAAATATTTGAAGGTAATATGAACACCATCAAAGAGAGAAAAGATTCCATGACCCATGATTTTACAAGAATAGAAAATGTTGAATCAATGTTGTACCTAAATAGACGGCAATTACGTAAGCAAGCGGAAAGAATCCAGGAGTATAAGTGGGAGTAGGAGGCCTTTCAAGAGAAATTGATAGGTTTGAAAATTTTGCACTCTCACCTGATGCAGGAGTAGGTGAGCACTTTCAGGAGCTAGAAGCTTTTCTGAGACACCATGTATGAATGAAAATAGTGGAAGATACAAAGTGGCTATATGTTGTTTAGTTATTTTGATAAGGGGACAACTGTCTCAAAACTATTTCTATGTTTAGTTACTGGTTCATAACTATTTTTATTTTCTAACAATTGGAGAGGGTGAGTTTTTAGGGAGGCCTCCCAGATTGCAAAACTATTTATGTTGAAGCATAAGATGGTACAAGGGTTATAATTTTTATATTAGATATTTTTTGGTCTTTCCGTACTATTAATTCTTACAATTTTAGAGAGAATTAAGTAGAAAGATACAATGATTCGTACCTATTTTAGAATTTGATCTTTACAGCACACATATATTACTACAAAGTTTTAGTTTAGATATGTGAGTTTAAACTCGTGGTGCATCGATTAATTTGTGGATTGGTATATCATTTTCTCTACATTATTTACTTTTTGTTTCATGATCATAAAAATTTTCATGCAATTCTCATTATTCATTATAATAGGCAATTAATCTTAGATGGTTGGAGGAACTGTGTTTTCCTTAAAAAATTTCTTATCTTGTATGCAATTTCTGGAATTACCTCTATACCAAGGAGTATATGAGAGATCCTTACATACTTTCTTGTTAAAAGTACATTTGTATGTGGTTTATTCATAAATTCATTAAATATTTATGAGTGGGATTTGTACCTCATAAAATTTAGAGGGAAGCAATTACTTCATGCTTACCCAGCTGTTGTGAATCATTTGTCTTCAAAAGAGGTGTAGGGTCAATATAAATTGTATTTAGTGTGGAGACAAATATGTTCACCAACAATACCTTACAAAATGGTTTTTTATTTAGGGGAGGACAATTATGTGTACCCAAGGGTTCTATAAGGAAGAGCCTGATACAAGAGAAACACAATGGGAGCCTTAGTGGCCATTTTGGTCACAATAAGACCCTTGAATTTGTTCAGAGGTTTTATTATTGGCCAAGGATGCAGAGAGATGTGAGAAAGTATGTGGAACGATGTTTAGTGTATCAGAAAGCCAAAGGTATGAATTTTATTGCTGGTTTATATAAACCACTTCTCATTCCAAATAGACCATGGTAATTCACTAGCATGGATTTTATAGTGGGATTACCTAAAACAAGCACTGGTATGGATAGTTTTTTTGTAGTTGTTGATAGGTTCACAAAGATGAGCCAATTCATCCCATGAAAAAAAACACATGATACAAGTTATATAGCTCAATTGTTCTTAAGGTAAGTTGTGAGAATACATGGATTACCCCTCAGTATAGTCTCAAAAAGAGATGTCAAGTTCATGGGGAATTTATGGAAAAATTGTGGAAGAGACTAGGAACAAATATTTCTTTTGGGTTAGCTTATCACCACCAAAAAAATGGCCAAACAAAGGTGATAGCTAGGGTCCTAGGGAAACTTTTGAGATGTCTAACTTAGGAGTATAGACAAATATTGGACCACGTTATACCATAGGTTGAGTATTTTTACAATGATAGTGTCAATAGGACTATTGGTAAGAGTCCCTTTGTAGTAGTGTATGGTGTTCACCACAGAGGAATTTGCAAGCTTATAGATTTGGGAAACATGGAGCGAAAGAGTGGGTGTGTTGAAGACTTCATACAATAAATGAAGGAAGTACATGATCAAGTGAAAAAAACCACTCAAAGAGGTAACACAAAGGTTAAAGGTTTAGGTGGATGCAAAGAAGAAGGATCTACAATTTTTAGTTGGGAATATAGTAATGGTAGATTTAAATAAGGAAATGTTACATAAGGGCATACCAAGTAAGCTATAGATGAAGAGAATAGGTGAATGAAAAATACTAACAAAGTATAGAGAGAATGCATATAAGATTAATCTACCTCTAAATTTGTCCATTTCATCAGTCTTGAATGTTCAGGACTTAGTTGCATACAAAGGTACATTACCAACAGAAACTGAGCTTTGTACTAAGCTGGGAGAACTGAAAAAGGAGGTTCCCTTACCACCCATACTAAGCCAAAAATAGAAATAATTTTGGACTCCAGAATCAAGAATAAAACATGACATGGCACCTAGATGGAACATCTCACAAAATGGTACAATCTTCGAGAAACAGACGCTACATGGGTGGTTGAAGAAGAGTTTAAGAAGTTAGGTATAGATCCTACAATACTCACCCAAGGAGTAACTTTACTTCTTTATCTAGGGGGAGTATGATGTAGGAGAACCTAGTGGTTGGTCCTGTCCAATCATGAATTTTTGGTTTTTAAGAGTGTTTTAGTGGTTTATGTTTAGTTTATGGTGATTTTTGTTAGTTGAGTTCAGTTTTGTGGCGACATGTTTTCAATTATGTCAATTGGTCCTAAGAAGGAGAAGTAAGCCTACATAATGAAAAATTGGGAAAGAGTACCTAGAATAGTGGAAAGGACCTATTTTTTCCTAAGGAAGTCTTAGAAGTGTTTTGGTGGTGATTGGGATCCATCATGTTGGTTTAGGACCTCAAAAGGTCAAAAATGCAAAAGTTGTCAAGCAACTTTTGCAACTTTGTAAAGTTACTCGACAAGAAATTTGCAAAAAGATTAAAAACCACCCAAAGGTAGTTATGGGTAAATTCAGACAGTTCTAATCAGTTTTCCAAACATATTTAAGGGTCTTGGAAGCCGTGTAATAGGGTTGGTTACTATCTGACACAATTTGCTAAGCATTTGGAAGGAAGTGTAATTGTGTTTCTTTGTATTTCTATTCTAACCATGGTTTAATGGATTAAATTACTTACTAATTTGTTGTAATTAGGAACTAATAGTTATTTTACCTTTATTTTGAGGTAGGTTAGTGCAAAGATTTTTTTTTGTGCATTGAATGTAAATAAACCTCCTGCTCTGTGTTCTCTAGACCAGACAAGATTGTACATAGTAAAATGACTCCCTAGGCATTTAAACCCATGGAAAACACATGGGCCTTGGTGAAATGGTAGAGGGGTCATTGTATATCATTTTTCTTTTTTTTTTAGGATTATAAGTGACAATGGTGGATTTTAAGCTCTTACACTAGGTAGGCTTGGCTATATCCCAGCTAGGGTCAATTGGGAAGCATAGTATTTTATTTGCAGGGTAGGATTCAATGAATGGATTCAATGCATGTAGGATGCCCTTAGTGATGTGAACAGAATCTGTAAGTATTGGTGGAGGCTGATGAATCCATTTCATCGGGTTTTGTGAATATTTTCTATCAACAGGCCTAATAGCCCTACTTTTAAGGACTCGGTCCCTAAAGGTTTTACAATACTATATAGATGGTTTGAGGAACCCTAACCCTGAAAAATAATTAATATTTTCAAAAAGGGTATCTAGATGCAAGATTAGTTTGGGGGGATCTTTGCAAAGGTTGGGAGTTAATGCAGATTAGGAGCCTGATTAGGGCTACAAGGAACTAGTAGGCCTACTTCTTAAATTAAGGAATTTGATTAACGTTGGATGAGCTATGGCTCTGAATCTTCAAGATTGAATTAATTAGGCTAAAGGAATTGTGATGTCTACCCTACCAATTTTTGTGAGGAGTTTGAGTAGGTGAAGTAGAATCTACCCTTGTAGATTTAGTGTAGTGTGAATTCCATATTGGTAGAGAGGTTCTTGCAGTGAAGGCTAGTTGAAGAAAGGATTATAACCTTAGGTTGGGATTTGGAAAGAAACCCTACTAGGTTAGAGAGAGAAGGCCTAGGAGGGAGTCAAGATGACACAAGAGAATGAATCTCCCTATCACCTAATTAGATCCTTCTCCTTCTATGGCAGATGTGAGGTAATGCAAGGTTGGTTTCATTCCCAACGCATTTATTATTCTTGAATATAATTGGTTTAATTTCCTTGTGATCATGTACAATCATATTGGTGAAATCCCAATGTTCAACCTAAATTATGTCTTGAATAGTGTAAAAGTTGTCCTGCTTGGCGTCTAGATTTAGTGTATTCAAATTTGAATTGTTATGTTAGATCTGGTGTGTTCAGTGATGTGCTTTGATCTTCCTCAATCACACAATCATCTACTCGGTAACTAACTCTTCTTGGTGACTAACTCTTCTCAGTGTCTCGGTGACTAATTCTACTTGATAACTGTTCCCTACTTAACTCGTTAACATGCTACTATTTGGTGCTTAGTTTCATTGATACTCTTCTTTACCAACTATATTCTTTAGTGTATTCTCCTTCTTCACTGATTGTCTTTATTGACTATTATGACTTTGACAAAACTAATGACAAAAAACTAACTCATAGGAGTATCAGATATTGCATTGTTGACTCCTGGTGCAACTTGATTTCTTTTTCCAGAGGGAGCATGGTGAAGGAGAACCTAGGGATGGAGCCCTCCATTTTGTTGTGGAAGGTCTTTTAATTATTGATGGGATTGTTTAGAAACATTTAGGATTAATTTAAAAAAAATTACGAGAGTTTGTGTTGAGTTGTGTGGATTTTGGTCCAAGTGACCTTTGTAATGTCCTAATGGAAAAAATGGGCTAAAACATGATTTTGGAAACTAAGATGCTTAAATGTACATTTTTGGGGTGTATTAGGTCTTAGGAATTAGTTTTTGACTTTATGGTGTCCAATCATGGAGTTAGAATAGTGAAAGTGCAAAATGTTGCTTGAGCAACGTTTGCAACTTTCAAATGTTGCTCGACATCATTTTGCTAAAATATTACTTTGTGCCCAAATGTAGTTATGAGTTAGTTTGAGAAATTATTTGAAGTAGAACAAACCTATTTAAGGACTTCCATGGCATTCTAATGAGGTTGAATTTTTTATGGTTACATTTTCCAAGTAATAGAAGGTTGCACTTACTGTACTGTCACATTTTTGTGGTTTTGAGTTAACAAGAATTTTGGATGGATTGAATTAGGTTCCTTTCAAATGGAATTAGGGTCTAAGAGTTGTTTTATAGTGTTTTGTGGAGTGGAGTAGTTCTTAGTTTTTTTTTGAGGTTGTATGTACATTATTCTTCCTGCTCTGTGTTCTTTGGACTAGACAAGACTGTAAATAGTAAAATAGCTCCTTACAGATTTCCAGTCATGGAAAGGAAATGTTCCTTGGAGGAATCAAAGAGGAGTCATTTTACAATAGGTTTATTTTTGTTTTAGTTACAAAAGTTGAAATTGTGTATTTTGAGCTCTGTCCATAGACAAGCTTGGCAATAGCCCGACTAGGGATTTCAGAGGAACAAGAGGTTACATTTGTAGGGTTGGATTAGATAGTTATTTAAAATGCAGGGAAGATGGTCTTTGAAATTTGAAAATACCCTATGAAAAATGGTAAAGTCCAATGAATCCATTTCATTTTGTTTTGTAGAGTTTTGTATAATTTGGTCCTATTAGCCCTATTTTTAAGGACTCAGTCTCTAAGAGTTTTGAAGTATTGTAAAGATGAATTGAGGATTCATAACCCTAGAAATATTTGGAGTTTCAAAAGTGGGTATCTAGATCCAAGATCAGATTGTGGGCTTATTCAAATTTTTTTAGAGTTATTGTAGTTTAGGAGCATGATTAGGGCTACAAGAAACCACTAGCCATGCTCCTATAAATAAGGAACTCGATGGAAGGATGGATAACCTATGGGTCTAAACCTTCAATAATGAATTCAATAGGAAAAATTTAGTGTGATAACAACCCTACAAAGTGTCTGTGTGATACTTGTATTGGTTTGGTGGAATCTACCCCAGTAGATTTAGTGACGCATGAACTCATTATTGGTAGATATGTTCTTGAAGTAAAGGGTAAGTAAACCAAGTATTCTACCCTTAGTTTAGGGTTTGAGAAGAAGCCCTATTAGGTCTAGATTACATGCCTGGGAGTGAGTCAAGGTGACTCAGTGAAAGAATCTCCCTATCAGTTCCCAGAGGGAAGGTCACTGCCAAGACAAACCTACCATTATATTATATATGCAATTTTATTAATTTGAACACACACACACACACACAAATATATATGTATATATGTATATGTATATGTATATATTTTTAGAATCCGTTAAAATAGATAACCCAAAATCTAATTGAAAGTTTTAGATCAATACTTGGAAATAAAATAAGAAGAATGACAATATTAGATAAACTTGATGTAAATGATTAGAGGCATAATAACATCAAGGAAAATCTCTATTATTCTACCCTAGCATATCCAACATATCTCCAATATCCAAATATAAATAAGGAAGTCATTTTATATAGGAAAAGGAGAGGTGGAGGCACCTACATGTGGTAGCTGCAGACACCTACATTTAATAAATGAAGTCACATAAATGGAGGCACCTACATTTGGTAGGTGGAGGAACCTACATTCTCACCTAAGCAAGATTAAAAAAAAAGATGTGGAGGAAATCTGAGAAATAAGGAGAAATAGAATTAACCTACCTTGGAAATAAAATCCTACACTAACACCCCCCTTAAGCACAACTTAGGTGGATATAGAGAAGGGTCCTAAAAAAGGAGACATGTTAGGTAACCTTGTAAAACTATAATGAAACCTCTCATAACCAAAGAAAAGGAGAAAACCTAGTGGGAAAAAAACTCCTCTCCAAAAGAGAGTAAACAAGAAGCTAAAAAGCTCTAGTAGAAGTGGAAACCTATTGCACCCAAAGAAAAGCACATAGATGAATGAAATTTCTCTCAGTGAAGGGTTTGGTGAAGATGTTGGTAGTATGATCAGATGTATGAAAGTATTGAAGATCAAGAACCTTCTCATGAATCAACTCCCAAATGTAGTGCATGTGAATCTCAATGTGCTTGGTCCGCTAGTGATAGGCCAGATTGCGAGAAATATGAATGGTACTTTGATTATAAAAAAAGAGGACTGTGGGCTTGCTGAAAGGAATGCAAAAATTAGTGAGGGTTACAAAGACAAATGGCCTCAGTAGTGGCATTAACTAATTCTGGATACTCAGCCTCAGTGGATGAAAGAGAAATAACAGCCCGCTTCTTGCTCAGCCAAGAAACTGGACCTGGACCAAGAGAGAAGCAATACCCCAAAGTAGACTTGCAATCCTGGGAATCGCCTGCCCAATCTGAGTCTATGTAACCTATCCACTCAATATCCATACTTGCTATATAATGGATCCTATAACTGTGAGTACCCTGGATATAATGAAGAATATTCTTAGCTTCTTTCCAATATAGATCCTACATGAATCTAGACATGATGCCCACAACATATGAAATATCAGGTCTTGCGTGAGTCAAATATAATTTGCTACTAACCAATTGATGATACAAGGTAGCATCAACTGAGGGTGAAGAAAAAGAAGCCTCAAGTTTGACTCCTGGTATAAATGGAGTTGGTGTAGACTTACAGTTAGCCACGTGAAATATAGAGAGCATATCAAGAGCATACTTAGGCTATCCAATGAAGATATCAAAAGGTGACTGAGTGAGGTCAATCCCTAAGAAGTAGTAGAGAAGGCCTAAGTTAGACATTAAGAAATGATCATGAAGGGCAGTTTTGACTGACATGATGTGGGATGAGTGGCTCCTCATGATCAACAAGTCATCAACATAGATGATAAGGAAAGTGAGAGTATCATCCTACTGCAAAATATAGACATTTGGATCAATATGACACCAAGTGAACCCAATTGATAAAAGGAATGAGTCCATCTTGGCATACCAGGCTTGAGGGGCCTGTTTAAGGCCATAGAGAGACTTTTGAAGATGGAAAACAAGTGAAGGATCTTGGATGAATCCCTATGGTTTCTCCATATATATCTCCTCCTGAATGTTTCCATGAAGAAAAGCACTCTTCACATCCATCTGATGAACTTCCCAGCAATAGGATGCAACAATGGATAGGACAAGTTGGATGGAATTAATTTTGGAAATTGGTGCAAAGTTCTTAGAGTAATCAATCCTAGGAACCTAGAAGAATCATTTGGAAACTAGGCAAGCCTTGTACTTATCACTTGACCCATCTACATAATTTTTGTTTTGATATATCCACTTGCACTAAATGAGGTTTCCTTCCCTTAGGAAGAGGGACTAAATCTCAAGTATGGTTCCTCTCTAAGGAACTCAACTCCTCTTACATAGAAGAATCCCACTCCAGGGTACCAAAAGCTTCTCGAAAGAATTTTGGATCAGAAGTTGTAGCAATAAAGAGATGTGAAAATTCTCAAACTGTGACGATGTTCTTCTCGCATCTGAAGGATCACCAACCCAATCACCTGCTGACTGCAATGTCTGACAAGCCCAAAGAGGCCCAGTGGATGGAGAATGTGGAGAATCTATAGTATGATCATCACCCTCTGAATGATGACTAAGAGAATTCTCATCATTTTCATCAGAAGAGGAAGAATTCTCATTTTGATTAGGAGGATTAAAAAAATCAGAAGAACTATCATCATGTTGTCGCAATGTCTCAATAGAAATGAAGGTTGGAGAAGTGGTAGAAGAAGAACTGGAGGGATCTTCCTCAAAAAAAACACTCCTCTTGATGAAAAACTCATGTGTGGTAGGATGGAGAAGCCTGTAGCCTTTGACACTATCTAAATATCCGAAAAATATACAAGGCCTACTATGAGGATCCATAACCTTGCATTTCTCTACTAGAATGTTGGCCCATGCAGAAGACCCAAATACTCAAAAGTGTTTGACAGTGGGTTTTCGACCGCTCCAAGATTGAAAAGGAGTGACTTCCTTAATAGATTGATGAGGAACCCGATTCTGGATATAACTGGCACAATTTATCGCCTCTGCCCAATACTGAGGTACCAATGATTTGGAGTGGATTCCTTCCTTTAAGAATCGATTATTTATTTCTACAACTCCATTTTGTTGTGGAGTATAGGGAACTGTGTGTTGAAGATAAATTCCTTCTGAGATGAAAAATTTCTCAAATATTTGATTGAAATATTCCCCCCATTATCAGTACGTAGAACTTTGATAGTTTTCCCTGTTTATTTTTCTACAAAAGCTTTGAATTCTTGAAAGTAATCGAACACTTCAGACTTTTTTTTGAGAAAATATACAAAAGTATGCCGAGAGAGATCATCAATGAAGGTTAAGACATATTTGATTTTGGTAAAAGAAGGATGTGGAAATGGTCCTGCCAAATCACTGTGTACTAACTCCAAGAGTTGTGTGGCTCTCCATGCTTTGCCTTTATCAAAATTTTATTGTGGATGCTTGCCAAGAATGCATCCTTGACATACTCTATTCTAGAGAATCAAAGAGAAGGCAATCCTATAACCATGTCTTATTGACTAAGCTATTGTAGGTAGTAGTTGTTCAAGTGGCCGAATCGTTGATGCCACAAATGACTTACTTCATCTGAGTGAGTAAGTAATGCAAGTGAAGGAGAATCAAGAACAAAATGAGAGAAGTGATATAGTCTAGACTGATGATCAACCTTTCCCACTTCAATTTTTGACCCATTGTTGATCTCACTGATTACCACTATGTCTAGAGTAAACTCAACTCTCTTTCCAAATCCTGTATGACTAATCTGATAAATAGATAGGAGATTAGTTGAAAAATATGGAACAAAAAGGACGTCATGGAATGTTCCTTTGCTTATGTCAACAGACCCTCTCCCATGCACTTCAGAAGAAGTTCCATCACCCAATAGAATAGATGGAAAAGAACATGACTCCAAGGAAGAAAGGATTTCTTGTGATGAAGCCATGTGGTGTGAAGCTTCTGAATCAATTATCCATGAATGAGGTTGTGAGGAAACAAAATTGAGGGCCTTACCCTTTCCTTTCCATTTACTTGTGTCCTTTGTAGACTCCTGAGATGAACTTTTCTTGACAGAATCAGGCACTTTGACATTGTTCTTTTCAAGAAGATGAGACAAGTGATCAATTTGGTTCCTTAGAAATTTGTGTTCATCATGACCAAGTTTCTTACATTAGGAACACGTTGGTTTCTCCCTCTTGGAATTATAAAATTTTGAGGAAGATTCCACATTTGTTGTTGTTGGGGAAACAAATTTATTTTCTTGCTTCTTTTCTCCTTGGTACATTTGTTTCTTTTCCTACTTAGAAGGTCCTTTTTTCTCTCTTGTTCCCTGATTTATAGCCAAGGCATGAGACTTAGAGGGCTTCATTGTTCCAATTTTAATCAGCTTTTCTTGTTCTTTTGTGAGTTCATTTGCAAACTCATCAAGAGAAGGCATCTTATAGTTGGTTCCTAAGGCACTTTTAGTGGCATAGAATGTAGAAAAAAAGAATGGATATTTTTTACCAAGTTTAGAAAAAACACTCAGAATGAGTTGTGAATCTTTCATATCAATCCCACACGCTTTTAATTGCAATCTTAAATCCTTCAACTTTGTGAAGAATTCTTGAATAGTTTAAAATTTACATGGGTTTAATCCTATCAATTCATTCTCTAATTGATGCCCCCTTAAATCATCTTGTTTACCAAACTATCCTTCTAATGTTGTCCATACATCATTTGGAGTTGTGGAAGATTCAACATGAAAAAGAAGATTAGGAGATACAACCATGCATAGAGTACCATATGCTTCATCACATTGTTAAACCATTTAGTCTTTTCTACAAGTAGTGTTGGTTAAGTTTTGACACCCATTGTTACTCTATATAACCCCAAATTCTTAAGATAGGTTGTCATTTTAGACTTCCACTCATAGTAGTTATAGGGTGCGAGTAATAGAATTGTTGATTCATCTATTTTAATGCAGAAAATAAGATTTTTGTGTGAAAGAGAGATAAATCACATAGAAAGAGAGTGCACGAGACCACACGAGACCACCACCTATACTAGATCAATAAAAATCACCCCTCAAAGTGTTACAAGGTTTGCACTTTATAATTTAGTGCATTTACAGAACTCTTTTTTGAGTTACAATCTTCAATAAGCTCACAATGGCCGAAATTACAATTTATATTACAAAGTGAACCAAAGATAAAATATGGAAAAAATCAACCCTAGATCTGTGTATTTCTCTTCACCATATTTTTGGCGATATCTCATTTTCAAAAAATGAAGCACCAGGGTGAAATTTATGGCCAAATGAATAAAACAAAATACCATACTTCAACCTGCAAAAAACTGGGTAAAATGAAAAATGTTTTGACCGAAACCTTCTTTAAAGCGAAGAGCCCGTATCTAGCTTTCTGTCGATATTTTGTTTGAAAAAATTTGACTTCCTGAGTGAAAGTTACACTTGTTTGACAAAAAATACCCATTTGGGGGGCTAGAGGGAGGCTGGCAGTTTGGAGGATACATCTGGTGGTTTTCTAATCGCTGGAAATTATCTCTGGTGGTTTACAAACTAATAGAGGTTAGTCAAGCAGAGGTGGTGGATTAGGCCAGGGGGTGGTGTCGGCTACTGGTGGTTGGCCAAGCGGCTGTGTCAGCCGCGCAACTGTCGGCCAAGGTCGACTGAGGTTGCCTGCATAAGGGCTGAACACCCAAATATTTCCACAGAAGCTCTGGACACCAAAATTGGGTGAATGTTATCTCAAAATTTGTCTGTAAGGTCTTCCAGATGTGATGGTGGTGTCCTTTTAGGCTGAAAAATGCTCCTTTTGTAAGCTATCTTCCAGATCTGAGAAAGACTCAGGTTTTGTAACTTTTGAAAATGATATCCAAATTGGATGAAACGAAAGTCAATCTTGACTTTCTCAAGCATTCTGGACCTAATTGAGTGGTCATAATTGCTCTCTAAATTCTTCAAATAATCACAATCATCAAATCAAGAAAAAACAACATATATGCACAAAGAGACTTAATGGATCTTCATAAATCTTGTTTTTCTCTAGATCGTACGAAACACAAGAGAAATAACAACAATATTTGACAAGACCTTTATGTAATCTAAACTTTCAAAACTTGGTCTAATACCATGTTAGAATCTGTTAAAACAAATATAACCCAAAATCTAATTGAAAGTGTTAGATCAATACTTGGAAATAAAATAAGAAGAATAACAATAGTAGATAAACTTGATGTAAATGCTCAGAGGCATAGCAACATCAAGTAAAATCTCTATTATACTATCCTAGCATATCCAATATATCTCCAATATCCAAATACAAGTAAGGAAGCCTGTTTATATAGGCAAAGGAGAGGTGGAGTCACCTAAAAGTGGTAGGTGTAGGCACCTACATTTAGTAAATGATGTCACCTAAATGGAGGCACCTACATTGTCACCTAAGCAAGATTAAAAAACACGTGGAGGAAATCTTATAAATAAAGGGAAATAGAATTAACCCAGTTTAGAAATAAAATCCTACCCTAACATATATATGTACACACACACACACACACACACACACATATATATGTATGTATGTATATATATGTATGTATATATATGTATATATATATATATACATATACATATATATATATATATACATACATATATATATATATATACATACATATATATATATATACATATATATACATATATATACATACATATATATATATATATGTATGTATATATATGTATGTATATATATGTATGTATATATATACATATACATACATACATACATATACATACATATATATATATGTATATATATACATACATATATACATATGTATATACATACATACATATATACACACACACATATATGCATATCTCTATATATGTATATATGTATACATATATACATATATACATATATATACATATACATACATACATACATACATACATACATATATATATATATATATATATATATATATATACTGCCAAATATCCCATCTTTGAGAGCATCTACCAAAGCTACGGTCCACTATGGTGCTAAAGCACACCGAGTGACCAATTTCTCTCAAAAATGCTAGTAAAGCTCACTTCCCTCTACCAATTACTTCTGCCCCTTTTTTTGTCAAGATAACAGGTCATATGTAGATGTTTCTCAGGATTTCATTGCACCACCTTTTCATTCCACCTCAGCTATGTTTTTCCATAGTGGGAATGAAGATAGTGTAGAGACATTACTACTACAATCTGTATACCACTTAGGAGGTAGTGGTGCAGAGTGCACACAACAAGAAGTGTAGACAAGGCCTACCCTCTCCACAAGCTGGATGATGTTACCAACTTCCCTCAATCCCTCAATAAGATGGTTTAGACTTCCCTTTCAATATACAAATCATTTAATCCCTTCTACCCAAGGTGATTCCCTTTCAATTTGGTTTACTCCAAGTCTTCAAGTTCCTAGAGACAACTTCTCTAAACTAGCCCCAACATGGAATAATTATTCAAACCACTCTCTCTCAATTATCCTTAGAGTTATAACCCTTTTATCTATCCTCAATGATAGATTTTCCACAGTAATACAAACTCTTCAAACCTCCAAACTTGCAAGTCTCATAATTTGACCTTGATGCTACTAGGTCTCTAAACTGTATTTTCTCACTTATGCAGAAAGTGAATATGGGACCAATTCTATCAGATACTTTTTTTTGAATCCAAAAACATAACCCTTCCAAACCCCAAAGAAACAACTACCAATTATACTCCTGCACATTCAAACTGTCACAATGACACTCTAGCCTAATTGATCAAGTTAGACTAGGGTCAGATGGAATGGTTCAAAGATGGGTACCTAGACTTGATGTTGTCCCTTGGTGGTCTTCTAAAATCCCAAAATTATTTGAATAATTCAACAAACTAGCCCCAAAGTACTATTGTCTTTCTGTTGCACATTAACTTCTCATGCACTGGCTAAATACATAATTGATATTTATCCTAGGGAATCATTATAGAAGCACCTGATGTTCTTCCACACCTTAGAGTCTTTGGGATATCAAAGTACACTTCCTTAACTTTCATTTCAACAAGGGGAATTGAATTCCAATGGTGAATATGCAAGTTAGGGCCACATCTTCATCGCCAAGTCCAATTACTAAGGGTTTCAGACCTATTCTGACAGAAATATCTATATCTTACATAAAAGAGCACCAAATAAATCCAAACCAATGCTATAGAAACTAGATTCATTCCCAAACCTTTCAATATGAATTGATCTACTTGACCATACAGTATAGAAAATGCTCATAAAATGGTGGTTTTTCATTAAATTTATGCTTTAGAATGTGTTCTATCTCAATCTCTCGATTCAACAGGCTTCATACGTCTTAAAAAATTCCCATAGCTGATCCAAACAATTCAAATATGGTTGTGACTATTGGGATCAAAGTTGCAACAGTCGAGCAACTTTTTGAAATGTTGCATTAACAACATTTTGCAACATTGACAACATTTTGTCAATTACTAACAATAGAGTTCTTAATGTATCTCAATGGATTGGGAATGACTCAAGACCCCTAGGGATGATGAAACACATCCAAATAATGCTTAAAAGACCCCTCTATAATACAAAGGGAAAAATTTAGAAAAAATCCCTAAAGAGAAAGTCGAGTGAACTAAGGGATCCTTTGTTTATAGATGCACCAAAAGGTCCTTGTCCACACAAGATGGACCAAACACAAACATACATACTAGGATTTATCCAAGACACATCCTTTATTAAAATTTGAAAAAAAAACAAGAAAATGTAAATATAAGGCTTAGGTGTCATGCAACATGCTACCCATGACATAAAAAATCAAGTCCCTTTGAGTTGGATAGCAGAAATGATGAAACCAGCCTTCTCAATAGACTCCTTGGTCATCCAAGTGGAATCCTCTAGTGGTTTACCCTTCCATTGCACATTGTATTTAAAATATGTCTTCCTCCTAGTTTTTTTAGACAGCCTTGTCTCCAAAATATAGTTAATCTCCAAAGGGGTAGACTTAGGAAGATCTTTCAATAACTCCTCTTGCTGAGAGCTTGACTCACCTGCAAAAAACACATCATCTGCAACACCTTTGAAATCATAGAGGTTGGAAACATTAAAAATAGGAGATAATAAGCATTTGATCCACATTTCTTAAGGATCTTTAATGGGCCAATTTTTCATCACCATCAATATAGTGTATCTTTCCTTAGGAATCCTTTCCTTCCTCAAGTGGACCATGACTAAGTCACCAACCTAGAAATGTAACTCCCTTCTCTTCTTATCAACATGTTCTTTATATTTCATAGAGGTATGTTGTAGTCTTGACTGAACATGCTCATGAATATCTTTCATCACTGTCACAAAATATTCTACAAGAGCACTGGGATTTTCTATATCTATAACATCCCTCAATTCCAAGACACCTCTTGGGTGAATACCATAAACAATTTGAAAAGGAGTTCTCCTTGTAATTTTATCTATAGAGTCATTGTAGGATAATTTAGCTTGTATAATAATAGAGTCCCAAGTTGAGCCATGGTCTTGGGTAAGACATCTCAATAAGTTTCCAAGTGATCTATTAATCACTTTAGTCGGTCCATCAGATTGAGGGTGATATGCTAACAATAAACAAGCATTTGTACCCAACTTCTTCCATAGGGTCCTCCAAAATTGTCCAAGGAACTTAGGTCTCTATCTAAGATAATAAACATTGGTAGACCATGTAATCTAATTAATTCCTTAAAAAATAACCCTGCATTATGAGAGGCATCATGTGTATTCCTACATGGGATGAAGTGATCCATTTTGGAAAACCTATCTACCATAACAAAAACACTGTCATGACCAACCTTTAACTTGGGAAGTCCAAGGAAAAAGCCCATGCTAATGGAATCCCAAGGTTTTTATGGGATAGGAAGTGGAGTATAAATCCATGCATTATAATTATGGCCTTTGGATCTCTGACAAACCAAACATTTTTCCACAAAATTTCTGACGTTAGTCTTCAAATGTGGCCAAAAGTAGAATCTCCTAAGCAACTTCAATGTCTTATCCACTCCAAAATGCCATGCAAGATTACCACAATAATTCTCCTTGACAATATTTTCCCTCATAGAACTTTTAGGGACACAAAGAAACCCAAATTTAAATAATAAACCATCATGAATTATAAATTCTAAAAATTCAGTATTATACCTTTCAGACATGTTCATACAAACCTTATAGATATCCTTGATGTCATCATCATCAGCATACATGGTCTTCATACTTGAGATCTCTGCACTTTATGACTGCATAGCTTGGACTATAATACTCCTCCTACTTAAGGCATCAACAACCTTATTAGTAACACCCTTTTTATGCTTAACAGTGAAAGTGTAGGATTATGAAAATTCCATCCACTTAACATGTCTATGATGAAGTTTTTCTTGTCTATTTAAGAAGCTTAATGTCTGATTACCAGTGAAGATAATAAATTATTGAGACAATAAGTAGTGGTGCCATTTCCTCAAGGATTGAACCATATCATACATTTCAAGATCATATGTGGAGTACTTTTGTTTGGCCTCATTCAATTTTTCACTGAAGAAAGCAATTGGTCTTCCATCTTGGCTAAGGACACCCCTATAGCCTTGTTACTTGCATCACATTCTACCACAAAAACTTTATGAAAATCAGGTAAGACAAGCACTGGTTGTTCTACAATTTTCTTCTATAGGACCTCAAAGGAATCATTTGCTTCACTAGTCCACACAAAGACACATTTACTACCATGTTTTATTGTATTGATTATAGGAGCACAAATACCACTGAAATTTATGATAAATTTCCTACAAAAGTTGTATAAACCATGAAATTTTTTTACCTTTGATGCTGAAGTAGGTGGTGTCCAATTTAGGATAGCTTCTACCTTTGTTGGATCCATTTTCAAACTTCCCATGGATATCACAAATCCCAAAAACACTAGTTCTTCTTTCAAGAATGAACACTTATCAATGTTTATCTTCAAAATTTCTTCATGGATTTTCTTAAGGATAAAATCAAGGTGATGAAGATGCTCTTCCATACTGCTATGAACAATCAGTATGTCATCCAAGTAGACTACAAAAAATTTGTGAATAAAATACTTCAAGACCTCATTCATCAAGCGCATAAAGGTGATTGGGCCATTGGATAAGCCAAAAGGCATGACTACCAATTCAAACAAGACCTCATTAGTCTTAAAGGCAGACATACATTCATCTCCTTCTCTAATTCTTATCTGGTTATAACCACTTTTTAAATCAATTTTGGAATAGTACTTAGCCCCTCCTAAGAAATCCATATGCTCCTCCATTCTTGGAATTGGGAACTGATACCTAATAGTGATCATGTTGATGGCCTTGGAGTCAGTACACAATCTCCAAGTGCCCTCCTTTTTGGGTGCAAGTACTTTAGGTATAGAATAGGGAATTATACTCTTTCTTATGAACCCCTTCTCCAATAGACCTTGTATTTGTCTAGCCACTTCTACATTTTGTTCTTGTGTAAGTTTATAAGAAACCTTATTAGGTAAAGTAGCCCCTGGTATTAAGTCAATACAATGACTAATTTCTCTCTTAGGTGGAAAATATCCATTACTACTATCTACTATAATACCCTATTATTTATTCAACAAATCTACAAATTCTTTAGGGCCAACACTCCTTAGGGTCTCTTGACATAGTTTCTCTCTTTTTGGAATACCCTTCTTAGGCTTGACTACAATAGAAAAACATGGCACTTTATCCTCCTTAAGGACTTTTAGGAATTCTTTCTCCCCTACCATCATGACACTACTAGAAAAAACTTTGTCCTTAGAATCTTCTAACAAAGGTGTCATTGTGTAAGTTTCTCCACCCTTGGTCAAAGTGAATACATTATATTTACCATCATGTTGGGCATTGGTGTCATATTTCCAAGGTCTCCCTAAATGGAGATTGCAAGCATCCATGGCTACTATATCACACATTACTTTATCCTTATAATATTCTATTTGAAAATCAATCCAACATTGTTCATTGATTAAGGTTTTTTGTTCTTTACTTAACCAAGTAACCTTATAAGGTGTGGGGTGTGGTATCCTTTTCAAACCAAGTTTATTTACCATTTTAATTGAAGAAAAATTATCAGTGGAACCAAAATCTAAAATTACTTTGCATACCTTTTCCTTGACTTTGCATGTAGTCTTGAAGATGGAATTTCTTTGAGGAGGCTCCTTGTTGATTGGCATCAAAAGTGATCTATTGTACATCCTACATTCTCCATTGTCTGGATCAACATGCTTGGAAGAAGTGGTAGTGTGGTATGAAGTAGTAGTTTGAAAATCCTACTCATGAGTCAATTGTACCCTTCTGTCTCCAGGACTATTTGAACCATCCTTTTGTGGACACCTAAATGATTGGTGACCTACTTTGTTTTAAGAGAAACATATGCCAGTGAATACATTGGATCCCCTTCCTCCAAATTTTCCTCTTCTATTGGATCTTCTACCCCTAAAGTTATATATGCTACTTGATTCAGTCTCAGAGATATGATTGGTGGTCTCTCCATGGTTTCTAGGAAAGGATCCTCTATTTTTTAATCTACCCCTTCCTCTCAAAGTATTGCCTCTTCCTCTGTTATTCTTCTCCCCCTTTCTTCTTTGTTTCTCTTCAATCTTTAGGAAAATTTGAAAACACTTATGCACAGAATCCATTGTAACTAATATTACTTTATCTTGTATGCTATATTTAAGACCATTTATGTACCTATAAATTTTTTGATTTTCACTTTCATACATATTTTCCTTAAGAGTTAAATTATTAAATTCTTGGGTATAAGCACTCACATTTATAATAGTTATACTCTTAGTGTGCTTGCATAAGCCTAAATAGGACTCTTCCTATTCCTAATCTCAAAAATTCCCTACCCTCTCTCCTAGAATATTTCAAGCCCTTTCTTAGCTAGCCTAGGAATTCTCCAACACCACTCTATGATTTGGTAACTTTTGTGCTTCACTAGGAGGTAACTACCATAAAAGTTTACTCTACTCCTTCACTCTTTCTTGGATGTCTCCAAGTGATTTCTCAACTCCTCTTCATAAAAAGTATTGCAGGGTGTGTAATCCATGTTTGGGAAAAATATTCAACTCCACATGATCCCATTTGGATAGGGCATCAAAACTTTTCCAAATGATCTCAAGACACTTAGTGGATTTGTCCTTTTAGGCCTAATAGGTCAATTAGCCCTAACCAGCTAGTTTTTCACACTTCTTTCACAAATTTACCAAATAAACCCAAGAAAAAGGTTGATATCTTGATACCCTTTTCCAAGGAATTAAATATTTTGTAGGTCTTAGGGTTATAGGGTCTCCATACAATGGATTCCTATAATTAATGGCCAATAGGGCTAATTGGGTTATTCTGGTGTAGTTTGGTGATTTATACTTGTAAAAGTATCTAAATGGATTGGATAAGGCCTAATATTGCAAGGAGGTGTCTATAGTAACTCCATTCTTACAAAACCATTCTTGTTTGCATTCTTCCAATCATTCGCCTGCAACCAAACACCATTAGTTCACTGGAAAACTCCTAACCAGGTGCATAGGACTCACCTAGGGATTGCCACTAAAAATAGCTAACTTGATCCTCTAAACTCCTCCACTCATATTTACACTATACATAGGATCCCCTACCATATTCCTCTAGACCATGATGAATTTCATGGATGGATTCTATGGGGGAGCCATTTTTCTCAAATCTTCTCTGTCATAACCAGCAACTATACAACTTACAAAATAATTTACAAGAATAAACAAATAAAATCTCAAAAACTTCAAATAAAAACAAAAGATGCTTTAAAATATCCCTACTACACAGATGAAACACAATATTTAGCTATTAAATCAATCTACCAACACTAATTCAAAAAATTAGGTGACTGTGCATACAAATTAGTAAACAAATCTTTCTTTACAATTCAAAATCTCATACTACATCCTTTAACCTCAGGAAATGGGATCCTTCATTTCTAAATATGCCTTTCCCATGATTTTAAGTAGTTACCATAACTGACCATCCTCAAATTTTAAGGGAATCCAATATTGAAAAATGTTGTCATGCAACTTTTAAAAGTTGCAAATGTTGTCATGCAAGATTTTGATTTTTGCATCTAACTTAATTCTATGACCTCTAACCTATCACAAATGATGTAGAAACATAATAGAGTCCATATTAGACTCAAAACTAAGTCTTTTTAATCCTTCTAGGCTATTGGCTCAAATTACCACTTTTAGGATTTTCTAGCACTAAACACTAACAAAAGAAAAACTACAAGAATGGATTGATCCTAGTCTAATCTATCTTGATATTAACTAACAAGAAATTTTAGTGCCAAACAAATACTACTAACTTGGCTAAGGTCAATAAAAGCCTCATCAAAATTTAGAGCTAGCGATTAGTCTAGGTTCTCCTATAACATTATCCCCAAATAGAAATATTTCAATTCATCCTTGGATTGAGAAAGTTGGAATCAATTCCCAACTTCTTAAATTCAGTCTCCTTGATCCAAGTGGCCTCTACATCTCCTTGGCCATGCCATTTTATTATATGTTCATAGTAAGTCCTATATCTATTCTTCTTGTAGGCCATTGAATCAATCACCTTCTCTGCCTTCTTTGGTGGTGTAGGGGTTAAGTTTAGGTCCTCCACTTCTTGTATTACCTCAGTAAGGATTTGGTCTCGATCTGGAGTAGGCCCCTTATAGAGGATCAGATCTACAACATTGAAGACTGGAGACAAATCAATATCCTTAGGGAGCTCAACCTTGTATGCATTGTTTCCATATTTGGCCAGAATAGTACATGGTCATATTCTACTCATCTATAGCTTGTTGGGAACTCCCCTATGTAACCTTGCCTTTTTCAAATGGACCATAATAATATCCCCCACCTCAAATTGGACTTCCTTCTTCCTTTCATCCACCTTTTGCTTTATCTTTGCAGTGTTCTCTGTCAAAGTTTTTCTTACTAATTCATGCACCTTTTTCATGGAGTGTGCAAAGTATTCTAAATAATCACTTCCCTTGGATCCATATTTTAACTCTATGTGTTCAAATATACCTCTAGGGTGTAGTTCATAGACAATTTCAAAGGGACTCCTTCCAGTGGTTCTATTTATTGTCTCATTGTAGGAATATTCTTCCTTTCCTAAGAGTTATTCCCAAGCTTGACCATACTCCTTAGTGAGACACCTCAATAGGTTCCCTAGGCTTCTATTCACCACCTCAATTTGACCATCTTTCTGATGGTGATATGCAGAACCAAAGGAAAGATTGGTTCCCAATTTTTTCTATAGTGTCTTCCAAAAGTGACTCATGAATTTTGTGTCTGTATTTGAAACTATGCTTAAGGGAAACCCATGGATTCTCACCACTTCCTTGAAGAAAAGATGTGCAATGTGAAAAGAATCATGAACTATCTTGCATGGGAAAAAATGTACCATCTTGATGAATCTGTCTACTATGACATATATACTATCAAATCCTTTTTTTGTCTTTGGCAAGCCTACAATAAAATCCATGCTCAAGCATTCCCAAGGTCTACTTAGAATTTGGAGAGGTTGATAAAGGCCTGCATGGGATGATGTGCCTTTGGATTTCTGACATACTACACAACACTCCACATACTTTCTGATATCTAGACCCATCCTTGGCCAAAAATAGAACCTCTACACTAACTATTGGGTCTTATTGACTCCAAAGTGACCACTAAGTGCCCCATTATGCTTTTCTTGAATCAGATTTTCTATAATTGACCCTCTAGGGATACATAACTGACTTCCCTTAAAAAATAAATCATTCTGCATTGTATATTCAGAAAATTCACCATGAAAATGATTCTTATGCTCTTTACATACCTTTTATATCTCTGCAAAGTCTTCATTCTCTACATACAATTCCTTGAAACTGTCAATGCCCACACTCTGTAGTTGTACTTCTTGTACTATCAGAAGTCTCCTACTAAGTGCATAAGGAAATTTGTTCTACAATCCTTTCTAATTATTGATGTTGAAGGTGTAAGCCTGCAAGTACTCCATCCATTTCATGTTCTTGTAACTGAGCTTATCTTGGGAGTTTAGAAAACTAAGTGCTTGGTTGTTTGAATACACAACAAACTCCTTGGGAAGAAAATAGTGCCTCCATTTCCTTAGTTCTTGGACTAGAGAATACATCTCTAACTCATAGGAAGAACACTTTGTCTTTGCATCACTGAGCTTCTCACTCTAAAAACCCACTAGCCTCCCTTCTTGTCTTAAAACTGCACCAATAGCAACATTGCTAGCATCACACTAAACTATCAAAATTTTCTCAAAAAATGGTAATGTTAAGATAGGTTGAGTGGAAATATTCTTCTTCAACAAATCAAATCCTCTATTAGCTTTCTCATTCCATGCAAAATTAGTTTTCATCCCACCTTTTATGGTATCCAACATAGGAGCACAAATAGCACTAAACAACTTAATGAATTTCCTATAATATTGAGTTAAGCCATGAAATCTTCTTACCTCTATTGTATTTTTTGGGGTAAGCTAGTTGATGATGGCTTCTACCTTTCTTGGCTCCATCTTAAGGTTTTCATGAGACAACAAAAAACAAAGATACAATAGCTATTGATTTAGGAATTCACACTTATCCAAATTGATCATTAGCTTTTCTTCATGAAGTTTCTTGAACACAATTTTCAGATGCCTTAAGTGTTCTTCTTTAGTCCTACTAAAGATTAGGATATCATCCAAATACACTACAAAAAACTTGCTAATGTAGTCCTTGAGTACTCTGTTCATAAGCCTCATGAATGTGGATGGGGCATTTGATATCCCAAATGGCATCAAAAGCCATTCATACAAACCTTCTATGGATTTGAAAGTAGTCTTCCATTCATCTCCCTCATTGACCCTAATTTGATGATAAATAATCTTTAGGTCAATCTTTGTAAAGTACTTTGCTCCTCCTAAGCAGTCCATTAGGTCTTCTGTCCTAGGAATAAGAAATGTATAACTAATGGTGATTTAGTTAATGGCTCTAAAATTAGTGCATAGCCTCCAAGTACCTTCCTTTTTGGGTGCTAGGTGTTAGTAATAACTGAGAGGGGGGGGGGGGG
>MU226921.1:2607084-2660548 GCA_018584345.1 Thuja plicata | reverse complement strand
GCTTATTTTCATAGAAGACTTAAATGCAAACTCTAAACTTGGTAAGACACTATTGTCAAAGTTATTCATCTCAAATGAAATCAGTCTACCAATTAGGCTATCAAGAGTAACTGTATTGTTTGCTACTACTCTCATTTCTTAAATAGTAGAAACTCTAATAGAATATACATGCAATAAGGTTCTTAAGATTTTACTTACCACTGTCTCCTCTTCAAGTGTACCTTCAACACCTCGTATAGAATTGACTAATTATTTTATTCTTGTGCTGTATTGTGTGATGTTTTCACCTTCTTTCTTTTTGAGATCATCAAAATTTCCTTTAAGGCTTTCTGCCTTGGCTCTCAAAATGTTTGTATCACCTCCATGTACAAGCTTCATTTTGTCCCACATTTTCTTTGCAGTTGTGCAATCCTTGACATCTTCAAATTCAACATCGAAGAGTGAGGAAAAAATCTCTATAACCATGCAGTTATGCTCATGCTTCACTCTCAATTGATCTACTATCAATGGTCCTATAGGAAAAACATATTCAGTATCTAAGTATTGAGTAACATCATTACCAATACCTAAAAAGTGGAGTCTTATCCTGCTTTTCCATGAAGCAAAGTTGTCTTTGTTCAACTTGGGCACATCTCATCTATTCATCTTGTGATCTTTAATTAGGTCTTTGAAACCTTCTTTCTAAGCACACAAGCTCTGATATCAATTGTTAGTAATAACTGAGGGGGGGGGGGTGAATCAGTGGACTCAAATATTTATCCTTTAATCTTTTACCACCAATCAATACACATCAGATTATTAAGTCCCTACAAGATGTATGCCATAAAATGCTTGAAATAATAAACTGTCTGTCGGTTTACCTTGTTTGTCCTTATTCTCGTTGATAACCGATAAGCAGTAAAACTATTTACCGATACTCACTAAATATGTAGAGTATACCAATCAATCCAGAAATGCATATGTGAAATGTAAAACAATAAGATAATAAACCATATACACATAACACATGGATTTTAACGTGGAAACCCTATTAAGGGAAAAAACCACTGGGACCAGTACCCCAAATTTTCAATCTTTTAAAGTGAGCCCTATTAGGAGCCAACCCTATTAAAGGTTACAAACACACTATTAAGTGCGACCTTGTTAGAGGATTTTTATACATAGATTGTCACTTAGTATCTGGCATCTATTTTGCTACCATCCTTGAATCAACCTCCTTCTTAGACTGTCATTAGGCTTTAGGAAAATCTTGCTACCATCCTTGAATCAACCTTCTTCTTAGGCTATCAACAGGCTTTATGCAAATTCAATGCTACTTTCATGAATCAACCTTTTTGGCAATCTATTAGGATATACCTCAATTATAGAAGATGGTTAAGTCCTGCTCTACTAAGAGACTTGATGCTCCATTGGTTAAACTGAAACATTATGACCTATTTAAAATGCAACTTGAATTGCATATTTTTGTATCTATTTAAGTACAATACCTCTCTGATCAATGTATCAATTCAATTCTTTGTGCTCCACACTTTCTGCTCTCTGATGTTGTGCTTCACTGTTCGTCGGTGTTCGCAGAAATCCTTAGCTCTCCTTCAGCTTGATTGATCAAGACTATATGAAGTTATCCTTCATCAATTTCTCTTTAGCATCCTCTTTCTATTCACTCCCCGTGTATCTGATTGCTTCCCCTTTTTTTTAGTGATTACAAAAATGAATTATGCTTGTCTCTTATATAGACATGATATTCCTTAATTCTTGATTCTTGATTCTTGGTGTGAAAAACAATCCAGACAATCTGATTTACGGCTTTAACTCCTCATTTATCTCGTAGTTATCTTCTTGCCAATTGTACAAATCTTATTTAGTTAATTCTGGGAAGATAAAACAAATAAAACAACCAGTTAAGTCTATCCTTAAGCTCTGCCAGCTAGATATTATTTCATGTTCTTAACTCTCTATTCTGTTGGTCAACTCTGTAGTTCGTCGTCAGTGAAAATTTCCAGTTCCATCGTTGCAACTCTAGTTAGCTTCAAGATCTCTGTCTGTTGGGCATCATAGGATTTTTATTCATTGGGCAACATTGTCTTATGCTCATTGGGCATCACAGTGACTTTTTCTTTGCCTTTACCGATGGTGTGCACTCCGTCGGTGTTGTCTATCACTTAGTGAATACTTGACTTTTATGCATTTTTGAAAGCATAATATTTGTTCCATTGATTCTCTGAAGTCTTTGGCATTATGCACATGACCATACAAATGATATCAAGTTGACATCAATGAAAATACAAACCATTAATTATTTTAATGTCTTGCATCATCTTCAACTTAACATTATCAAACATTCAATCAGTTACATTGCATCACTAGGAAAATGGCTACAACACAAAGGCTTATACTTTTCCTTATGAGGCCTCAATTTAGGAGCTCTTGGATTTGTTTGGAAATTTCCTCTTTTGTTGAGGGGTCATCCTATAAGAATCCTTGTTAGGAAGGGTAGCTCTTGGGATAAAGTCAATTTGGTGACTAATATCTCTCTTAGGGGGTAGGATTGGTGGTTTTCCATCAGTCACAATGTCTTTATACTCCTTAAGAAACTCTTGTACTTCTATTGGAATCTTTGTCTTCTTGACTATCTTCTCTGCATATTCTTCCTTTGGCTTCAAAACCAAAGCACATGCTACTCCATGTCCTTCTTTTAGAGCTTATAGGAACTCCTTTTCACTCACCAATAGGACATTAGGGCCTGAGGCTTTCACTTCTCCTTCTTTCATCAGTGATTGGATTTTGAGAGTCACACCATATTTCTTGAAAGAATATGCATTCTTAGCTCCATCATGCATGGCTTGTCTGTCAAATAAATCCATGGCCTTCCTAGTAAAAGTTGACATACATCCATGGGTAGGACATCACATAGTACCTTATCTTTATATCTTCCAATTGAGAAGTCCACCCCTGCTTGTTCATTCACAAGGACATGTTGTCCTTTGTTCAACCAAGTAACCTTGTATGAATTACTATATGGAATCCTCTTCATCTTTAGTTTAATAACTGCCTCCTCTAACACAATTTTGTTAGTAGAACCTTAGTCTATGATAACTCTACACACTTTACCCATCATTTTGCACTTCACTACGAATAGTTCTCTTCTCTAGCTTGGCTCCTCCCTCACTATTTCTTTGATTAGTGTTCTCCTTATCATCAAATTTTATCCTTCTTCTGGTTCTAAGGGTACCTCAGGGTGTTTATTTCTACCACTAGACTCCTCTTGCACAAAATCTACTCTCTTTTCACTTCATTGGGAAGTTGAGGCTCTCTAGACACCTATAGGCGGGATGTCCCATTTGGTTGCAGTGATAGAATTTCATGGTTGAAAAGTAAGAACCTATTTCTTGGCTATTGCTTCTTCCTCTCCAATTAGTATTAGATCATCTTCCTCTATTCAAGCTTCCTCTTCTTGTGCTTCCTTCTTTCCATTCAGTAACATTAGTCTCTCCTTGAGTCTTGGATTATGAACTTCTACCACCATATCAACTTATTTGACCTCTACCATCTCTTCCTCTACCTCTGCCTCTGGTATTACTTGTATCTTGTTTCTTTTTCAATTTCTCTTCCACCTTAACTACAAGTGGGCATCTTTGAACAGTGGTAGGAGTCAAGAGACTCAACTCATCTTGGATAGTTCATCTTAGACCATTGAGGTATCTAGCTACCTTCACACTTTCATCTTATGCAACTCTTCAACTCATACATAGCCTTTGAAACTCTTCAGTGTAAGAGTTAACATCTAAGTCTTTTTGTCTTAGAATTTGTCTCCTTTTATGTAACTGAATTTCATAGTCTTCAGGTACATATGCATCTCTGATTATTTATACCATAGCCTTCCAAGTTGCAATGGGTCTCTTTCCTTACTTTTCTCACTCATGTTGGATAAATTTCAACCAAGTGAGTACAAACCCTCTAAGTCTTTCCTTAGCTACATTTACTTTCTGAGCTTTAGTTATGCCATCACATTCAAAGTGATTCTCAAGTCCTTCAATCCAATCAAGGACTACCTCTGGTTCCATGTTTCCACTTAAGAATATAATTCCTTCCAATGCTTTCCCACTTAAAGCCGTCAATTCTTTTAAGAATGGTTCTTCTATGAGTACATGGTCTGGTTTAGGGACCTCATCCTCAATTTCTACATCTTTGTGTTTTCCTTCCACTTTTTCCTTGACTTCTTCAGTCTTTTCCTCCACTTGGTCCAATTTATACCCTAATTAGGCTAATCTTTATCTGATAAATCTATTCTCTTCTTATTCCTCATCCACTTTATTTTCATGTTATACATTGGTAACAATTGTAGACTCTCCTACTGACTCTGTTGGTTAAAACATTCACCATAAACCAATCCTATTGGCCCTGATACCAATCGGATATCTATACTCTTAGTGTGCTTACACAAGCCTAACTAGGACTCTTACATTTACTAATCTCCACAAGACCCTACCATATCTTCTAGGATCTTACAAGCCCTTTCTTATCTAGCCTAGGACTTCTTCAACACCATTCTATGAGTTGGTAACTTTTGTGCTTCACTAGGAGGTAACCTACATCAAATTTTACTCTACTCCTTCACTCTTTCTTGGATGTCTCCAAGTGCTTTCTCAACTCCTCTTCATAAAAATTATTGTAGGGGGTATAATCCATGTTTGGTAAACTTCTTTAACTCCACATGATCCCATTTGGATAGGGCATCAAGACTTTCCCAAACAATCTCAAGACACTTAGTGAATTTGGTCTTTTAGGCCTAATAGGTCAATTAGCCCTAATAAACTAGTTTTTCACACTTCTTTCACAACTTTCCCAAATAACCCCAAAAAATCATTTTATATCCTGATACCCTTTTCAAAGAAATTAAATATTTTCTAGGTCTGAGGGTTCTAGGGTCTCCGTCTAGTGGATTCCTAGAATTAAGGGCCAATAGGGCTAATTAGGTTATTGTGGTGTAGTTTGGTGATTTCTACTTGTAAAAGTATCTAAATAGATTGGATAAGGCCTAATATTTCTAGGAGGTTTTTGCAGTAACTCTATTCTTATGAAGCCATGCTTGGTTCCATTCTTCCAATCATTCCCCTGCAATCAAACACCATTAATTCACTGGCAAACTCCTAACCGGGTGCATAGGACTCGCCTAGGGCTTGCCACTAAAAATAGCTAACTTGATCCTCTAAAATCCTCCACTCATATTTACACTATAAAAAGGCTCCCCTACCATATTCCTCTAGACCATGATGAATTTCACGGTTGGATTATATGGGGGAGCCATTTTTCTCAAATATGCCCTGTCAACACCAGTAACTATACAACTTACAAAATAATTTACAAGACTAAACAAATGAACTCGCATAAACTTAAAATAAAAAGAAAAGATGCTTGAAACTATTCCTACTATATGAATGCAACACAATATTTATCTATTCAATCCATCTACCAACACTAATTCACAAAATTAGGTGAGTGTGGATACAAATCTGTAAACAAAGCTTTCTTTGCAATTCAAAATCTCACACTACATCCTCTAACCATGAAAAATAGGATCCTTCATGTCTAAATATTCCTTTCCCATGATTTTAGGTAGTTACAATAACTACCCATCATCAACTTCAAAGGGAATCCAATATTGCAAAATGTTGTCATGCAACTTTTAAAAGTTGCAAGTATTGTCATGGAACATTTTGATTTTTGCGTCTAACTTAATTCTATGACCTCTAACCTATAAAAATGATTTAGAAACATTATAGAGGCCATATTAGGCACAAAAATAAGTTTTTCTAAGCCTTCTAGTCTATTGGACCCAAATTCCCACTTTTAGGCTTTTCTAGCACTAAACACTAACAAAAGAAAAACTACAAGAATGGATTGATCCTAGTCTAATCCATATTGACACTAACCAAGAATACCTTACAAGGAAAAAGAAAATACCAATGACTTGGATAAGGTTAGTACAATCCACATCAAAATTTAGTACTAGGGATTATCCTAGGTGCTCCTGCACCAATCTATGTCCTTTTGTTTTATGTTCTGCAACTTTTTATGCAGCATTACCTCATAGTCCTCAGGGACAAATTTATTCTTGATCTCAGTCACCATACTCTTCCATGTGGTGATAGGGATTTTTTCCTCTTTAATCCTCTTTTTTTGGAGGAAGTTCCACCTACTCAAAGAGGGTCCTTTCAATTTGGATTTTTCTATCTTTACCCTCTAATTTGCAGGTATATCTTCATATTGAAAATGAATCTTAAGAACCTCTAGCCAATCCATGCATTCATCAGGGTATAGCTTAACATGGAACATAGGTAGATCCCCTCTATCTTTATTTCCCAATAATTCTAGGCCTGCAAGTATGGTCCTCTGGTCTTAGGCACATAGCCTTGTTTAGGATGTCTCTCATCCTCCTCTTCTTCTCCCTCTGATTCTTCATTCTCTCCTCTATGTACTTGTCCTTTAAACTTTTATAGTTCCCTCTTCATGGTTCTATGCTCTTCTCTAAATTATCTTCTTTCATCTATCTACTCCTTCAAAATATTGGCTAATTCCACATTTGTGATCCTCAAAGGGACCTCCCTATCTCCATCTCCTTTAGATGTGATGTCTTATCCTCTTGCTTTCCCAAACAGAGTCTTAGTGGATCTTATGCCACTTTGTGTAGAGTGCACACAATAAGAAGTTTAGACAACACCTAGCCTCTCCACAAGTTGGATTATGTTCCCAACTTCCTTCAATCCCTCAATAGGATGGTTTAGACTTCCCTTTCACAATACAAATCATTGAATCCCTTCTTCCCAAGTTGATTCCCTTTCAATTTGGTTTACCTAAAGTCTTCAAGTTCCTAGAGACAACTTCTCCAAACTAGCCCCAACATGGACTAATTAATTAACCCACTCTCTCTGACTTATCCTTAGCTTTATAACCCTTCTATCTATCCTCAATGATGGATTCTTCACAGTAATCTAGACTTTTCAAACCTCCAAACTTGCAAGTCTCAGAATTTGACCTTGATGCTACTAGGTCTATAAAATGTATTTCCTCACTTATGAAGATAGTGAATATGGGACCAATTCTATTAGATAATTGTTTTGGAATCCTCCAATATAACCCTTCCAAACCCCAAAGAAACAACTGCCAATTCTACTCCTGCACCTTCAAACTGTCACAATGACACTCTAGCCTAATTGATCAAGTTAGACTAGGGTATGATGGAATGGTTCAAAGATGGGTACCTAGACTTGTTGTAGTCATTTGGTGGTCTTCTAAAATTCCCAAATGATTTGAAAAATTCAACAAATTGGCCCTGAAGAACTATTATCTTGCTCCTGCATGTTAACTTCTCTTGCACTGGCTAAATACATAACTAATATTTGGCCTAGGGCATCACCATAGAAGCACCTGATGATCTTCCACACCTCTGAGTCTTTGGGATATCAAATTACACTTCCTTAACTTGAATTTCACCAAGGGGCATTGAATTCCAATGTTGAAAATGCAAGTTAGGGCCACATCTTCATTGCCAACCCTAATTACTGAGGGTTTCAGACCTGTTCTGATAGAAATATCTATAACTTACACAAAAGAGCACAAAATCAATCCAAACCAAATTCTATCAAAACTATATTCATTCCCCAACCTTGAAATATAAATTAATCTACTTTTTCAATATGTATGCGACCGTACAGTACAAAAAATGCTTAGAATATGGTGGTCTTTCATTAAATTTATGCTTCATAATGTGTCTTGTCTCAATCTCTCGATTGGACAGGATTCATACATCTTAAATAATTCCCCATAACAGATCCAAACAATTCAAATATGGTTATGACCATTTGGATCAAAGTTGCAACGGTCGAGCAACTTTTTGAAATGTTGCATTGACAACATTTTGCATCAGTGATAACATTGTGTCAATTACTAACAACAAAGTGCTTAATGTATCCCAATGGATTGATAATGACTCAAGACCCATAGGGATGATGAAATACATCCAAATAAGGCCTAAAAGACCCCTTTTCAATACAAAGGACAAAATGCAGAAAAATACCTAAAGAGATAGTCCAATGAACTAATGGATCCTTGGTTTATAGATGAACCAAAAGATCCTTGTCCACACAAGATGGACAAAAAAAAAGCATACATACTAGGATGGATCCAAGACACATCCTTTATTACAAGTTGAAAACAAAATAAAAAAATGTAAATAGAAGGCTTAAGTGCCCTGCACCATGTAGGAACCTTCTTTTGAGACTAGCAGGTAGGGTTATCATGGTAGCTTGGAATAAAATAAATGATCAACCAGTATAGGAGATAAAAATACCTTCAAATGATTTCCCTTTGCATTATTTCCCATCCCCACTAAAATTTTATTTTGGCACAAATATTTTGCAAGACATTTGAGAAAATGAAGCCTTTTTTACCAAGAAAGGTTTAATTAAAAGATTCAAAGGTTTTTGGCGGAGTATTTCAAAGCTACATCATTGGATTTCAAATGCTTTGAAACATATATTGAAGGATTACATAGACTACATAGATAGAGTATATTATTCTCCACTTGTCATAAATACTAGGTATTTTAAGGTGGATAGTTCACAAAATTAATGGATGACAATGTAATGATATTTTTTGACATTAATGCAACTATAGCTACACACACACACACACACACACACACACACACAAAGAGAGAGAGAGAGAGAGAGAGAGAGAGAGAGAGAGAGAGAGAGAGAGAGAGAGAGAGAGAGAGAGAGAGAGAGATAAATNCACACACACACACACACACACACAAAGAGAGAGAGAGAGAGAGAGAGAGAGAGAGAGAGAGAGAGAGAGAGAGAGAGAGAGAGAGAGAGAGAGACCTAGGTAAATCTCTAATAATAAGTGAGGACTGTTATGGAACTACATAAATGTTTAAAATATTCTAGTGTAGGAAAAAAGGTTTCCTTTCCTCTGACTAAATATAAGGTTAAGTTTTCTTGTGCCTCCTTTCTTTTCCACCCTTTCACCCCATGTAATATGAGAAAAAGTCTTGGGTTTTCGATGAGTGAGAATTTTCTACTGAGAATGAGCCAATGAGGTTTTGTTTTTGAAGAGGGAGACTCTTCATGTTGATAAACTTCATGAAATTTTTAGATAGAGGCATGGGCGAAGGCATATGCTTCATGGTGGGGTTTGGGGGATTCAATGGTTACAAAGCCCCAAAATACAAATAAATGGCTTCCTACAAAAATGTGACTATCGTATGGCCCTTTTAGCCATGGAAAAAGGTGAACATAATGTTGGGAACCCCCATTCAAATGTTGATGCTCAGGAAGGGGAAAAATTGATGGGTTTTGAGGGGTTTAAACCTCATTCCCTTCTACAAAATGCTAAATTCCCATAAGGGTGACATGAACATCCAACTGCTTCATCTAGGGTATCTTTGCGTCAGTTCACTAATACAATTTTGGTGGATTTAGATGCTATAGATGAAGAGGAAGTAGATCATAATGTCTCAATTTTGTTGAGTTGGGTTTAATAAGACATTTGAGGGGTCTATGCCCAAGTTTGTGTGATCTATATGCTTGGATTTATTACAATTGGGAGCCTATTCTTGCTGGTTATGTTTATATCTACCCTATAGCTAAGGGGTTTTTCATTATTGTTGTTGAGAAAATTCAAGATAGAAATAAAATTCTGTGTGAATATTTTTTTGGTACTGGGAGGATAAGTATGTCCTAATGTTGAAACCATGGCATCCATATTTCTACCCAAACTATGAACTATTTGATAGAGTGCTCCCATATTTCGCTCTGTACTTATGGTTTGATTCATGTTTTGAGGTGGTTGGGAACTCACTGCAAAATATTTTGATGGTAGAGGAGGGTTCCTCTAACCTTCTACATTCTACTTTATCCTATATTTTGTTATATTGGGAATTTGTAAAGAGATTCCTATAGAAATCACAATGAAAAACTCAAAGGGTTGTTGGGTGTGTAATACCCCTCCTTATCAGTGCAAGGGTTTTGTGTTCTTTTACCATCTGTTGGGATTTGACATGTCATTGATCAGATTTAAATCAATAATAAAAAATATTAAGTACGGAATTGATTAATATTAGTATTTATACTTTGATACCATAGATTAATTATGTAACAAAATAATGATGAATTATTATTAAGTAATATTACTGATTACTTTATAGGATTTAAAGTTTTATATAGGCCATTATGGTCACTGAATCATTCGTATGTGTGTTTTTTATTCTATTTAATGATTAATTGATATTATTACTTATTATAATCAACTATTAATTGAATTATATTAAAATATAATATAGTTGGAAGTATGAGTAAATTAACAATAAAGATCATGTATTGAATGATGGGGTTAATAACTATTAAAAAGAATACATTATGCCATCTAACTCTTCCATCACGTATGCTAATTATTATTAATGTGGATTTAATATAGATTATGAAATTATTTAAGAGTATGATTATTATTATTTTAAGATGAATTTTAATTAAAAATAATTAAATTGTGTGTATGTGTGTGTCCGCGCGCGTGTGCCCACACATGTGCATGTGTGTGTAGATGCCTAAAATTGTCCCTGCATATTTATATTGAGTTAATTAATATTCCCTTAATATCATAGTTAATCCTATTCAAATAACTATTTTTGTTATATTCATCTATTGATTTAATAAAAATTATTAAATTAAATCAATTCATTGTTCTATGGTATCTAAAGTTAATTTAAATACCCTTCCCTAATATATTAAATTTACATTTAATATATGAATCCCCACAAAGTCCCCTTTTAAAATAAATTTATTTTATTTATCCCTCAAATGACTTATTATTCTAAACCATGATTAAATTAAATCTTATTTAACTTAATATTAATCTATACCTAGATCCTACCCTACCCACATCACTCTCAACCAAATAAGCCTATTCACTAATTAAAGAAGGTTAATTAGACTAACTTTTGGATTCCTATAGCTATTAGTGCTAATTATTTTCTCACACATGTGTGAGCAAATTTCCCAAAATAACCTTTTGAAAAATTGCCTAAAATTCCTAAACAAGATTCCTTACAACCTTGATGACAACTTCTTACGCTTTCCTAAAGTGTTCATTGGACCAAATATATGACTTTTTCTTACACATCTATGACAATATCTCTTACATGTGTACTTGAAGTACAAATTGCCCCATCACATCCCAATTTTATCACACATGTGTGAGAAACCTTGGAATTTTGCATGACTTATGTGTCTTTCATGTGACATCTATGTGGATGCCACATCACCCAAGTCTGCCAAAATCCTATAAATAGGAGCCTTTTCAAGAGGATATCATCCTCATTTTTACATACTAGAGTTTTTATGTTATTTTGTGCTTATCACATTTAGAGCTATTTTGAATTCATTATGAGATTTATGACTAACATGTTTAGTAGTTGTTTTTTCATTCAACATGGTAGTTACATTTAATTTGTAGTTCTTACTTTGCATTCACTACTCATTAAGATCTTGCATTAGATTCATATCTACTCCTTCCATTTGCATTGAATTCGTGAGGCTATTTCTCGATAAGTAGTTGTTGAGTTCATTCAATACCATTTCACTTAGTTTTGCATTTAGGATCATTTATTATCATCAATAAAGTGGGATTTAAATTTTGTGTTGGGAGAGCACACCCACAAATTTCTAAGAGAATATTAGACAAGTCTTGGGTGTACTTGTTTCACTTCATCTAAGGTTGTGGAAGAAGCTTCGTGTAGGAACTAAGGTTTTATATATGTTAATGTAACTTGTATTCTTTTCATCTCTGACATTTTCTTGTCTGAGCTTGTTCCACATAGGTAGGTTGCAACCACATACATTTTGGTACACCTAATGGGACCCACGTCCATCAAGATTTTCAAACTTTTGAAAATTTCCACCATTTTCAAAACCCATTCACATATTGTCATCTCTATTTCGCACAAAGGTGTCTGCAACCTAGAACCATCGTCTGCGCAAATAGGTGTCTATGACAGTAGATTGTTGCTGCACTTTGACAAAAAGAGACCTACGTTTTAATTCTTTAAAACGTATTTTTAGTGATATTTAATTTTTTTAGCTATCAATTTTTTGTCAGGTAGCTAATTTTATAGGGTTAGATGCTATTAAAATTTCTAAAAAAAAATTCTTTAATCATAGTTTACAAACTCTTATTTTTATAAATTGTCGCCTATGTAGATTGACTGGCGTATATGACTTGGCGTTGTCATCTATGTTTCACAAAATATGTGCTGACATGTGTTAGGTATATCTTCATTATATTTTGTGATATTTTTTCATTGAATTTCATCTATACAGTTTGACTTGGGTCTGTGCATATTGGTATCTATGACCTAGAATTGTTGTCTGTACCCTGTCATTCAAAAATCTACAGTTTCCTACAAGATTTTGTGTTACTGATTTAACTAGTTTCTGCAACATCCCCAATCTGAAGATTGACTTTAAAAAACACTAACACTTTTAATTGTCAGACATGTGATGAAGGCATTGTAGACATCTAAAATCATCCTTATATTAATCTAATTAATATTCCCATAACATTATAGTTAATTTTAATTGATTATATTTGTTATATTCTTGTATCTATTAAATTAATTTATTTAATTAAATATGATTCACCTTCATAATATTTAAATCTTAATTTGAATATTATTTCCCCTTTTAATGTATTAAATCTTATTTATATACATTTCCCTCATTTATCCCTTTTAAATAAATTTATAATTTATTTATTCCTTCACATGACTTAATTTTACTAAACTACAATTAATCTATTTTTAATTTAGATTAAACTAATTTGAACCTAGATCCTACCTTACCTCACATCACATCACTCTCACCAAATAGACCTACTCACTAATTAACTAAGGTTAATTAGGCTAATTTCTTTATTCCTACACATATTAGTCCTAATTATTTGCTCACATGTGTGAGAAAATTTCCAAATATTGACTTTTCAAAGTAATCCTAATTTGGTGCCAACAAGGTTTCTTACAACCTTGATGATACTTTCTTACACTTTCTAAAAGTTTTTTATTTGACAAAAACTCTTACACTTCTTACAAGATCCTTCACATGTGTACTTTAAGTACACTTTTACCCATCACATCACAAGTTGCTCACAAATGTGTGAGAAAACTTGGCCTCTTGCATGGCTTATGTGTCCTTCATGTTGCACCTATGTGGATGTCACATGAGCTCCACCTCATCCAAGCCCTCTCCTTCCTCCCAACAATCTATAAATAGAGGTCATTTCCAAGAGCAAATCATCTCCATTTTATGCATTGTTATCATGCTAGTTTAGCTCTAGAATTCTTAGTTCATGTTTAGGTTTCATGATTTTTAGTTCATTTTTAAAATCTAGATATGACATCTTAGGTTCAATGTAATGAATCTAGTTTCTTAGCTTAGATCTTGCATATCATCTTAGCATTAGTGTTTGTATCTTTATCAATAGTGAAAGCTTGAGACAAGTTTCTTATACTTGTTCTTGAGTTATTAGCTCATCATTTTCATGCAGTTCAAGTGGGATTTTAATATTGTGTTGGGAGAGAACACCCACATACATCTCTAAGAGAAAATCAACAAGTCATTGGGTGGCCTTGTTCATCTCATTGGAGGTTATGGTGGAAGTATTTGTTTTAGAGTATGTTTTTAGACATGTTTGTGTGTATTATTGATTTATATCTCTAACGTTTGCGTGTCTGAACATCCTCCCAACAGGTAGATTTCTAGCATATACATTCTGGCATGCCAGATGGGATGCATCCACAAGTAGCACTAGTAGTCAAAGTAGAGCTTCAAAAGATGATGGATGCTGAAGTAATCCGACCTATTGACTATCCTGAATGGGTCTCCAATATTGTGCCAGTAGGCAAGCCTGCTAGGGGCATCCGCATTTGCATTGAATTCAGAGACCTAAACCTTGCATATCCTAAGGATGATTTTCCTCTCCCAAATATTGACATTATAGTGGATTTTACTATTGCACATGAGATGTTATCCCTCATGGATGGCTTCTCCTATTACAATCAGATCAGGATAGCGCCAGAAGATCAACATAAAACTACATATATGACACCTTGGGGTACCTTCTGTTATCAGGTGATGCCCTTTGGCCTTAAAAATGCTGGTGGCACATATCAGAGAGAAATGACAACCATGTTCCGCGATCTCCTGCATGTCATCATGGAAGACTATGTGGATGATCTTTTGGGTAAGTCAAAGACACAAGAGTCACACATTCCTATCCTCACTACCATTTTTGAGTGATTGGAAAAGTATAAGCTTTAGATAAATCCCAATAAATGTGTCTTTGGAGTATAATTTGGTAAGCTATTGGGATACATTGTGTCACGGTGCAGAATAGAAGTTGACCCAAAAAAAGTAAAAGCCATCCTAGAGATGCCACCACCAAAAACATTGAAACAATTACGCAGCTTACAGGGAAAACTGCAGTCTATCAAGAGATTCATGTCGCAGCTGGCAGATAAGGTGCCTCCATTTTCTCATCTCTTGCACAAGAATATAAAATTCTAATGGGATTTCTTATGTCAAAATGCATTTGAAAAGATAAAACTCTATCTGGCTAATCCACCTATGTTGGTGCCACCTGTTGTTGGCCGTCCTCTAATTTTTTATATATTTGCTATAGAGGTTGCATTGGGAGCCCTTTTGGCACAGTTAGATGATATCGGCAAACAGAGAAATCTATTATCTAAGAATGACTCTTGTTGGTTATGAATTAAATTATTCCCTCATTGAGAAAGCATGTTTGACTATTGTCTTCTACACATAGAAACTACAACATTATATGCTCAATCATAATATTCACCTTGTTGCCAAGATTGATCCACTCAAATATCTCTTGTCCCACACTGCTCTTACTGGTCATACTGAAAAATGGGTTATGATTCTTAGTGAATTTGACATTATTTATGTGGATCACAAAGCTATAAAAGGACAAGTTATTGTAGATCAATTAGCCAAAGCACTTGTTGATGGTGAAGATCCACTAATAATAGATTTTCCAGATGAATCGGTCCTCAATCTTGCCTCGAGTACCCCATAGAGACTTTATTTTGAAGGATCCTTTACTCAGAAAGGATTGGGGGTAGGAATCTTGTTTGTTACACCAAAATGGGATCTCATCCCTAAATCTTATAAATTACAATTTCCTTGTACAAACAATATTACAGAATATGAAGCTCTTGTACTTGGACTCCGTTAGACCATACAATGGAAGATTCTCAATTTTTTGGTATTAGGTGATTCACAATTTGTTATCAAACAAGTTATGGATGAATATCAAACAAAGGATGATAAGTTGCTTCCCTATCACCATACAGTCAAGGACCTCAAACAACACTTCACTGAATTGGTCTTTTGAAAAATCCCCTACATAAAAAACAAAGTAGCTGATGTAATAGCTACTATCTGGTCCCTAATCACCATGCCAGAACATAGTAAATGGTGTGAGTTTCTTATTGAGAATCTTACGGTCCCTTCTCATGACAAACCAAATTCTGAAGTAGTGTGTGAAATTGTTGATCCTAACTCCCCATGGTACCAAGAAGTATACTCGTACCTTCATGATGGACATACCCCACTCACCTTAACCCCCAATCAATGTAAAACCTTCATTCGTCACACTTCCCATTACACAATCCTCGGTGATACCCTTTTTTGAAAGCATTTTGATGGAACTCTTCTAAGGTGTCTGAATTCTGATGAAGCACAAACATCCTTGGAGAAGGTAAATCAAGGAATATGTGGGGCTCACTCTAGTGGACTCACTTTGGCCAAGAAGTTGTTACACACTGGATATTACTGGCCTACTATGGAACAGGATGCTTACAACTATGTGAATAAATGTGTGCCTTGTCAGCAGCATGACAATTTGATACACGCTCCATCCCAAAATTCCTTCAGACCACCATCACCCCTTGGCCTTTTTTCCACTGGGGTCTCAACCTCGTTGGCCAGATTTTCCCTAATTTTTCCAATGGCCATAAATACATCCTTGCCGCTATCGAGTACTTTACAAAGTGGGTCAAAGTTGTTCCTCTCACCTACACCACTGGAAAATAGACCTTGAAGTTTATTTTGAACTATCTTATCTGTTGCTATGGCATTCCTCAGGACATCATTACTGATAATGGAGGATCTTTCAAAAATGAGGATGTCACAGAACTATGTAGGAAATTCAGCATTAACCACCATACCTCTTCCAAGTACTTTCTGCAAGGCAATGGTCAAGTAAAGGCTACAAATAAAACTATCCTTAAAATCCTCAAGAAAATATTCTTTGAAGCTAGCCATGATTGGCTCCTTCACCTCAATCCCTCCCTTTGGGCCTACCACACCTCCATTCGATCCCCCACTAGAGCCACTCCCTTTTCCCTTGTTTACAAAACTGAGGCTATTCTACCCTTTGAAATTGAGCTCCTTTCCCTTACAATTTCTCTCAAGAATATGTTGTCCAAAGAAGAATATAGTTCTGCTCACTTGCAAGAGCTAGAAATACTTGATGAGAGACACCTCAATTCCCTAAACCATAGTTTGAGGTTGGTGATCTTTTCTTGCAAAACACTATGAAGAACCTCTAGAACTGTGACAAGAAAGGAAAGTTTGAACCTAATTGGTTGGGACCCTTCATCATCACAATAAAGTATGGGTCTGACACTTATCAAATTGCTTCACTAGAGGGAGCTCTGATCCCTGATCCTCTAAATATTGTACATCTCAAGTGCTTCTATGCTTGATCCTTCAGCAGTCTGTTGTACAACATAAAACTATCAAAACCCAAGAAAATCAGAAAAGCAAAAAATCCAAAAACATAAAAAAAGAAAATAAATGAAAAAATAAAAAAATAAAAAAAAAGCATAAAAAATATAAAATATTGAAAAAGTATCAAAAAAGAAGTAAAAGAGAAAGATAAAAAAAATCGTCCATTTGTGAAAACCACTTCCGTGGTGCAATGGATAAGTACCATGGTGAAAACCTGTCTCAATCACCATGTGTAGTCAAATCTGCCATATGTTTTCCCCACCTTTCATACAACATCCATCACCTTCCATAATAAATTAACTACCCATATCTGTGTAGGTAGTCCCCTGACCACTTTCCACTTTCGCAATAAAATCACATTCCCGCATGACTAAGCTTACCCCATCAACACTGAGCTTTATTATAGACACAATGACCACAAATGTTTTCAGCAAATCAATAGACAAATTTACTTTCCTAGTTTCGTTCTATTCAAAAGCAATTGCCAGTGAATTCCCATTTCAGTTAATCAATCTTTTGCCCATCAGGATACATCCTTCCGGTGTTGGATTTTCTATAAATTCTCCCATCAAATTTGTTCATGGAAAGAACTTCTGGACTGAATGACCGCTTGGTCAGGATGCCTTTTTATTGATTTTATCTTGTGTTTCAATGTGTCCTTCTCGTGATAGCCTCTATCTTTCATATCTTTCTTCATTATGGTGAGTACATGTTGGAATACATGTCATTTGTGGTATGATATGCTTGCCATATGTTTTTAGTGCATTTATGTTTGATGTTTAGTTATGATTATGTATGCCTCACTGGGGACAGGATTCATGCATCCCAAATCCCTAAAATGATCTAGGTGTATTGCATCTCCTCATGAGAAACATTTCATAGGTCTCATCATACCAGATCACTTGCATTCTTTCTCCTAGCAACCTATTTGTCTGAGAGTCTAGTCTATGCAAAGGAACCATGTCACTTATGTTTTCTAGCACATGGTGCATAACTCCTTTTGCAAAATTAATCTAGGGTGTGCTCTCCAACATTAACATGGTATAAATCCCACTGTCATCATGTAGTTAGGATTGCATTTTAGCTAGGTCATATGACACTTTGAATTTTTCTCTTGGCAAAGTTTCTATTTATTCCCCCTATGCAGCTACCTAAATCAGTCCATTAGACCTATTTGATACACACCAAAATAGTGTCCTCATATTTTCAATTTTTCATTACATTCATCTAGTTGTTGCATTCATTTCATTTTATTGGATTATTAGTTACATTCATTAGGTTAATTTACTATCCACTAAGTCCATTCATTAATCATTACTCATTATAGTTCCATTAATTAATTATCCATTACATTAATCATTATAGTTGCATTTTTAATCCATTAAGACCATTCATTTTAGTCCATTCATTAATTACACATTTATATATCATCACATTGCATCATTACACATAATATACATCCATCTATAAGCATTTCACATATATCATTAATTATCATATGCATCTCATCGCTACATCACAAATAGGTCACCATAATCATATAAATTCATCTCATCCTACATGCCAATCATAAAAATCATATACATATAGAGTCATAATACATCATATCCATCCTGCATAAATATCACATAAAATCATGTCACAACATAAAATAGATCACCATTTTAAAATTCCATGTATATATAGAGTCCATCATACATCAGTGTCTCATAATGTCATACAAAAATGTGTATCAAAAATAGTTTGAAAGAGTCATCATGGTGGCTATGATGGCCCTGTACCCCTACTTGGATAGGGTGGTAACCCCACTAATCCTTGGGAATCTTGACCTATACTCAGGGATGTAGACCTCTCTGAGTACGCTGGCTCCCACTCTTTGTCTAGCATGACTCTGTGATATAAGGTCATGTAGTACATGGCTTCCCATCTTCTCCTGCTGACATCCCTCTATGCTGAAAATGCATCTTCTAGCACTTGTCCCAAACCTGTAGCTATGCTTTCCTAGCGAGCTATATCTCACTTTGCCCTGTAGCCCTCTTCCTGTATATGCACAACATCTTGTTGTGGTGTCAAAGATGCTATTTTTGATGACATGGTTGCCATCTCCTCTCCTGCACCCTCCTCTTGTCCTGCCATCCCAAACTCTCCACCATCCACCTAGGCCTGTAGAAGGTCTAATTCCCTCTATGCACCATCATTGCAAGCTATCTCTGATACTAAAGCCCCTTGTACTTAGGTTAGCTCTATTTGTAAGCTGCTTGTTATGGTGTGAGAGGTGGCCAATAGTCCCTATAATCTCAGGATCTCTTCCTGTGAACTACTCTTAGTTTCCTAAGAGGTGGCCAATAGTCCCTGTAATCTCAGGATCTCTACCTATGAACTACTCTGTGTCGCCTAAGATATAGCCAATAATCCATGTACCCTCTAAAGACTATCCTGCTCTATCACTACAGTATCATGAACAACCTGGGCTACATAACCTACCAGTGGCCCCTATCCTTGTCCCTATCCTAATGGCCCTTGTGGCTCTTATGGCCTCTTTCCCTGTACCTATACCTGTACCTATCCCTATATGTCTGGGACAACTGGTGGCTTCCTCCCTATAGGTATCTCTACCTGTCCCCGTCGCTTCTGGGCTGCTACTCTTGGCTGGAGTCTCCTACCACTAGCACCTCCTCCATCCCCTCCCTCCTCATCATCATCATCACCATCTTGTCCTCCTTAATCCTCTCCCTTCCCTCGCTACTCATCTTCCTACACTACCCCAGGAATCGTCAGTTTGATGGGCCTATGAGTCACCCACCACTGGGCATATGCTGGCACTACCCCCGCATCATGTAGAGACTCCCATGATCTGATCCATGCTACTCCCATCATGGCCATCAATGATCCCTAAGCTTCCTGTAGATCAACCCGAATCCCCCAAATGCTGCCTACCTCCTGAGTCACCAAAGGATGAGGTAATCCATCTGGCATGACCTCCTACACCTGTCCCATCTATCTCCATACCCTCGATGACATGTACCTAGCTATCATATAGGATGTGCATCCTATCAACCAATAGTCAGTCTATACAAATCTCAGATAATATGAATCATAATGATCGTTCTCTGTGTATGCATCTCCATCCTACTATGGGACCTCATGGTGCCATGTCTCGCACCCTACGTAGGGTGCCCACTGGATGTCCCCCATCTCATCTAATCTCCTCTACCAATACCTAATCAAGTTTTTAGGCTTATAGCTAATAGGTGGCCGATACCTACACCCAAATGGCTCATAAGCCTACCTAGTCTCATGTGTGCGAATATGCAATATGATAGCTATATGCTCCCAAGCCCATACCAGTAAAAAATTACACCCTAGTCCTAATGCCCTATCCTAATGGTAGGCACACATGTGTAGATCATAATATAATTGACTGAGGATAGTGTAAGCCTAGCAGTACTACTATCCATCCTCCACCATACTTCTCAACACCCGTGCCCAGCCGATAGGGAATCCCTTCCCTACATGATCTGGCATCATCCGTCCTCCTACCAAACCTACCAAACAAAGTGCCACCTATTGCAACCATGGCTTTGCCGCCATAGCCTCTGTCCATGACATCCACTACCGTGTCATCAAAATATTTTCATACACCCTCCCAAAGGTCATCTCCATGTATGACTCTGACCCCTCAAAAAAGTACTCGGGTATTAGCTCCCGAATCGGCACTCTGTAAATACTCCACACATCATGTAGAGTAATAGTAGCTTTGCCTATGGGGAAGTGAAAGCTCAAGGTGGTACTACGACACCTCTCAATCAATACTGACATAAGCACATTATGCACTCTCAAATGGGGCTAGAGGTGAACATGCTCTAACCCACACAAAGTAACTAGACCCCAGTCCTTGGTCGTTAGCTCCTATGCTAGCTCCATCATTGCTAGATAGCACTCCCTCGCCAAGAACAAAATTATATTCTCCTGCATCCACCAAATACCCATGTCAACAATCAGAAAGCTTTCTTGATCTGGGGCATCAAAAAAATGCCCCTAGATCCCTTTCCCTCTACTTCCCCCCCATTTTCTTCTATTTCTAGGTTAATTGGCAGAGACGCATGTTTACCCTCGCAGATGGAGGTTCTTCATAGCCATTGATTTGTGGAGATGGCAGTTTAGGCCACCGCCTCTTTTTCGCACAGATGACGAACCTGCTTTTCCATCTCTACTCCCATTTTTGCCTCCCCCTACCCTAGCAGACGATGATCATGCAATCTTCATTTGTGTAGACGATGATCGCTAATCAGCTGTCTACAAAGATGATGAACTGTCGATCATTGTCTGTGCAGATGGTGGTCAGGCCACTGCCATCTCTATTGCTAGCCAGTTTTGCACACTTTTCAAGTGCCATAAATGCAAATTTTAAACTTAAAAATGAAAAGGATGGAGAGGTCTTCGACTACTCACCGATGATCGTGCGTCTGCAGGCTGCTGATGTGTCCTGACTTTCTCCCCAAGTTGTGCATGCTCTTGAATCACTGCCATCTCTTCTCTCTTCTTCCATCATTTTGCTCTTCGTGAATGTAAATGACTTCTCTTTATGCCCCAGTGGACTATTTATAGGCCTTGCAACCCATTTCTTCTGTTCTTCTCCCCGTTTCTCATCCTGGTCCCCATTTTTCCTCCATTTTTTTTGGACACGCCATGCAATTGGTTTTCATTCCCTCTCTTCGTGCCTTTTTTTGTGAAACTTTTATTAAAAAATTATATTTTTCCTATTATTTTTTTGAGGAGGCACACTTCGCTACCTTTGCCGCCTTAGTTTTTCCTAACCTTTCTGGGGCATCTTATTTTCTTTTCTTTGATGTGATGCCACTTTCGACGCCACATCAAAGAGGGGAAAAATGTAGACGTCTAAAATTGTCCTTATATTAATCTAATTAATATTCCCATAACATTATAGTTGATTTTAATTGATTATATTCTTCTATTTATTTAATTAAATATGATTCACCTTAATGATATTTAAATCTTAATTTAAATATTATTGCCCCTTTTAATGTATTAAATCTTATTTATATATATTTCCCTCATTTATCCCTTTTAAATAAATTTATAATTTATGTATTCCTCCACATTACTTAATACACCTAAACCATAATTAATCTAAATTTAAGTTGGATTAAGTTAATTTGAATTTAGATCCTACCCTACCTCTCATCACTCTCACCAAATAGACCTACTCACTAATTAACTAAGGTTAATTAGGCTAATTTCTTTATTCCTACACATATTAGTCTTAATTATTTGCTCACACGTGTGTGAGCAAATTTTCAAATATTGACTTTTCAAAATAATCCTAATTTGGTGCCAACAAGGTTTCTTACAACCTTGATGACACTATCTTACACTTTCTAAAAGTTTTTTATTGGACAAAAACTGTTACACCTCTTACAAGATCCTTCATATGTGTACTTTAAGTACATGTTTACCCATCACATCACAAGTTTCTAACACATGTGTGAGCAAACTTGGCCTCTTGCATGGTTTATGTGTCCCTCATGTGGCACCTATGTGGATGCCACATGAGCTCCACCTCATCCAAGCCTTCTCCTTCCTCCAAAAAATCTATAAATATAGGTCACTACCAAGAGAAAATCATCTCCATTTTATGCATTGTTATCATACTAGTTTAGCTCTAGAATTCTTAGTTCATGTTTATGTTTCATGATTTTTAGTTCATTTTGAAAATCTAGATATTACAACCTAGGTTTAATGGAATGAATCTAGTTTCTTAGCTTAGATCTTGCATATCATCTTAGCATTATTGTTTATATCTTCATCAATAGTGAAAGCTTGAGACAAGTTCATTATACTTTTTCTTGAGTTATTAGCTCATCCTTTTCATGCATTTCAAGTGTGATTTTAATATTGTGTTGGGAGGGCACACCCACATACATCTCTAAGAGAAAATCAACAAGGCATTGGGTTCCCTTGTTTAGCTCATTAGAGGTTATGGTGTAAGTATTTGTTTGAGTATGTTTTTAGACATGTTAGTGTGTTTTATTGATTTATATCTCTAACATTTGCATATCTGAGCATGCTCCCAACAGGTAGATTTCTAGCATATACAAGCATAACCTTTAAACTATTAATAGTTGGTCTTGTAGGATGATAGTAGAAAACTTTGAAAACACTAGACTACTCACATTGTGTCCTCATTAAGTGATTTCTTAGGCATCTTAATAAGGTTCACTTGTAGTGATTTTTTAAGTGATAGAGGACTATGCTCTTGTTTTTAAAAGGAAATACGAAACCTAGAATCATTTGATATCTCACTTAGAAAGGAACCTAAAGAAGGAACAAATTTCTTGATGTGCTTGGGAGAAAAAAAACATGGATAGGAGAGTATGCTCTTTTCCCTAGTGGAAAATCAGAAATCTAGAGTCCTTAGTTTCAAATCCATTTCATTTATTGCACTCCCTTTAGTGAGCCTACCGATTGAGTAAAATATCTCGAGGGAACAAGTAAAGAGGGAATAAGGAAAAGACTGCATCTTCCAACCAACTATAATCAAATACTTCTTTGAGATTAATGTCTCAGAAGATGGCTGCATTTATTCATATGGATATAGGCCTCAATCATGATTGTGTGACTATGAAGGGTGTATTCAAACAAATGCACTGAATAGACAACTTAGTATAGAAACTACCTAGATCACCCCTGAAAGTGTGATAATCCAAGTGCAAGGAGGATAGTAACATCCCCAAGGCACTCGCCATATCATGCCTTCCTAGGCATTTGGAGTCAGCTAATACAACATTGTTAATTCATTGCATTGTTAGCAGTGGTCATATTCTCATTATCTCTTAAAGTGTGCCTAAGTTTGTGAGAAAAGGTTTCCATGCTATGCCAATTATTTAGGGTAGGAACCACTTGACTCTCTTCATTGTGATAGGCCACATGAAAAATCAAGTGATTTAACTAGAACATGCATACCTTGAAGATACATTCTTGATATCAGCCTCACTTTCACTACTGTTTGGATCCTGCAAGGTTGCTTTGTCCCTTGCAGTAATGTTTTCAGATATATGGTTGTTTTTCCTTGTGTTTTGAATGCTTTAAAATTAGCTCTTTCCATTCAATAGATTAACCTAGAATCAGATTAGACCAGTATAATTAATCAAATTAATTTAAAAAGTCAAAAATCTCTCTAAATTCAAACTTTCATCTTTGACCCGGGACTTTCATCTCTGTAGATTATCGTCTGCGTCTAAGAATTGTCGTCTTCGCTTAAAAATAGAGAAAAATAAAACCTTGTCTAAACATCATAACTTCGGTTTTATAAAGGACCTCAGAATCATTTGTTACAAAAAGTACATGCACCCAATTAAAAACAACATTCTCTCTGTAGGACATGCCCGATTTAGGAAAGCATAAAAAAAAGTAAAACTCTTGGTTCCCCTTGTCTATATAGAGAAGAAAATAGTTGATAGGAAATCCAAATAGAACAAACATATAATAAAATTTATTCAACAAGAAATCAAGGACATTGATAAATTTGATGCTGTCATCTTCACCAAAAAAATTTCCCATATCATGGCCAAAAATCATGTCAATCATGCCTTTATTCATTTTCAGAAATATGACTAAACGAGCCTCATTTTTGACCTTTCAACCTCAGAGTAAATAAAAATCAATCATTCACCTCCTCATTTTTCCACTAAGATCATCATTTCCTCCACTTTGATTCTTGGATAAAAATCCATCATCTTTGGACTATAGTCAAAACTATCAAGTCTAATCCAATATTTTATTCCTTCATCTTTCCTAGGATGGATATTTTAATCAAAAGTGTTACATAGACCTTCACTTGTAGCAAAAACATTTAATTGAATTATTTCTTGCAAAAGGTTATCCATTCTCAAGTAATTAATTCACTTAGTCTTATCCTATTTTTCTTGGGATCGTAAGTCTATCTCCAAGTAGAAAAATATATTATCCAAATTGATCCTTCATGTTTGCATCATCATAAGGTCTTGTCTCACCTAGGTTTGATCTCAAAACCATTTAGATCCATTTCAATTCAAAATAATCAATCTTAATCATATCAAAGCCAATTAAATCAACTCAATCCAATCTAATAAAACCAAATCCAATCAAATCAGATCAAATAAAGTCCAAGTCTTTTCTCCTATGTTCATCTTTCATCACCATCAAATCTTCCAAATACCTCATTTCCAAGACTTCATCTTTGATCTTTTGGAGGTCACCATTTTAGGATTTTTACTTGATCCCAACCTAAAAACATGAGGCACACAAAAAAAATACCAACCATGATGATTAGAATCCTTTTTATCACCCATTCTTTCAAGGTAATGTAGAACATGTTGAAGACATCATCAATGCCCCTGAAGAAAATGAATTGGTGGATCAAGATGAAATACCTACTCAGGTGATTGATTTTCTTAGTGATCCATACAATCTAGAGATGGTTGAGAAGGACTTTAAGAAAAAGAGTGGGTAAATTTTCATAAATCTTATAAAAAATGCTATCACCATACATACTAGTTTTGATTAATCCCTCCTTGTTATTAATATCATTAAGGCTACAACTACTAAAAAAAGGACCATGAACTCAGCCTCTAACAAAAAATCATCACAAGCCTGAGGCAAGGATACTTCTATTGGGCCTTTTACATAACTACCCACATCAAATTTACATCCACTATTTTAGTTGACACATGATTAAATTCAACAAATCCTTAGTGTTTTTCCCAACATGACTTCACATAAAAACACACATGCTATGACAAACACATCCAATAAAAGAGGTGCTAGTGCTTTTAATATAGGGAAAACATCTACCCCTTTGGTGTCATCATCAAAATTCACATTTCCTCCATCTGACATAAAGATATCTACTCAACAAACATCTCATGTCTATCATTATACATATCCTCCTACAATTTGCATAACATTGATATGTTTTTCAACCTCACAATTAGGAAGTGGACAATCTTTTGGACTACAGATCACTCATAATAACATTCCTAATTTAGCTCAATAAGTAAATGAGCTTAAAAACCTTGCACACAACATGAAAAAAAGAGGGAACACATAATTCTCCTTTGATGAGATATTCCCTTACCCATTTGACAAGTCAATAACCATGCAACCACTCCCTCCAAACTTTGAGATCCCTAAATTTGAGAAATACAAGGGGGAGACATGTATGGTCCAACATCTCTAAGAATTTTATATTTCAATCCAAGAGTTTTCCTACAACAATAATTACCTAAAGAGACTCTTTTCTAGGAGTCTTGGTTGTCCTTCTCTAAAATGGTTCATGGTCATCCATCATGGATCCATATATACCTTCTATGACGTTGCAGAGAAATTTATTGCACATATTCCTACACCATTGAACATAAAGTATCATTTAGTGATTTGTACAACATGAGGCAAAATAATGGAAATTTTTTTTCCAAATTTCTACAAATATGGAAACACGTTGAAAATCAAATGCCTTGGAAAACACCCGATCATCACCTGATTGATATATTTACTAGAAACTTGGTATGTGAAATGTAATTCCAAGTGAATATGGCTTCTCGTGATACTTTTGAGTCTTTTGTTAACAAAGGGAAGAACATTGAGGATGGAATTTTTCAAAAGGTGCCATTAAAAATTATAACCCTTCTTCTAACAAAGACAAACCTAAATTCTAGAGAAAAAACAAAGGGGTCATTAATGATGAAGTGATAGATACTAAACATGTCCAAAACATACAAGAATATAATCAGGGAAATCACAACCATCGAAACCACAAAAAAAATAAAAAAGAGAAATTAATTGCAAAAACTACAATCTCAACAACAACTTAGAAGAGGTTTGAATTGAGAGTGGGCAGGAGTGGGTGCATCTCTGGTGCTAGTGTTTCTCCTCATGTTGGCAGAGCAAAGGATTCCTCTATTGCAAATGAAGACAAAGATGATGATGATGGGGATCATGTTCCTCATGGGTGATAGAGGAAGAATCTCATTACTTTCCCTACTTCCCTCCTTCTTTTGGATGTAGCAATGTGGGCTCTATGCTATGGTTCTTGTGGATGCTTTGAGGCTAGAGGAAGATGAGTTTTTTTTTCTTTGGAGACAATCTTGGTTGGTGGGTTCTTTAGGTTCTTGCATATATTGTGTAATCTCCTTTGGTCACATTTTGTAGGGGTTATGATCATGGTGGAGGATGTCCTTGATGGGTTTTACTGTGTTTCTATGACATGATGGACATGGTCTTTCTCGGTTGTGTCTAGGAGTGACATATTCTTCATTCCCAGTACAATTTCTCTGGATCATGGTGGACTTGTGGATCTTGGGTTTGGCTCAACTCCACTTTCCTATCTTTTGTTGGAGGTGTTTTTATTATGGTTTGGGATTGATGGGGCTTTGATGGTTTGAGGATTCCTTTTTCCCATCTTGAGGCTTTGTTTTGTGGTATGTGCATTTTTTTCTTGGGCCATTAGTTCCAATCTTGGGATTGGTTTGGCCCTAATCTCTCTTCAGCCCTATTATTATTTAATATTATTTTTTGTGACCTATGTGGAGAGATTTTTTTGGCTAGGGATTTGTGGTTTGAGCATGCACTGTTGGGGTCTCTCAAGAGGTTATTTTTGTATTGTTCTTGTGTTTTCATTGTTCACCTTGTGGAGTAGAGTTTGTTTGTGGGGAGTTACTCTATGTATCTTGAAGCCTAGGTATTTTTCATGATATTTTGTATGTCTTCTATTGTTTTTTATTCTTCCCTTCCCCCTTGGACTCCTATGGAGGTGGATCCCTCTCTTGTGGAGGTGGAGAGGTTTCTAGTTTCTTTGGTTCAGGTTTTTCCCTTTCTTCTTCTGTCCTTCAGATGCAGAGGATAGTAGTATTCATAATGACATGTACCTAATTGAATGTTTGAAGATGTTAAGTTGATCACCAAAATGTAGAAAGATAATACAAGACATTAAATCAGTTAATGGATTGTATTGTCATTGATGTCAACTTGATATAATCTAATTGGTTATAATCAATGTGTCAAAGAATTCAGAGAATCAGAGAGATAAATATTATGCTTTCAGTAATGTATAAAAGACAAGCACTGACTATGTGACTTCAAACACCGACGGCTAGTGGAACCTGATAGACAAAGATCACCATAATTGCATGATGACAGACCTTGCATCATCACTCTCTGATGATGATTTTGAAGATGTCAGAACCTACACCTCTGCAAAGAAAATGTGAGATAAGTTGAAGCTGGTATATGGAGGAGATGCCAATGTACTAAGAGCAAAGGAAGAAATCCTAAGAGGGAGGTTTGATGACCTAAGGATGAAAGAAGGAGAAAATATCACTCAGTATAGCTGCAGAATCAAAGAGGTAGTCAATTGTATCTGAGGAGTTGGAGGTGTACTTGAAGAGGAGACATTGGCAAGTAAAATCTTAAGAACCTAACTGCATGTATATGCTATTAGAGTTTCTTCTATTCAAGAAATCACAACAGTTGCAAACAATACAATTACTCTAGATAGTCTGATTGGTAGACTGATTTCATTTGAGATGAATAACTTTGATAATAGTGTCTTACCATCTATAGAATTTGCATTCAAATCTTCTTTAAAGATAAGTAAATCAAATCATAGACATGCTATTAGAAATGATAGTGACAGTGATAATGAGGATCAAGAACTTGATGAGATTGAAGCACTAATGGAAAGAAGATTGCAGAGAGCCAAAGGTAGATACAAAGGTAAATTACCACTTGTATGTTTTAATTGTAAAGAGGTTGGACACTTTGCTACAAGATGTCCAAATAGAAGAAATGATGATAGAGGAAATGACAGATCATATGAGAAGTTTGATAGAGGTGATAAAAAAGATTACCAAAGAAACCATCAATATGACAAAAGAGATACCCGAGACTACAAGGACAAAGGCAATAAATATTGTTACCTAGTTGAGAACAGAGATGATGACATTGACACCGAATCTGAAGAAGACATAGAGATGGTATTTGTAGCCATGAAGGATGACTCAGATGATGAAGAAGAAAGGTATGTAGAAATAAAACTCATATCTAAAGTTAGTAAGAATGATGTCTAGATGATAGATAGTGGCTACACTTACCATATGACCAATGATAAACAAAAGTTTGAGACTTTTGAATACTATAATGGTGGTTCAGTGAGAATGGAAAATGATACACCTTGTCTAGTTGAAGGTAAAGGAACTATAATGTTGAATAACCTGATCAAATGTGAAAATGCTTATTGGGTAAAAGGACTAAATTATAATATGTTAAGTGTTTCACAACTAAATAATAGAGGTCACTGAGTGGCATTTCAAAATAAGAAAGAAAAGATCTTCAATGAATTAGGAAGGTTGATTGGAACTGGTGAGCAGACAAAAGGTAACCTTTTCTATCTTGATAACACTAACACCGCTAGTTTAATGACTAGGAATGAAGACATATAGTTGTGGCACACAAGATTGTGTCATGTGCACTTTGACAACATGATAAAGATAAGAAAAAAAATGAATATAAGAGGCTTAGCGAGCATGACTAAGCCCTTGCATATCATGTACAAAAATTGTCAAAAAGGTAAGAAGACAAAGTCTAGTTTCAAGAATAAAACCCATAGATCTAATGCAATTCTAGAATTAGTCCATACAGATCTATGTGGACCCATGAGGATAAAGAGATACTATGGAGATAGATATTTTATTCTCTTTGTTGATGATTATTCTAGAATGAATACAGTCATGTTCTTAAAATATAAATCATAAGCATTTAAGATGTTTAAATGGTACAAAGATATGGTAGAAAAAAAAAAGTGAAAAGAAATTGAAATGCTTAAGGTCAGATAAAGGAGGGGAATTTACTTTAGATGAATTAATTCACTAACTATTTCAATGAGCATGGAATTAAAAGATAATTTTTTGCACCGAGAACACCACAACAAAATGGAATTACTGAAAGAAGAAATAGATCAATTGTTGACTATGCAAGAACATTGATGATTGAGAAAAGCATCACTCCAAATTTTTGGAGGGAAGCTGTTAGTACTATTTTCTACTCATTAAAGAGAGTACAATTGAAGAAGGACACAAAGAAGACACCCTATGAGCTTTGGTATGTTCATACACCCAATGTAAGTTACTTCAGAATATTTGGTAGTCAATGTTATATTTTGAAAGATGATAGAAATGGAAAACTTGTCTCCAAAAGTGATGAAGGTATCTTTCAAGGGTACTCAACCAAAAGCAAGGATTACAAATGTCTTAAAAATTCATCTAACAAGATCATCGAAAGTGCAAATGTGAAAATAGATGAATTTGCAGAAAAGAATGATAAGGAAAAAATACAAGAACTAGAGGACTACAATAGATTTATTTATACAGAACCTAAAAATCTACCTAAGCAATAGTGTATTGCTCCCGAACAATAGAACATTACACCCGAGTATCAGGCTGCAATTACCAAAAATCAAGAAAATCCTCAAGATGATGTTCTGAATAATGAAGATCAGAACGAAGGTCAAGAAGATGATCAGAATGATAAACACAAAGTTGAACCAAAAATTGCCAAGTATGTTAGAAGACATCATCCACATAATCAAATCAAAGTAGAAAAGAAGGCTGGAACAAGAACAAAAAGTAAGTCACTAAACACTAGATGTTTTCTTTGTGATTTTGAGCCTAAATCTGTTAACACTGCACTTGAGAATGAAGAATGGGTTAGTGTTATGAATGAAGAAATAGAAAAAATTGAGAAGAGCAGTATATGGACACTAGTACTGAGACCAGATGGAACGAATGTCATTAGTACCAAATGGATATTCAGAAACAAGATGAATGAGAATGGAGAAGTCACAACAAACAAAGAAAGGTTAGTATGCAAGGGATATGCACAAGAAGAAGGTATTGATTATGGAGAAACCTTTACACCCGTTACTAGACTAGAAGGAGTTATTACTTGTTTATTTTGCATTCAAAGGATTCAAGATATACTAGATGGATGTCAAATCTACATTCCTAAATGGAATACTAGAAGAAAAGGTATAAATTGAACAACCATAAGGGTTTTTTGATCCAGACAAGAGAAACATGGTATATAAACTACATAAAGCCTTGTATGGATTGAAAAAAGAACCTAGAGCCTGGTATGAAAGACTTCACTCCTATCTCATTAGCATAAAATTTGTTAGAACAAGTGAAAATAACAATCTATACTTAAAAGAAGATACCGATGGTAATATTCTGATTGCTGAAATTTTTGTTGATGATATCATTTTTGGGGGAAATGAATTGTTATGCAAATCCTTTGCTAATGAAATGATAAAGTAATTTGAAATGTCTATGTTTGGGGAGATCAAATTCTTTCTTGGTCTACAGATTCTTCAACAAGATGTAGGCAAATATATTAGTCAGTCCAAATACATCAAGGAAGTGTTGAAGATATTCAAGACGGAAGATTCCAAACCAGTTGGAACACCTATGGCTAGTGGATGTAAGCTGACAAAATAAGACAAATCAAATGAGGTAAATCAAACATTGTATAGATCAATGATTGGAAAACTAATGTATTTTGTTCACACTAGACCAGATATAGCACATGTAGTTGGAATAGTTTCAAGATTCTCGGCTAATCCCAAAGAATCACATATGACTGCTATCAAGAGAATTTTGAGATATCTAAAGAACACCGAGGACTATGGATTATGGTATAAAAGAGAAGGAAAATTTGAGCTACAAGTATATACATATGTTGATTGGGCTGGAAACATTGATGACCGAAAGAGCACAACTGGAGGAGCATTCTTCATGGGTAACAAACTTGTCACGTAGATTAGCAAGAAGCAAGGATGCATCTCTCAGTCTACTGCAAATTGCTCCAATATTGCATGGATCAAACAATTGCTGGAAGGTAAGAATATGAAGATTCTTGAACTAGTAATCATCTATTGTGATAACACCAGTGCAATTAACATTTCTAAGAATCTATTCATGCATGCTAATACTAAGAATATTGCTATCAAGTATTACTATCTGAGAGAACAAGTGCAAGCAAAGGAGGTGATATTGGAATATGTTCAATAAAAGGAACAATTAGATGATATATTCACCAAGCCATTACCGAAGGATACATTTGAGTACCTGAGATAGAGACTACGGGTACAACCCTTGTTTAACAATCAGTAAGATGACTAGGAGGTTGCATCAACCTATACCAAATCTGAAAATCATTCATGTTGATGCAAACACCGATATGAACAACAATAGATACATTTGTACATAGCAAGGTACAAGTATGCACTGAAGACCAGACACATTATATTTTTGATGGATAGGGAAATTCAAGGAATATATTATATAAAGGGATGATACATGATATAGATGATTTTTGTTTGGCATTGTTGTCAAAGGGAGAGATTATCTCATTATCATAAGGGAGATATTATCTCATTGAAAAAGAGATTACCAAGAAGAGGAACAATCAAAGTAGAACACATATCAGAAAAAAGACATAAGATGCTATATCTATCCAGTGAAGGTATTAAAGATTGAAGACAATCATTCTACAAGAAACAAATATAAGTTATTTGAGCTTACCAAAAGCAAGACATTTGTAATAGTTACATTAGGAAAGATTGATGAAACTGTTATCTTTCATATTGTATTAGTGATAGTATAGTATGATAATGTAGTATATTTCCATCAATGCCAAAGGGAGAGATTGATGACATGTAACTGATTGAATGTTTGAAGATATTAAGTTGATCACCAAAATGCAGAAAGATGATGAAAGAAATTAAATCGGTTAATTGATTGTATTGTCATTGATGTCAACTTGATATAATCTAATCGGTTATAATCAAAGTGTCAAATAATTTAGAGAATCAGAGAGATAAAGATTATGCTTTCAGTAATGTATAAAAGACAAGAACTCACTATGTGACTTCAAACACCGACGGTTAGTGGAACGCGATGGACAGAAATCACCAAAAATCAAGTCACAGCGATGCCTAAGAAAGAACACCGATGAGCATAACCAACAAGCAGAATCAAAAGCATAACTGACGGCCAAAATTATAGTGTAAACTGACGGAGAATCCTGAGGAGAACTGGAGTGTTGACCGAAGCTATGAAAGAGTTAAAACACCAAAATTAACTTGAAATCAACAAGATAAAACCAAGAAGTAAAGGATTTAAATTTGTTTTCTCCAATTGGCAAGAAGATCTCTATGAGATAAAAAAGGATTTTTTCTTTAAATCTAATTGGCTAAGATTACGGATCACGCTAAGATCAAGAAAATCAAGAACCTAACAATGGTCATATCATGTCTATAAAAGAGACAATTTAATTCATTATGAAGGAGGGTGAATTAATGAAAAGAGGATGCTAAAGAGAAATTGATGAAGAGAAAATTTATACAGTCCTAATCAATCAAGGTGAGGAAAGAGCTAACATTTTCTGTGGACACCGAGCTATAGAGCACATCATCACCAAGAAGAAGTAAAGTTGAGTAAAGGTATTAAAAGGACATATTGATCAGATTAGTTTTATGAGATTACAATAGATCTAAAAATCTACAAGTATAAGTTGTATATGTGAATAGATCATACTGTTTTAGTTTAACCATTGATTTAGAAAGTCTCTTAATTGAGCGGGATTTAAAGATCCTTTTTATATTGAGATACATCCCAAGGAGTATCAAAAAGTTTGATCATGAAGATAGCATGAGATTCCAGAAACCCTTTGATAGGCCAAGTGAGTGTTTGATCAAGGAAGGTAGCATAGAGATGCCCGATATCAAGTGTCAGACTAAACTTTTGAATCCTCTAACAAGGTCAAACCTAATAGTGTGTTTGTAAACTTTAACAGGGTTGGCTCTTCACTGAGCTCGCTTCAAAAGAGTAAAAATTTTGGGTTACCGGTCCCAAGTGGTTTTTCCCTTAACAGGGTTTCCACATTAAAAATATACGGGTCAATGTGTTTATGAGTCATTACTTTACTATTTTTCATTACACATAGCTTAACTGGATTGATCGGTAAACTCTAGATAATTTACTATCTTTTGGTAAATTAATAGTCTGATATTCGCTAAACATACAATATAAGGTTTAAGAAAGAATTATGGGTAGTATTAATTTGATAATTGTATTTGAAGGCATTCATCTTATAGGATTGAAGATAACTAGAGGCTTAATATTGTGGTACTGAGTTTTTGGGTTGATTATTGGAACATTTTTGAGGCTACTGATTCAGCCCCCCTCTAAGTTATTAATAACACTTCAACAATATTTTTCTTCCACTAGACTCCATATATTAAGTTTGCACTCAATCAACTCACCCATTCATTCACAATTGGTTTGATACTGACTCTCCCCAAACCATTAATGATTAACTTCTTTCAATAACCTACCAACTAGGAGAAATCTCTATCTAGATCCAACACTTATATTCTCACAAAGAGGAACTCCCTACTCATTCCCCTCACAAAAATAATGTATTTACCAAACCAATCTATTATTAATCCCTACAAAACATGTAATCCATTCAAAAAACTTCCCGAACACATTCTAAAGGAAATTCCTCACAAACCGCCCTGTCACTGCCTCTTGCATAGACCTATACATAGCCACCAATAACTTTTGAATATTTTTTTTCAAAATAACTCCATTGATGATGTGAAATATTAGGTTCTCTCTAAAATATCCCAATTTCAGAAAGATCCAATGGTTAACTTGGGAGAGATGGCTCTCACACTGAACTGCATTTTTCTGGAATAATCATCTTCAACTTTCATCATAATCAGTCACCTTCCACTACTTCAAGCATGTGCCAAAATATTGCATGGTATCTTGAAACTTCATGGATAGTTATAATGCATCCCCTCATCATCACTTCCCAAGATGATAAGTTTGATCCATTTGAAAACTAAGGGAAATCACATTTTAGTGCCCACGGGTTACCCTAAGTGAGAGTTTGGGAAGTCTTCCATAAAATACATATATCTTTTAAAATACTCAAGAAAATGAAACCATTCAAAAATAAATTTAAATTTTATTCATGAAAATATAATCCCCAATAAGTAAACTCTTAATTAAAAATCTTTTGGATGGAGGAAAACACTTTACACAGTGACTGTTATAGAGAAAAGCTAGAAAAAATACAGTGAAAACAACATTTCATTAATTCAAAAATTGCAATCCTTTATCTCTTTGAACACACCTTCCTTCCTCATGATACCACCCCAAAAATAAGCCTCTTTTTATGCTTATAATACCAGCTAAATTTTTATAACCTCCTTCCAAACCGATTATAATCAGTTGGAACCGACTTGTTTACCAATCTTTATGTTGTGAACATTGACAACTTTGTTGTCAATGAGGTATATTTATTATTTCATTAAATCCAAATGGACTATTATTGACTTATAAAACCAAAATTTAACCAAACTCTTACCTCTACCCCATTACCCCTTACATTATCCCTTTAGGCCTTTATTAGCCAACTTTGGAAATTTTACATTTTATGACTCCATTACATTTCATAGGCACTAATGGCCCAAATTACAATGCTTTAGACCTTTTAGGTAATTTTAGTCTTCATATTCCTTAGAATCCTCTAGGATCCATGAGTGACCCTAGTGTTCCTTGTTGGTCTTGGTGCTTTTCACCAGCGAAAACTTTAGTTGCGATTATTTGCCATTTGGCAAATTTTGCATGTCGGTGACCCCGGAATTGGCAAATATTTTTCACATATGGGATTGACCCTATCACCCAAAATTTATTAATATTGGGTCCAAAGCCCAGGCCCATCGCCCATCAGTTTATTTAATTTTTCCATTTCTTACACATTATCGCCAATGGAATATAAGTTTTGGTCCCCATAAATTTACAAGATTCGCCTATAATTTCTAAATGACCGCAAATCGATGACCTATATTCACCTGGAATTTTATGGATGCGTGTCTCTAACTGGCGTGATTTAGACAACTTTATTAATCATGGGAAGGTATTGGACGAACCATAATCACTTCGGAAATAACAAAAGACATGTTATAATTACGCAGGCTTGCCCAAATATTTGTATACCTAATACCTCCCACAAAATTTTTTGAATAAGGATTAGTATAAAAACATTCTGATATATCTATGATATCTCTATATTTGATCATAGTGAAGTTTTAAAAGTTTCAAACTATTCAGTGGAACTGTATAGTCAATACTGCATTGGCAAGTCGCGATTGCATTGCTGCATTTTAATTTGAGGCAAAGGTAAGTGATACTTATTTTATGACTGTGATTTGAGTTCATTTACATTATTTCAGAATAGGTTTGTAGAAATGGGGTTTCTTTTCCCTTTCGGCCCAAAATACACCGCACACCATTGATCTGTGCTCATCCAATGGTCTCTTGCATTGTCGCACTATCGCGGGTGCCATTAAATTTTGGCTTTTCATTTGATGTGACTAGGACATGTGTGAGTGTCACTTAATAATTTTAAATTGCAACTTCATCTTATTATTTATTACATTTAATAAATGTTATTAAATGTTTTTTTTTACAGTGTAGTCGGATTTAGATTTTAATTCAATTATTTCTATCTTATAAACACACATTGATATGACACATTGGCAAATTAAAAATAGAAACTTTCTCTGGACTGATAAAGAAACTTAAGCATTTTAAAAATTTAGAATCTTAGTCTTCAGTTTTAAAAAATGAAAGTACTAATCCATCGCTTAAGCATATACTTAAATGTCTAATACATAGGTAAAGAAACTAATTAAAATATTGTAATCGTAGAGAAGTCTAAGAATCATTTTTTGTACCCATAAAAAGAAATTTGAAATGAACTTGGAATTTTTTTTAAATTTTTTTGATCGTATAGTAAAAACAGAAACCTACTAGGCAACTTCTTATCGGTATAAAAAAAAGTGAAACTTTGCATGTCCATTGTCAAAAAACTAGGGTAACGGGAATGGGTAAACTAGGGAATCAAGGATCTTCATCTTCCCTTTTGTCTGAGTAGAATTTTCCAGAGAGGATAATCTCTGAGAATTCGTCAAGCCATGCGTAGTCTGACTCATCAAATTCATCAAGGTAAAACCATTTCCAGAGAAAATCCCTCCCAATCCATGCCCATTTCCTGTGTCGCATTAGTTTCTCATCATTGAGGTTTAACAAAAAGGGTTGTCTGGCCACATTTATGCCTGGAACCAAAAACTTATGTATATCTCTTTGCCAAGGGAGCCCCACCCCTAATTCTGCAAAAACAAAAACATTAACATCATCCTTAAGGAATTTCTCTTTAAAAACCTTCCTGAACAGCATCAACATATCCACCTTCTGTCCTCCAAGGTCGAGGAGAGACGCAAAAAAACTGGGATGTAATGTCCATGTAGACGTGGTATCTGTCAACATTCTCAAGGAACTCTCGACCCAATAACATCAACACAACAGAATTTATAAAAGTGTTGCCATCAACCTCCCTACAAATAGAAGTGAGGATTTCTTCTGAGACATTGCTCAAAAAGGACCTCTGGTCATCTGGGGATGTGCATCTCAAACAGATTGGTGTATCCATCTTTAATTATTGAAAGCCTAAAGACCTAAAAACCTAAACCTTAAAACTAGAGGTAGAATTTCTATCATCACCACCGACAGCTTTGACTCTTAATCTACCAAAATAAAAATGAAAAATAAAGAAACCAGATTGTCTATAAGTAGCCCTGACCCCTGTATTGATAGTAGTGATCACAGATACTTAGCAATTAATAATTATTCTTTCTTTAATCATATTTAATGCAATTTCCATAAATGCATTATGCGTATTATGCATATGAGAGATTTAAATCGACTGTCCTTAATATTTCATATCTAAATGTAAATCTTTCCCATAAATTTTACAATAAATGCATGTGTACTATTGGAAATTAAAGATGGCAGTTAAAGAATGTCACTGATAAGACATTTATTTCTTTTCAAGTTACGAGTTACAAGTTTTAGTTGCACTATCTACCATCCATGTTAACAAATAAACAGTAGTAATCAATGATCATGGTTATGGTGCACTTTTAAAGGCTTGATACATGTCATAATTTTGGTGACTTCATGTAGAAGTTGGTTTCCTTCTGAAATTTGGTCCAAAATTTAATTTCAGCCATTGATCTATGATGATCAAATGGTCTCAAATAATACATTTAACAATATCTAATTAGGTTATATGTCCAATGTGTGTTCAATTATATTTGCAACAAATAAAAGTGATATTCGATGGATGTTGCATTAATTACTATGTTACGTGTCATTATTCGGGTGACTTCTTGGAAAACTTTGTTTACTTCACGAAATTGGGCCGAAATTGGGATGAGATTAAACCTCATCCATTGATCTAGGATAATCAAATGGTCTCAAAAAAGATATTTAATATTATTTGGCGTTGGCCCACATGACGCATTGATGAGTCCCATCTTTTGAAAATTGCCAAATAAAATATTTATTTTTCCCACAATTAATGATAGATGAGCCAATAAAATAAATATATTTTAAAACAACACATAAAAATCACTAGTACAAATAATTTTTTTACCTTCACAAGGCAATAATTTGCCTCATATATTATATATTTTCCCCCATTAATTTATAATTCACCAGGATTTTATGGAATTTTCATTCGGGAAGGAAAAATCACCTATGCCTTTATATTATTTTCTTAATTTGAAAAAAAATTTGCCATCATCATTAAAAATTTTCCCCTAAATTAATGTACGATTCGCTAGAATTTTACACTTTTTCCTAGGAGTGGGTTTCTTAAAGTTATACCTTCTTTTCACCACCTTCTTTTCTACTTTATCTATTGAGGTGAAGGCTTCTTGTTCTGAGGTGAAGACTAGCCATGTGGAAGAGATGGTTTATAATTGGTTGAGGGTTTTCCTTTAACATGGCCACTCGATCCTGGGGTTTGGTAGAAGTTGGTTTTTCCTAATGCTTATTCATTCTCCATTTACCCTATTAAGGTGGAGTGGGTTATTCTTGGAGTTGTATGGAATGGTAGTTAGAAAATTTCTTAGATGGGGTGCTTTGTGTTTATGGATGCTTGCTATTTTCCCATTTCTATGGTTGAGGGATCCTTAAAAAATCCTTTGATTATCAATTTGGTTTGTTCTTCTTGGGTTCCATGTCAAAATCCTTGATGCTTATGCAAGAGATCTTTGAATGGATTTTATCCATTATGGTAGTTTTTCTTGCAGCTATTGTTCTTGGTTCGGGGAGCCAGTTAAAACCCCATGATTGTTTAGGGTTGGGTTGGGGTGTCCCTCAAAACCCCATAACCTCATTTCTTGGGAGGATAGTTCTTTAATGTGAGGCTTTGGCCCTATGGTTTGAGGTTTGGACATCTTGTTAGATTTGCTATTTTATTTTCTTACTGATGTCTCTTTCCTGGTTCTAGACTGCTGGTTTTCAAGGAATATTTTCAAAATGCAGTGATTCATCTTAGTGGGGTTTCAGATCCCCCTCAAAATATGATTATATAGGGTTTTGAGGCCCCTTCATGACCTGGTTTTACCTTAATTCAAAACAAACTCAACAACAACAACTCCGCTATCAAGCCTATCTATTTCCTCACAATAGCAACAATGACAGTAATAAAATCAACAACAAAAACAACAATAAAAACAACAATAAAAACAACAATTTTGGTTAAAGACAATGCCAAAAATTCACTTCTCCTATAGAGTTACTTAATGTGGGATTTCAATGATTAGTGGATCAAGAGATGATGGAAGATCCTAATAATCGACTATTTGATGAAAACCAACCCAAACCCACTTGGTATAAAGACAATAAATATTATGAATACCATCGCATCAATGATGATAGAAAAATGAAATTGAGACATTTTGTTAAAGACCTCATAGATGATAGAAAAATTAAGGTTGAAGGACAAACCCAATCATCCTCGAATGAGAAAATAAATGTCTTCCATGATCCCTTTCCAAAGCAGAATCAGAACAACACATCCAACACCATTTCATATGACTATTCCGCAAACACTATCACAAGTGCGGTTCATACATGTGGAAGTATAGAAGAGAATGATATATTTTTTTTTGATGCACTCTGTGGATGTATTGAAGAATTTAAAAACCATGTAAGTACTCTAACACTCAAAGGTACATATTACAATGTTATAACCTGAAGAGCAAGAATCATTATTGAAGCTCTTAACAATTCATCAACCTTTGCAAATCTTCTAGCTACACCATCCACAACCACTTGGATCGCTTCATGATATGTTTTTTTGGCCCAATTGGGAAAGACACTTGTATAAATATCCATCCTCGAGATTCTTTGAACATCTCCCATTGATAAATAAGTTATTGAAAATTTTATTGATGAGTCACGTGTTCCCAAAAAGATTAATGCTTCTTAGAAATTTAGCTGCACAAGAGCATTTGGTCTTTACTGATAAATATTTTTCCATCCTAGATCTCGATTATAATAAATCACTCCATATTGAAGTCAAAATTGACTCCACTAAGATTTGATCCCTATAGATGGTGGATCCGGTCTCAATTTATGTACATTAAAAATGATTCAAAATATTAGTCTTTCTCAAGAACTTCTTGATGTAGATGAAAGAATGACAATAAAAGCCTATGATGATAGATAAAGGGAGAGCAAAGGTTTGATAACACTCTCTCTATAAGTGGGCCTAAATCTAATTGAAATAGTGTGCAATATGCTTGACCATTGTTTTCTATACAACATTATGTTGGGATGACCAGAGATACATGATATCAAAGGTGCACCTTCTACATATCATCAATGTTTAAAGTTCCCACATCATGGCAGAGAAATAACTATCCCTAGAGATCCAGAGCCCTTTCAATATTTCATAAGATTGGAAGGTAAACAATCAAATTATTGTTTTTGAATGATTTTGGTCAACCTATTGAGAAGAACAATCCTACTCGCCTAAAGACAGTGAAAATACACCTGAAACTCTCTCAGACAAATCTAAAGGAAAGGAAAAATCCACTCTCTCTCTCTCTCTCTCTCTCTCTCTCTCTCTCTCTCTCTCTCTTCCTATTTTTTTAACATCCAAAGCTTCAAGTCATAATTGATTGACATCATCATATCGGTTGGCAACTTCAGTGTTTTTTCCTTAGCAATATTCCCATAAGAAGACATCTTTGAGAGGTTAGGCTATATTTGAAGCCAGGTGATTTGACTAAATTACCTAAATTATTGACTAAATTAAGTTTATATTCTTGCAATTCATTTGGTTAAATTTTACACTTTCTATCCCGTAAGCTAACATGTAATTGTTGATAAATGTTGGTTGTAGATTAGGCGAGTAATAGTTAAGGTATGCTTACATTTAAGGTATTATTACCATTTTTATTAATATCTCATCTCATTATGGAAGTGGATTGTTATTTTCAAGCAACTTTTATAACATAAATGGCCCCTTCTTTTGGACATCATTGATTTCCATCTACTATGAAAATCTTGCTTTTACAGCTCGAAGCTCCTTTTCATCATTCCTTATTAAAGTTATTAACCATTGTTCTGGTACACACAAGATGTCATTGCCCTTTTATTCCTATTTCAATAGTCATCTTATTTCATGAACATCCTTATCTAGTACACTTGAAATGTCTTCATTCTCTTTAGAATCCTCTTGTATTTGGATGTCACGTACTCATCTTTCCATGACACTCTTTTCCACAATATGTCCTTAAAGTATATTTAATATTATATGTATAGTTATTTCTAAATAAGTATCATATTGGACATTGATTGTAGGTACCACCTTTTGGAAAAGGCTCACTTTATATATGATCACTTCTTATGGGTAGTGGAGTTTTTCTAGGACTTTTCGCTACTCCTGAGATTAGTTTTCTATTATATGTTTCTCTTGTTGGAAACTATTTTAAGGTTAGTATTTGAATGCTTTTTGTATGGTAATAATGTGAATCTAACAAGATATACTTTTTGGGCATTATGTTGTTATCTTGAAATGTAATTTTATTGTGTTATCATTTTTTTCTTTGAATTTCAACGTGCAGAATATTAGTTTGCATTTTTTTCTTCTATAACATTATGGCTTGGTACCAGTCCATTTGAAGGTTGACACAAAGCATCATCATGCCACACCTGGTGGAACTAGAGGCATTTAATCAATAGGAAACTATGCACCAGTATGCAAAAACATCATCACCTATAATTGGTTATTTATATAATTAACACGATTCCTTGCACCATACATGATCTATTTAGAACCTTATCTGAAAATCTATAAGATAAATTGAAATGTGAGTTGGATGATGATTCATATGTGGTAATTGTTAAATGGTTATTTGTGTGGTGAAGGTGTTAGTACTAATAAATTTCCTGGTTTTGATGATGTTTTTTCTCCTTATTTCTGCTATTATCCAAGCCCTAATTGCAAAATTTCTAGCCCTTGGTTTATTTTTGCCAAAAAAATCTAGGTGTCTCATGCTCTTTCTATTTTCATATTACTTTTTGGGTGCCACTTAGGTTGTTTTAACCATGGGTTTAAGTTCTCATCATGGGGCCATTTCCTAATGTTTCCTAAGTCATGCATGGGGTTCTTTTTAATATTCCCTAAATTTCCCAAGTCCCTGCAGGGTTTTATTTCTCCCATGTGTCATGCAAGTCTTTTTTGATCTAACGACATGCACGATCCCTTAATCGCAAGATGAGACTAGTTTAATTTTAAAGGTATCGCACCTGAGTGCCATGTGTATTTCCAGAGATCATGGGGTCAGTATTTTTCAGATCTTTCCATAGGATTTTGTACCATTACATCTATTTTCATCACATGATGTGCATGTTACCGGGATGAGGACTTGTAGGGAAGTTTACTTTTCATGACATCGCACCTGTGTGACACGTGTAAAGCGGCCAGGGTATAAGGAAGATAAGAATAAAGATAATAATTTTAGATCTAATGGTGGACACAATCCCTTAAATAGAAGTTGCATGAGGATTATTCATCATGGGACTGTACCATGTTGATAGTTGTTCATCCCGAGATCAAAGGCCTAAAGAGGTTATCCTGCATCAAATCTGTTTTGATTGTGTGGTAGGCGTGATGCCACTATCTAAAGATGCAAGTTGTTTATCCTCCATGGGATTACAAATTTTTTCCATGTAGCACATGGTGGGACACGATCAGGGTTTTCAAAGAACATAAAGCACACTGCGATCTTTTTTAATCCAAGAGTGGGCACATTTCCTTAAACAAGAGTTACACATTGGATAGCTATTGTGGCATCACAATTGGATGACAAGTGTCCTTTATAGATTGTTGGACCAATAGATTACGAGTTCATAGAAGAGCTAAATTATGCTCAGATATAAATAAATCCAATGGTGGATGCATTTCCTTAAATAAAAGATGCACATTGGATAGCTATTGCGGGATTACAACTGATTGCCAAGTGTCATTTTCATAAAGGTGGGACCAATTTGTTTAGGCATAAATATCCATCCTCAAGCTTCTTGGAACATCAACCATTCATAAATAAGTTCTTGAAAATTTTATTAATAAGTCACGTGTTGCCGAAAACATTAATGCTTCTTATAAATTCAGCAGCACAAGAGCATTTGGTCTTTACTCATAAATATTTTTCTGGCCCAGATCTCCATTATAATAAATCACTCCATATTGAAGTTAAAATTAACTCCACTAAGATCTGAGCCCTATAGATGGTGGATCTAGTCTCAATTTATGTACATTAAAAATGATTCAAAACATTAGTCTTTCTCAAGACACTCTTGATGTAAATAAAAGAATCAAAATGAAATCCTATGATGATAGATAAAGGGAGGGTAAAGGTTTGATAACACTCTCTCTATAAGTAGGCCTGAATCTAATTGAAATAGTGTGTCATGTGCATGACCACTATTTTACATACAACATTATGTTGGGATGACCACAAATACATGATATCAAAGGTGAACCTTCTACATATCATCAATGTTTAAAGTTCCCACATCATGGAAGAGAAATAACTATCCCTAGAGATCCAGATCCCTTTCAATATTGCATAAGATTGGAAGGTAAAAAATCAAGTTATTGTTCTTTTAATGAATCTGGTCAACCTATTGAGAAGAAGAATCCTACCCACCTAAAGACATTGAAAATACACCTAAAACTCTCTTAGACAAATCTAAAGTAAAGGAAAAAGCCACTCTCTCTCTCTCTCTCTCTCTCTCTCTCTCTCTCTCTCTCTCTCTCCTATTTTTTTAACATCCAAAGATTCAATTCATACTTGATTGACATCATCATATCGGTTGACAACTTTAGTATTTTGTCTTCAACAAAATTTCCATAAGAAGACATCTTTGAGAGGTTGGGATATATTTGAAGCCAGGTGATTTAAATAAGTCACCTAAATTATTGACTAAATTAAATTTATATTCTTGTAATTCATTTGGTTAAATATTACATTTTCTATGAAATAAGCTAACATGTAATTGTTGATAAATGTTGGTTGTAGATTAGGCGAGTAATAGTTCAGGTATGCTTATAGTTAAGGTATTATTACCATTTTTATTAATATATTATCTCATTGTGGAAGTGGTTTTTTATTTTAAAGAAAATTGTATAACATAAATGGCCCCTTCTTTTGGACATCATTGATTTCCATCTACTATGACAATATTTATTTTACAGCTAGAAGCTCCTTTTCATCATTCCTTATTACATTTATAAACCACTATTCTGGTACACACAAGATGTCATTTCCCTTTTTATTCCTATTTCAATAGTCATCTTATTTCATGAACATCCTCATCTACTACACTTGAAATGTCTTCATTCTCTTTAGACTCCTCTTGTATTTGGATGTCACTAATCTTTACATGACACTCTTTTCCACAATATGTCCTTAATGAATATCTAATATTATATCTAGATTTGTTTCTGAATAAGAATCATATTGGACATTGATTTTAGATACCATCTTATGGAAAAGGCTCACTTTATATATGACCACTTCTTATGGATAGTGGAGTTTTGCTAGGGCTTTCCTCTACTCCTGAGGTTACTTTTCTCATATATGTTTCTCTTGTTGGAAAATATTTTAAGGTTAGTCTTTGATTTCTTTTCATATGGTAATAATGTGAGTCTAACAAGATATAATTGTTGGGAATTATGTTGTTATCTTGAAATGTAATTTTATTGTGTTATCATTTTTTTCTTTGAATTTCAATGTGCAGAATATTAGTTTGCATTTTTTTCTTCTATAACATTAAGGCTTGGTACCAATCCATTTGAATGTTGACACAAAGCATCATCATGCCACACCTAGTGGAAATAGAGGCATTTAATCAATAGGAAACTATGCACCAGTATGCAAAAACATCATCACCTATAATTGGTTATTTATATAATTAGAATGATTCCTTGCACCATCCATGATCTCTTTAGAATCTTACATGAAAATATATAAGATAGATTGAAATGTGAGTTGGATGATGATTGATACATGTGGTAATTTTTAAATGGAGATTAGTGTGGTGAAGGTGTTATTACTGATAAATTTACTATTTTTTATGGTGATTTTTATCCTTGTTTCTGCTATTATCTAAGCCCTGATTGCAAAATTTATAGCCCTTCATTCATTTTTGCCAGAAAAATCTAGGTGTCTCATGCTCTTTCTATTTTCATGTTACTTTTTGGGTGCCATTTAGGTTGTTTTTACCAAAGGTTTAAGTTCTCATCACGGGGCCATTTCCTAAAGTTTTCTAAGTCATGCATGGGGTTCTTTTTAATATTTCCTAAAGTTCCTAAGTCCCCGTAGTGTTTTATTTATCCCATGTATCGTGCAACTATTATTTGATCTAATGGCAGGTGCAATCCCTTGATTGCAAAATGCGATTAGTTTACTTTTCAAGGAATTGTGCATGACTGCCATGTTTATTTCTAGAGATCACGAGGTCAGTGTTTTTTAGAGCTATCAACATGATTTGCACCATTACATCTATTTTTATCACATAGTGTGCATGTTTCCAGTATCAGGACTTGTAGGGAAGTTTACTTTTCATGACATCACACCTGTGCAACACGTGTAAAGTGGCCATGGTAAAAGGAAGATAAGAATGGATCTGATCAGTTTAGATCTAATAGTGGGCGTAATACCTTAAATAGAAGTTTCACGATGATTATTCATCATGGGATTGCACCGTGTTGACATGTGTTCATCTGAAATCAAAGGCCTAAAGAGGTTATCGTATGTCAGATCTTTTTTGATTGTGTGGTAGGCATGATGCTGCTATCTAAAGATGAAAGTTCTTTATCCTCCGCGTGTTTACGCCTTTGCACCATGTAGCACATGGTGGGACACAATCAAGGTTTTCAAAGAACATAAAGCACGGTCTGATCTTTTTTCAATCCAATAGTGGGTCTATTTCCTTAAACAAGAGTTACACATTGGATAGCTATTGTGGCATCATGACTGGATGACATGTGTCCTTTCTAGGTTGTTGGTACAATAGATTACAAGTTCAAAGAAGAGATAAATTGTGGTAAGATCTAAATGAATCCAATGGTGGATGCATTTGCTTAAAATAATGATGCATGTTGGATAAATATTGTGGGATTAAAACTGATTGCCAAGTGTCATTTTCATAAAGGTGGGGCAGTTTCTTCTAAAAGCTAAAGGTAAGGTAAATCATGGTCAGATTTAAATGATTTTGATGGTGGGAATGATCCCTTAAACATCAAGATTCAAAAAATTTATTCATGAAGGCATCATTCCTAGTTGACGTGTGGCATATGATGGGACTCAACCAAAGATAAGGTAGGTTAAATATTTGTCACATTTGATAAGATCAAACAGATGGCACTTTTCCTTGATCAAAAGATGAGAATGGTTTATCCATCAAGGCATTGCGGCCATGTGACATGTGCCCATTCTAGATTTTGGGCCCAAGGGTGACAGGTGGCAGCTTGTCATGTAGTCACAATGGTCAAAAGAGAGAGAAGATAATGCTCATGAGTTTTCAAGGTGCTGCCATGTGTCCTTCTTAGAGCTAAAGAGAAAGATAAATGTTTGTTGGTGGTGACTTAGGGTTCTGTTCAGTTTTGCAGATCACATTCTTGTTTGGATCTTTTGAAGAAAGATTAGTTAGTTAGTTAGAGAAAGAAGGTTGATGCACATTAGATTTCATGGAGGGACATATGTCAAATGGATATCAATTCTAGGGTTTCCCTCTTCTATATATGCCTTTCTTTTCTCTTTTTGAATGGTTATGGTTTCTCTATAAAAATTTAGGGAAGTTTCCAAATCTCGTTCCTTTGTAGATTTTCTTCTTTTTTCTCTACATATAGGGTATTATTGATATATTTTTGGTTTCAGATAAGACAATCCATTGTAATAGAAAATTTTATGAATGAAACTTTAGAATTGTTATACTGTTATCAAGTTGTATCCATTTTGTATTCTAAATCATATAGATTAAGGCATCAAGGGTGTTTTGGTTTTGTCTATTGTACATCTATAATAGAGTCGTTTAGAGGATGAGTGTGATTTGGGATTTGTTTTAAGATGTGTATGAGTTTGGGGTATTAAGGATATGTAAAACTTTTCTTTCAGTGGATGCCAATTAATATATTGTCTATTCCAGAGTCTCTTCTAAGGGGAGGGTTAAATATCTTGAATAGGTTGTAGCATATTTGAACGCACTGTTGGATCCATAAGTATAACCTGAGTTACATGGTGTGTTTGATGTAAGCCATTAGACATATTAGACTATGTTTATTTCTTTCTTCATAATCTTCCTTTTGCAATGTTATGTTTGACTCTGCTGCCCATTGGATAAGGCATTGGTCTATGTGGGATCTAGCGTATTTGAGGGATCCATTAATCAAATACATCAAATAAAATATTTTCCCTTCATGTTTGTTTGAATTAGTTAGAGTAGGTCTTGGTTACAAATATAATTTATGAAAGTGGGATACTGCATAAGTTTTGGCAAAAACATTAAGGTACATGTTACCTATAGGTTTGAAAGCTATTCAACAGTTATATATCTGCAAGATATTGTTTTCCACATGGTTTTATGTGTGTACATATTAGGTGTACCCTCCTAAGTGATGTGGAACTCAAAATGTAGGAGGTCTTTAAACCTTGTCAATGATGGATTTCTCTTGTTTCCTTTCTACTAAGATGTTGAGATTATGTCTTAGGTTTTTAATCCCACAACCTGGTCTCGAAATCTCATCTAGGAAAGGAGATTGCAATATAAATAACCAAAAAAATTGGTGAATCTACTAGGGATAAAGAATAGAAAGGTCTTGTAGAGCTTATCAAATAAACTCTGGTATAAATAAATCAAATCAAATCTTTAGATGGAGTAAGCCCATCCGAGTTACTAACAAATTTGAAGACTCTATTGGGGAAACAAAAGTTAACAACTTCAACATAATTATTAGCAAGTTTACTTTGCTGAATCAACCCAAGAGTCAACAACAACATATAGACTTAGATGGGGATAAGAGATCTTTGTTCTCTATTTAGTCAAAATCAATCCAAGAGCCATATGGTTGTTATAGGGTTATGTGATTCAAAGAAGCATTCCTTTTACTTATAAAGTGAATCAGGGTTTGTTTTTATTTGTCATTGCAATATTGTCAGTGAAGTTCAAATTCCTAAAAGGCATATATATATTATCTCATAAGTGGTGAGTAGCGACCCCGAGTGCTATGATTATACCAGTGTAAATGTTTAAAGAAAGAAAAATTAGAAATGTGGAATTGCAGTGATGATGAAGCATATGTTGGGACTCCTTTGACTGAGAGCATAGTCAAGGGAGGAATCTATATGAGACCTTGTTAGTGGAATGTGTTGTGAGTTTTCTAGTTTTGAAGAAGGTCAAAGTTAGGAAAGAGATCTCAACCGATTCAAAATTTTCCTTTGCAAAGAGGTGGTGACTCTACCAAATATTTTAGAAGATTATTTGAAGGTGACTTCAGATCAATATTTTTTGCAGCTACTCCAATACATCCAGGTATTTTGTTTTTCAAGATTATTAAATTTCTTCCTTAATAAATGATTTAGGCACTAAGAGAAGGAACAAGGTGTGGATAGAGGTTTGCATGCTTCAATATTATAATTGCATTTTGAAAAATCAAGTAGAAGTATGTAGTATTTTATGGTTGTATGGTGAATCCAGAGAACTTATGTTGCTACAAGTAAAAATGTTTTCTCAAAGTGATGATTCACATGTATATAATAGAGATATGTTCAGATCTAGAGTACCTTTTCCAGATCTTGAAGAGGTTCTTGAAGATAACAAAAATTTAGAAAAATATATCCAAGAATTGATTATTTTGTCACTAAAGAAGAGAATGAAAAGAGTGGTGGAAGAATCTGCACTTCTTTTCTATAAGAGGTTTTTTGCTACACTAAGGAATTTTCCTATTCCTTTTAGTCCTCAGGAGTTAGTTTGGGTTAATTTGTTTTTGGAACTTTGTTTTCCTGATTCAATAGATTGGCTAGCCTCCTATAGGATAAAAATTATTGAGTATGCCAGGAAGTGGATGGAAAATATTAAAATTTTTGAATATGAGCTTACACATGAGGTTGTGCCTAGTAATATAGATATTGAGAATAATACAAACCAGTGTGATGAGGATGAGTCCAATATGGATGACATCTCTTGCATTCATAAAAGTGATTCTCCTTCTCAGTATGAGATAGAGGATATGTGTAGTTAGCAATAAGATAGTGATTAGATAAATTAAAATGATGCTTGTGGCTGCATATCATAAGTGGGTGAAAGTGATGACAATGGTTCACTTCATAGTGAACAAATTCATGATTTCCTAACTTGTGAATATTTGAGGTATTCAGGTAGGGATAGCTCTGAGTTCTTCCACAAAACACACATTGAGTTTGACAAAGAGTGTGAATTAGATGGTAAATATTTTGACATGTGTGTTTATGATTCCCCTTGTGCTTTTGTGTCACTAAGCCACAATGAAATTGAATATGATATATTAGATGATGATAGTATCAGTGTATTTCCAAATTCAAAGGATGAAAAAGTTCCTAGCATGATGTTGAGTATGGATTGGGATAATTATATGAAGTGTGAATCTATTTCAGATTCTAAATCACCCATTGAACCATTATAGGATGGTCTTTTAGTTACTCAAAGTATGCAGATACATGGTGAGTATGTGGATGAGTGCTCTCCCTCCAACAGAAAATAAGATGATTTTCATAAGGTCTATAATTTGCAAGTAAGTTATTTAGGGAACTCTGATATAGCTACAGCTGTGAGACTACAAATGATTATAATTTGTATCAGTTGGAGGATATTTTTATAAGTGTGACAAAGAAAGAAAAGATAAAAAAATGGTCAAGGGATTCTAAATGTTATGGAGACCATGATTGGCATTGGTCACATGATGATCAACATTATCAAATAAGGACTGATTTACAAATGTTGAATGAAGGAAAAGATACTAAATTTTTTTTATGTAGGCTATTGAAAGATATCATCATATCAAATCATGTACATGACAACTACATTTTTAGCTTGTTTCAAGAGCAGGGAACATAAAAAAAAAAATTATAAAGGAAAGCTGAAGTAGAATTTTGTTAGTGGCAAAGGGCCATCAAGCCCGGTTTAATTCCTTCAAATTAGGGAAAATAAGCACTAAAGTGTAAAATTGTAAATATTCCTGGTTTTTCTTTTTTTTTTTGGGATTCTGAGATGGGTTTTGTTTTTTGTTCTTGGTCTTCTCTTCTCAGAGATCTAGAATCAAGTGTTGATCTTAAAATCAACCTTCCTCATTCGGAGGAACTGTTAGTATTGATAAATTTCCTTGTTTCCATGATGATTTTCACCTTGTTTATGCTATTATCGAAGTCCTAATTGAAAAATTCCTTTCCCTTGGTTCATTTTTGCCAAAAAACCCTAAATGTCTTGTGCTCTTTCTATTTTCATGTTACTTTTCAAGTGCCACTTAGGTTGTTTTTACCATGGGTTTAAGTTATCATTGCGGCGCCATTTCCTAATATTTCCTAAGTCATGCGTGAGGTTCTTTTTAATATTTCCTAAAGTTCCTAAGTCCCTGCGGTGTTTTATTTATCCCATGTGTTGTGCAAGTATTTTTTGATCTAATGGCAGACACGATCCCTTAATCACAAGATGTGGCCAGTTTACTTTTCAACATATTAAGTCTGAGTCCCATGTGTATTTTTAGAGATCATGAGGTAAGCATTTTTCAGATCTATCCACAAGATTTTGCACCATGAGATCTATTTTCATCGCATGGTGTGCATGTTTCTAGGATCAATACTTGTAGGGAAGTTTACTTTTCATGGCATTGCACATGTGCAACACATGTAAAGTGGCCCCGCTATAAGGAAGATAAGCATTAAGCTGATCAGTTTAGATCTAATAGTGGGAAAAATCCCTTAAACAAAAGTTGCATGATGATTATTCATTGCAGGATTGTGTTGTGTTGATAGGTGTCCATTTGAGATCAAAGGCCTAAAGAGGTTGTGGTACATCAGATCTATTTTGATCACGTGGTAGGCATGATGCCGCTATCCAAAGATGCAATTTCTTTATCCTTTGTGGGTTTATGCATTTATGCCACGTAGCACATGGTGGGACACAGTCAGGGTTTTCAAAGAACATAAAGCACATTTTGATATTTTTGAATCCAACGGTCGGTGTATTTCCTTAACCAAGAGTTGTATGTTGGATAGTTATTGCAGAATCATGACTAGATGGCAAGTGTCCTTTCCAGATTGTGGGAGCAATGTCTTACAAGTTCAAAGAAGAGGTAAATCATGCTCATATCCAAATGAATCCAACGGTGGGTACATTTCCTTAAACGAAAGATGCACGTTGGATAGCTATTGTGGGATTACAACTAATTGCCAAGTGTCATTTTTGTAAAGGTGGGGCTGATTCTTCTAAAATATAAACGTAAGGTAAATCATGGTTAAGCTTAAATGAACCTGATGGTGGGAGTAATATCATTAATATCAAAATTCAAGGAAGTTATTCATCAAGGCATCACACCTATTTGAAGCGTGTCAAATGATGGGACCCAGCCAGAGCTAAGCCAGCTTAAAGATTTTTCATATTTGAGAAGATTGAATGGATGAGACTTTCCCTTGATCAAAAGATGAGAATTATTTATCGATTAAGGCATTGAGCCCATGTGACACATGTTTGTTCCATATTTTGGGCCCAAGGGTGATAGGTGGGGGCTTGTCACGTAGTTGCAATGGTAAGAAGAGAGAAAGTAATGCTCATGAGTTTGTAACGTGCTACCCCTATCCTACCCGGAGGTGAAGAGAAAGATAAAGGATATTCAAATTTGATATGATCTAATGGCTGACATGATACCACTGTGTGAAGGTACTCAAAGATTATTCTTTGCAAAATCATGTCGTGGTACCATGTGTCCTAATGTGATCGTGGGTCTAGGTTTATGAACAAAGATAAAGGTAAAGACAATTTCTTTTAATCCTCTGGTAAGTATGTTTTCACTATTTAGAGATACTCAATGGTTACTTTTTGTAGAATCACGCTTGGGTGACACCTGTCTAGGTTGATAAGGAAAAGTCAAATGTGCCAGATGTTATCACTTTGAAGAGGATATCAACGATGATATTTTAAATATGGATTCAGGTTTTAATATTGGCCGTAGATGGATTTTTTGCACTAGGTGTGACTGTTGAAAATATTTAAATATTTAAATTATTTCCTGAGGGTTTTCTTGCCATGGAATCTGTTGGAAACAATTGTTTAATTGTGTATTGTCCTTGATGTTACACAAATGTCATATCAGTCATTAGACAGAGTCTACCATGCTCAGAATGTTCAGCAAGGCAGTTAACTGAGTCTACCCAGTTCAGACGGTAAGAGAAGCTATTTACAAAGTCTACCGAGCACTCCAGAATACTATACCGAGAAGTTAGTTACTACCGAGTTCTCTTGGTCAAACAAAGAAATTTAGTCTTTACCGAGTTTAGTCAGTCATCAAAGAAAATGTGAAGGAAAGTCAGTGCTTACCGAGTTCAGTCGGTTACCGAAGGATTTTTGCAGAATCTGTAGTATTCACCGAGCATCAGTTGGTCAACACTGGAATATCATTTTTGGACAGTGTTGTCGGCCTGCAAAGGATTTTATTTGTAAATTTTTATTCAGCCGACCAATGTAATATTTATTAATTGAAACTTGTTATTGGGCCGACTTGATAACCTGAAGGGTATATATGAAAGATCAAGTTGTGAACTCAAAAAGAGTGTGGAAATATGAAGAAGTATATCAGAGCAGGAATGTGTGAATTATGATGAAGGATTAGAGATATCCTTGAGGTGCTGCAAAGATATATTTGATCAGTAAGGATCTATTGGAGAAGAACAAAGATCTGTATCAGCAAGATAAGTTGCATTTAATTCAGGTCACTTCATTGTTGCTTTCTAACCATTGTAACAGTGATACCGAAATCTCTTAGCAGAGTTGGTTTAACAACCATTTCATAAA